>JANJGN010000238.1:495000-818244 GCA_026770705.1 Isurus oxyrinchus
GCACTCCCTCAGTACTGACCCTCTGACAGTGCTGCACTCCCACAGTACTGACTCTGTGAAAGTGCACCGCTCCCTCAGTACTGACCCTCCGACAGTGCGGCAATCCCACTGTTCTGACCCTCCGACAGTGTGTCACTCCCTCAGTACTGATCCTCGAACAGTGTGACACTCCCTCAGTACTGACCCTCTGACAGTGTGTCACTCCCTCAGTATTGACCCTCTGACAGTGTTGCCCTCCCTCAGTACTGACCCTCCGACAGTGCGGCAATCCCACTGTTCTGACCCTCCGACAGTGTGTCACTCCCTCAGTACTGATCCTCGAACAGTGTGACACTCCCTCAGTACTGACCCTCCGACAGTGCGGCACTCCCTCAGTACTGACCCTCCGACAGTGCGGCACTCCCTCAGTACTGACAATCGGTGGGGGGTGGGGGGGTGGTGTTGTGAGCCTAGTTTGATGCTGTTGGGTCTGGAATGGGCGCTCAAATGGACGAAGTTGTCTGACAGGCCAGTGTAGGTGTTAAATCGTGTGCAGAAAAGGGGAGAAGTCGGGGTACACATTTATTGATCGCCGATGTAGTGACACCGGTTAGTGAGTCCTTGACACCATCTTGGGAAGCCCCCTCTTCAATGCCCTTGGATGAACATTTCTACCGGAGCCCACCTTACCCCGGCACGCTCTGCTTGCTATCCCATTGCTGTTTATGGGATCTTGCTGTGCGCTAACTGACTGCTGTGTTCCCACTATTAGCACTCGGCCTGCACTTCCCAGCTGTCAGCTGCCGTTGCAGACCTCGAAACTGAGATGCTGTGCGGCTCAGTTTTTCCCAGACTCTCCCTACCTCTCTCTCGCTCCCCCTATCTGTCTGCGCCTCTCAGCCTCTCTGTGTGTTCTGTGTCGGGCGTCTGCACCCCTCCCTCCACTCGCTCCCCCTCTCTCCGCTCTCTCCGCCCTTGTGTGATCTGTGTGCCTGGTGTCCCACCTCCTCCCCCATCCTCCTCTCTGTCTCTCTCTCTCTCTCTGTCTCTCTCTCTTTCTCTCTCTGTCTCTCTCTCTCTCTCTCTGTCTCTTTCTCTCTTTCTGTCTCTCTCTCTCTTTCTCTCTCTGTCTCTCTCTCTCTCTCTCTCACTCCCTCTCTCTTCCCTTACACCATCCCCGAGGCAGTGACCTCCTCCCAACACCATACATCAGCAATGCGGCCTCTCTGACAGGCTGTCACTGGGGAGCTGAAATATGAGCTGTGCATTAACAAGCTCAGACCACGTTCCATTTCTCTCATTCTTAAAAACTCCTTTCTTGTGACAAAATATAAACTTCACATCTGTCTACAGGCTTTCAGCCCAGTCAGTCCCAGTAACACCCTGAATGTGGGTTGAACAAGTGTCTCCACGTGGCACAGAGAGAGAGAGAGAGAGACAGAGAGAGAGAGAGAGACACACAGAGAGAGAGAGAGACAGAGTGAGAGAGACAGAGAGACAGACAGAGAGAGAGAGAGACAGAGTGAGAGAGACAGAGAGACAGACAGAGAGAGAGACAGAGAGAGAGAGAGACAGAGAGAGAGAAGCAGAGAGAGAGAGAGACAGAGAGAAACAGAGAAAGAGATAGAAAGAGAGACAGAGAGAGAAACAGAGAGAGACAGAAAGAGAAACAGAGAGAGAGACAGACAGAGAGAGACAGAGAGATAAATAGACAGAGAGAAAGAGGGAGAGACAGAGAGAGACAGAGTGAGAGAGGGACAGACAAAGAGAGTGAGAGACAAAGACAGGGAGACAGAGACAGAGAGAGAGAGAAAGGGAGAGACAGAGAGAGAGACAGAGACAGAGAGAGAGAGAGTGAGAGAGGAACAGAGAGAGAGAGAGACAAGAGAAAGAGACAGACAGAGAGAGCGAGAGAGAGAGAGAGCTGGAAATAGGGAGAGGGAGAGTCAGATGGGGTGACAGAGAGACTGCCCATCAGACACTCCCAGGACAGGGACAGCACGCGGTTAGATACAGAGTAAAGCTCCCTCTACACCGTCCCCATCAAACACTCTCAGGACAGGTACAGCACGGGGTTAGATACAGAGTAAAGCTCCCTCTACACTGTCCCCATCAAACACTCCCAGGACAGGTACAGCACTGGGTTAGATACAGAGTAAAGCTTCCTCTACACTGTCCCCATCAAACACTCCCAGGACAGGTACAGCACGGGGTTAGATACAGAGTAAATCTCCCTCTACACTGTCCCCATCAAACACTCCCAGGACAGGTACAGCACGGAGTTAGATACAGAGTAAAGCTCCCTCTACACTGTCCCCATCAAACACTCCCAGGACAGGTACAGCACAGGGTTAGATACAGAGTAAAGCTCCCTCTACACTGTCCCCATCAAACACTCCCAGGACAGGTACAGCACGGGGTTAGATACAGAGTAAAGCTCCCTCTACACTGTCCCCATCAAACACTCCCAGGACAGGTACAGCACGGGGTTAGATACAGAGTAAAGCTCCCTCTACACTGTCCCCATCAAACACTCCCAGGACAGGTACAGCACGGGGTTAGATACTGAGTAAAGCTCCCTCTACACTGTCCCCATCAAACACTCCCAGGACAGGTACAGCACGGGGTTAGATACAGAGTAAAGCTCCCTCTACACCGTCCCCATCAAACACTGTCAGGACAGGTACAGCACGGGGTTAGATACAGAGTAAATCTCCCTCTACACTGTCCCCATCAAACACTCCCAGGACAGGGACAGCACAGGGTTAGATACAGAGTAAATCTCCCTCTACACTGTCCCCATCAAACACTCCCAGGACAGGTACAGCACGGGGTTAGATACAGAGTAAAGCTCCCTCCACACTGTCCCCATCAAACACTCACAGGACAGGTACAGCGCGGGGTTAGATACAGAGTAAAGCTCCCTCTACACTGTCCCCATCAAACACTCCCAGGACAGGTACAGCACGGGGTTAGATACAGAGTAAAGCTCCCTCTACACTGTCCCCATCAAACACTTCCAGGACAGGGACAGCACGGGGTTAGATACAGAGTAAAGCTCCCTCTACACTGTCCCCATCAAACACTCCCAGGACAGGTACAGCACGGGGTGAGATACAGAGTAAATCTCCCTCTACACTGTCCCCATCAAACACTCCCAGGACAGGTACAGCACGGGATTGCATGCAGTGTAAACCTCCCTCTACACTGTCCCCATTAGACAGAAGTTATACTGAGGGTAGCCAGGGGGTGGACATGGGGTAGCCAGGGGGTGGATAATGGGTAGATAGAGGGTAGACAGGGGGTAGACAGGGGATGGACAGGGGGTAGACAGGGGGTAGACAGGGGGTGGACAGGGGTAGATAGGGGGTAGACAGAGGGTTGACAGGGGGTGGACAGGGGGTAGACAGGACTAGACAGTGGGGTAGACAGGGGGGGTAGACAGAGGGGTGGACAGAGGGTAAGCAGAGGGTAGACAGGGGGTGGACAGGGGATAGACAGAGGGTAGACAGAGGGGTAGACAGAGGGGTAGATGCACTGAGTAAGGGAGAGACAGAAGGAAAATCTGATGGGGACAGAGAATTTTTCATTCATTCTTCTAACATGGGCATCGCTATCATGACTGGCATTTAATGCCCATCTTTAAATGCCCCTTGAGGAGGCAGTGGTGAGCTGCCTTCCAGAGAGCTGACTGACCTGCTCAGCCATTTCAGAGGGCAGTTAACAGTCAACCACCTGGCTGTGGGTCTGGAGCCACACGTAGGCCCAGACCAGGTAAGGACGGCAGGTATCACCCCCTCAAGGGCATTAGTGGACCCAGGGGTTTTTACACCAATCGCTGGGTCACTGTGACTGAGACTCACGTTCAGTTGCACGGTTTACTAATTGAATGTAAGTTTCACCAGTTTTGTTGGTGGGGTGAGAATCTCTGGCATTTGAGCTGAACAACAGAACCACTATGAAGGAGGCGGAGAGGGAGAACGAGAAAGAGAGAGACGAAAACTGGCAGAGAGAGAGAAAAAAGGAGGAAGCGACAGAAACTCAGAGAGGTGGAGGGACAGAGCGACTGAGGGAGAAAGAGATGGAGACAGACAGACAGAGAGAGAAAAAGGTCGAGAGTGAAAGACTGTGATAGAGAGAGAGAGAGAGACTGTGATAGAGAGAGAGACTGTGATAGAGAGAGAGACTGTGATAGAGAGAGAGACTGTGATAGAGAGAGAGACTGAGATAGACACTGTGATAGAGAGAGATTGTGAAAGAGAGAGAGAATGTGATACAGAGAGACTTTGATAGAGAGAGACTGTGTTAGAGAGAGAGACTGTGATAGAGAGAGATACTGTGATAGAGAGAGACTGTGATAGAGAGAGAGACTGTGATAGAGAGAGAGAGACTGTGATAGAGAGAGATACTGTGATAGAGAGAGACTGTGATAGAGAGACTGTGATAGAGAGAGAGAGACTGTGATAGAGAGAGATACTGTGATAGAGAGATACTGTGATAGAGAGAGACTGTGATAGAGAGAGAGACTGTGAAAGAGAGAGAGAATGTGATACAGAGAGACTATGATAGAGAGAGACTGTGTTAGAGAGAGATTCTGATAGAGCGAGACTGTGTTAGAGAGAGAGACTGTGATAGAGAGAGAGAGACTGTGATAGAGAGAGATACTGTGATAGAGAGAGACTGTGATAGAGAGAGAGACTGTGATAGAGAGAGATACTGTGATAGAGAGAGAGAGACTGTGATAGAGAGAGAGAGTGTGATAGAGAGAGACTGTGTTAGAGAGAGAGACTGTGATAGAGAGAGAGAGACTGTGATAGAGAGAGATACTGTGATAGAGAGAGACTGTGATAGAGAGAGAGAGACTGTGATAGAGAGAGATACTGTGATAGAGAGAGATTGTGATAGAGAGAGAGAGACTGTGATAGAGAGAGATTGTGATAGAGATAGACTGTGATAGAGACTGTGATAGAGTGAGAGATTGTGAAAGAGAGAGAGAATGTGATACAGAGAGACTATGATAGAGAGAGACTGTGTTAGAGAGAGAGATTCTGATACAGCGAGACTGTGATACAGAGACAAGAGAAACAGAGAGGTGGAGAGACAGTGCGAGAAAGGGAGAAAGATCAAGAGAGACAGACAGAGAGAGACAGAGGTTGAGAGATAGTGAGACTCTGATAGAGAGAGAGACAGTGATAGAGAGAAGGACAGTGATAGAGAGAGAGACTGTGATAGAGAGAGACAGTGATAGAGAGAGAGACTGTGATAGAGACAGACTGTGATAGAGAGAGAGACTGTGATAGAGAGAGAGAGTGTGATAGAGAGAGAGACTGTGATAGAGAGAGAAAGAGACTGTGATAGAGAGAGAGACTGTGATAGAGAGAGAAAGAGACTGTTATAGAGAGAGAGAGACTGTGATAGAGAGAGAAAGAAACTATAAAAGGGAGAGAGAGACAGTGATAAAGACTGTGATAGAGATTGAGACTGTGATAGAGAGAGAAAGAGACTGTTATAGAGAGAGAGAGACTGTGATAGAGAGAGAGACTGAGATAGAGAGAGAAAGAGACTGTAAAAGGGAGAGAGAGACAGTGATAGAAAGATGAGATTGATAGAGAGAGACTGTGATAGAGAGAGACTGTGATAGAGAGAGACTGTGATAGAGAAAGAGAGACTGTGATAGGGAGGCCGTGATAGAGGGAGAGACTATGATAGAGAGAGATTGTGATAGAGAGAGAGACTGTGATACACAGAGAGAGACTGTGATAGAGAGAGAGCGTATGATAGAGAGCGTGTGATAGAGAAAAAGAGGGACTGTGATAGAGAGATATTGTGATAGAGAGAGACTGTGAAAGAGAGAGAGACTGTGATAGAGAGAGACTGTGATAGAGAGAGACTGTGATAGAGAAAGAGAGACTGTGATAGGGAGGCCGTGATAGAGGGAGAGACTATGATAGAGAGAGATTGTGATAGAGAGAGAGACTGTGATACACAGAGAGAGACTGTGATAGAGAGAGAGACTCTGATAGAGAGAGAGCGTATGATAGAGAGCGTGTGATAGAGAAAAAGAGGGACTGTGATAGAGAGATATTGTGATAGAGAGAGACTGTGAAAGAGAGAGAGACTGTGATAGAGAGAGTGAGACTGCAATACAGAGGGAGAGAGAGAGACTGTTAGAGAGAGACTTTGATACAGAGAGAGACTGTGATAGGGAGAGAGAGACTGCGATACAGAGAGAGAGATTGTGATAGAGAGAGAGCGTATGATAGAGAGAGCGTGTGATAGAGAGAAAGAGGGACTGTGATAGAGAGATATTGTGATAGAGAGAGACTGTGAAAGATAGAGAGAGTGTGATAGAGAGAGTGAGACTGCAATACAGAGGGAGAGAGAGAGAGACTGTTAGAGAGAGAGAGACTTTGATACAGAGAGAGACTGTGATAGAGAGAGAGAGATTGTGATAGAGAGAGACTATGATAGAGAGAGACTGTGATAGAGATAGACTGTGATAGAGACTGTGATAGAGTGAGAGATTGTGAAAGAGAGAGAGAATGTGATACAGAGAGACTATGATAGAGAGAGACTGTGTTAGAGAGAGAGACTCTGATACAGCGAGACTGTGATACAGAGACAAGAGAAACAGAGATGTGGAGAGACAGAGTGAGAAAGGGAGAAAGAGATCAAGAGAGATAGATAGAGACAGAGGTTGAGAGATAGTGAGACTCTGATAGAGAGAGAGACAGTGATAGAGAGAGAGACTGAAAGAGAGACAGAGAGAGAGAGACTGCGATACAGAAGAGAGACTGTGATAGGGAGAGAGACTCTAATACAGTGAGAGAGAGACTGCGATAGAGAGAGAGACTGTGATAGAGAGAGAGATTGTGATAGAGAGAGACTGTGATAGAGAGAGAGACTGTGATACAGAGAGAGACTGTGATAGAGAGAAAGACGGTGATGGATAGAGAGAGACTGTGATGGAGCGAGAGTCTGTAATGGAGAGAGAGAGATGGTGAAGGAGAGAGAGTCTGTGATACAGAGAGAGAGACTGTGATACAGAGAGAGACTGTAGTAGAGAGAGAGAGACTCTTATAGAGAGCGATAGAGCCTGATCGAGAGACAGGGTGTAAAAGAAAAACAGAAACACTGTGTTAGAGGGAGAGAGCCTGTGATAGAGATAGGAGATGTGATAGAGAGAGGAGATGTGATATAGAGGTACTGTGTTAGAGAGAGACTGTTATAGAGAGAGACTGTGATAGAGAGAGAGACTGTGATAAAGAGAGCAAGACTGTGATAGAGAGAGAGACTGTGATAGAGAGAGAAAGAGATTGTTATAGAGAGAGAGAGAGACTGCGATAGAGAGAGAAAGAGACTGTGATAATGAGAGAGACTGTGATAGAGAGATGAGATTGAGAGAGAGATACTGTGATAGAGAGAGACTGTGGTAGAGAGAGAGACTGAAATAAAGAGAGAGACTGATAGAGGGAGAGAGACTGTGTTAGAGAGAGAGAATGTGATAGAGTGAGGAGATGTGATAGAGATAGCCTATGATAGAGAGAGAGAAGATCTGATAGAAAGAGACTGTGAAAGAGAGACTGTGATAGAGAGAGAGGCTGTGGTAGAGAGAGAGAATCTAATAGAGAGAGAGAGACTGCGATACAGAGAGAGACTCTGATAAAGACTGCGATAGAGAGAGAGACTGTGATAGAGAGAGAGACTGTGATAGAGAGATGAGATTGAGAGAGAGAGACTGTGATAGAGAGAGAGACTGTGATAGAGAGAGAGACTGTGATAGAGAGAGAGAGACTGTGATAGGGAGGCTGTGATAGAGGGAGAGACTATGATAGAGAGAGAGATTGTGATAGAGAGAGAGACTGCGATAGAGAGAGAGACTGTGATAGAGGGAGAGAGACTGAGGAGAGACAGACTGTGATAGAGAGAGAGACTTTGATAGAGAGAGACTGTGATAGAGAGAGAGTGTGTGATAGACAGTGATAGAGAGAGAGACTGTGATACAGAGAGAGACTGTGATAGAGAGAGACTGTGATAGAGAGAGAGACTGTGATAGAGAGAGACTGTGATAGAGAGAGACTGTGATAGAGAGAGAGTGGGTGATAGACAGTGATAGAGAGAGAGACTGTGATAGAGAGAGAGACTGTGATAGAGAGAGAGACTGTGATAGAGAGAGACTGTGATAGAGAGAGAGACTGTGATACAGAGAGAGTGTGTGATAGACAGTGATAGAGAGAGAGACAGTGAGAGAGAGAGAGACTGAAAGACAGTGATAGAGAGAGAGTGTGTGATAGACAGTGATAGAGAGAGAGACTGTGATAGAGAGAGAGACTGTGATAGAGAGAGAGACTGTGATAGACAGTGATAGAGAGAGAGACTGTGATAGAGAGAGAGACTGTGATAGATAGTGATAGAGAGAGAGACTGTGATAGAAAGAGAGAGACTGTGATAGAGAGAGAGACTGTGGTAGAGAGAGAGACTGTGATAGACAGTGATAGAGAGAGAGAGACTGTGATAGAGAGAGAGACTGTGATAGACAGTGATAGAGAGAAAGACTGATAGAGAGAGAGTGGGTGATAGACAGTGATAGAGAGAGAGACTGTGATAGAGAGAGAGAGACTGTGATAGAGAGAGAGACTGTGGTAGAGAGAGAGAGACTGTGATAGAGAGAGAGACTGTGGTAGAGAGAGAGAGACTGTGTTAGAGAGAGAGAGACTGTGATAGAGAGAGAGACTGTGATAGACAGTGATAGAGAGAGAGACTGTGATAGAGAGAGAGACTGTGATAGAGAGAGAGTGGGTGATAGACATTGATAGAGAGAGAGACTGTGATAGAGAGAGAGTGGGTGATAGACAGTGGTAGAGAGAGAGTGTGATAGAGAGAGAGACTGTGATAGAGAGAGAGACTGTGATAGACAGTGATAGAGAGAGAGACTGTGATAGAGAGAGAGACTGTGATAGACAGTGATAGAGAGAGACTGTGATAGAGAGAGAGACTGTGATAGAGAGAGAGACTGTGATAGAGAGAGAGAGACTGTGATAGAGAGAGAGTGGGTGATAGACAGTGGTAGAGAGAGAGTGTGATAGAGAGAGAGACTGTGATAGAGAGAGAGACTGTGATAGACAGTGATAGAGAGAGAGACTGTGATAGAGAGAGAGACTGTGATAGACAGTGATAGAGAGAGAGACTGTGATAGAGAGAGAGACTGTGATAGAGAGAGAGAGACTGTGATAGAGAGAGAGACTGTGGTAGAGAGAGAGAGACTGTGATAGAGAGAGAGACTGTGATAGAGAGAGAGACTGTGATAGAGTGAGGAGATGTGATGGAGATAGACTATGATAGAGAGAGAGAAGAAGTGATCGAGAGAGACTGTGAAAGAGAGGGAGATTGATAGAGAGAGACAGTGATAGAGAGTGACTGTGGTAGAGAGAGAGAGAGACAGTGATACAGAGAGAGACTAATACAGAGAGAGACTGTGATACGGAGAGACTGTGATAGAGAGAGAGACTGTGATAGAGAGAGGAAATTAGATAGAGAGAGAGTGTGATAGAGAGAGAGTCTGTGATAGAGAGAGAACTGTGATAGAGACAGAGAAACTGTCATAGAGGGAAGAGACTGTGATAGAGAGAGATGTGATATAGAGAGACTGTGATAGAGTGAATGTGATAGAGAGGGAGACTGTGATAGAGAGAGACTGTGATAGAGAGAGAGTGGGTGATAGACCGTGATAGAGAGACTGTGATAGAGAGAGAGTGGGTGATAGACCGTGATAGAGAGATAGACTGTGATAGAGAGAGAGTGGGTGATAGACAGTGATAGAAAGAGAGTCTGTGATAGAGACTGTGATAGAGAGACAGACTGTGATAGAGAGAGAGTCTGTGATAGAGAGAGAGTCTGTGATAGAGACTGTGATAGAGAGACAGACTGTGATAGAGAGAGAGTCTGTGATAGAGAGAGAGTCTGTGATAGAGACTGTGATAGAGAGAGAAAATTAGATAGAGAGAGACTCTAATACAGATAGAGACTGTGATAGAGAGACAGAGATTGTAATAGAGAGAGAGACGGTGATAGAGGGATAGGCTGTGGTAGAGAGAGAGTCTCTAATAGAGAGAGAGAAAATGTGATAGAGAAAGAGACTGTGATAGAGTGAGGAGATGTGATGGAGATAGACTATGATAGAGAGAGAGAAGAAGTGATCGAGAGAGACTGTGAAAGAGAGGGAGATTGATAGAGAGAGACAGTGATAGAGAGAGACTGTGGTAGAGAGAGAGAGACAGTGACACAGAGAGAGACTAATACAGAGAGAGACTGTGATACGGAGAGACTGTGATAGAGAGAGAGAGACTGTGATAGAGAGAGGAAATTAGATAGAGAGAGACTGTGATAGAGAGAGAGTCTGTGATAGAGAGAGAACTGTGATAGAGACAGAGAAACTGTCATAGAGGGAAGAGACTGTGATAGAGAGAGATGTGATATAGAGAGACTGTGATAGAGTGAATGTGATAGAGAGGGAGACTGTGATAGAGAGAGAACTGTGATAGAGACAGAGAAACTGTCATAGAGGGAAGAGACTGTGATAGAGAGAGATGTGATATAGAGAGACTGTGATAGAGTGAATGTGATAGAGAGGGAGACTGTGATAGAGAGTGAGACAGCGTTGCTCTGATAGAGAGAGAGAGACTGGAGACTGTGATAGAGAGAGACTGTGATAGGGAGAGAGACTGTGATAGGGAGAGAGACTGT
Organism: Isurus oxyrinchus; assembly: GCA_026770705.1. Lineage (NCBI taxonomy): Eukaryota > Metazoa > Chordata > Chondrichthyes > Lamniformes > Lamnidae > Isurus > Isurus oxyrinchus. The sequence continues at coordinate 505,723 of JANJGN010000238.1, forward strand.
GATAGAGAGAGAGAGAATGTGATAGAGAGAGCGAGACTATGATAGAGAGGGAGACTGTGGTAGATGAGAGACTCTAATACGTAGAGAGAGCCTGATCAAGAGATCGGGTGTAATAGAAAGATAGAAGGATTGTGTTAGAGGGAGAGAGGCTGTGATAGAGAGAGAGATCATGTGATAGAGAGAGGAGCTGCGATGGAGATAGACTATGATAGAGAGAGAGAAGATGTGATAGAGAGAGACTGATAGAGAGAGACTGTGATAGAGAGTCTGTGATAGAGAGAGAGTCTGAGATAGAGAGAGAGTCTGTGATAGAGACTGTGATAGAGAGAGAAAATTAGATAGAGAGAGACTCTAATACAGAGAGAGACTGTGATAGAGAGACAGAGATTGTAATAGAGAGAGAAACGGTGATAGAGGGATAGGCTGTGGTAGAGAGAGAGTCTCTAATAGAGAGAGAGAAAATGTGATAGAGAAAGAGACTGTGATAGAGTGAGGAGATGCGATGGAGATAGACTATGATAGAGAGAGAGAAGAAGTGATCGAGAGAGACTGTGAAAGAGAGGGAGATTGATAGAGAGAGACAGTGATAGAGAGAGACTGTGGTAGAGAGAGAGAGAGACAGTGACACAGAGAGAGACCCTAATACAGAGAGAGACTGTGATAGAGAGAGAGACTGTGATAGAGAGAGACTGTGATAGAGAGAGAGACTGTGATAGAGAGAGGAAATTAGATAGAAAGAGACTGTGATAGAGAGAGAGTCTGTGATAGAGAGAGAACTGTGATAGAGACAGAGAAACTGTCATAGAGGGAAGAGACTGTGATAGAGAGAGATGTGATATAGAGAGACTGTGATAGAGTGAATGTGATAGAGAGGGAGACTGTGATAGAGAGTGAGACAGCATTGCTCTGATAGAGAGAGAGAGACTGGAGACTGTGATAGAGAGAGACTGTGATAGGGAGAGAGACTGTGATAGGGAGAGAGACTGTGATAGAGAGAGAGAGAATGTGATAGAGAGAGCGAGACTGTGATAGAGAGGGAGACTGTGGTAGATGAGAGACTCTAATACGTAGAGAGAGCCTGATCGAGAGATCGGGTGTAATAGAAAGATAGAAGGATTGTGTTAGAGGGAGAGAGGCTGTGATAGAGAGAGAGATCATGTGATAGAGAGAGGAGTTGCGATGGAGATAGACTATGATAGAGAGAGAGAAGATGTGATAGAGAGAGACTGTGATAGAGAGAGAGACTGTGATAGAGAGAGAGTCTGTGATAGAGAGTCTGTGATAGAGAGAGAGTCTGTGATAGAGACTGTGATAGAGAGAGAAAATTAGATAGAGAGAGACTCGAATACAGAGAGAGACTGTGATAGAGAGACAGAGATTGTAATAGAGAGAGAAACGGTGATAGAGGGATAGGCTGTGGTAGAGAGAGAGTCTCTAATAGAGAGAGAGAAAATGTGATAGAGAAAGAGACTGTGATAGAGTGAGGAGATGCGATGGAGATAGACTATGATAGAGAGAGAGAAGAAGTGATCGAGAGAGACTGTGAAAGAGAGGGAGATTGATAGAGAGAGACAGTGATAGAGAGAGACTGTGGTAGAGAGAGAGAGAGACAGTGACACAGAGAGAGACCCTAATACAGAGAGAGACTGTGATAGAGAGAGAGACTGTGATAGAGAGAGGAAATTAGATAGAGAGAGACTCTAATACAGAGAGAGACTGTGATAGAGAGAGAGACTGTGATAGAGAGAGGAAATTAGATAGAGAGAGAGACTGTGATAGAGAGAGGAAATTCGATAGAGAGAGAGTCTGTGATAGAGAGAGAACTGTGATAGAGACAGAGAAACTGTCATAGAGGGAAGAGACTGTGATAGAGAGAGATGTGATATAGAGAGACTGTGATAGAGTGAATGTGATAGAGAGTGAGACAGCGTTGCTCTGATAGAGAGAGAGAGACTGGAGACTGTGATAGAGAGAGACTGTGATAGGGAGAGAGACTGATAGAGAGAGAGACTGTGATAGAGAGAGAGAGAATGTGATGGAGAGAGACTATGATAGGGAGAGAGACTATGATAGGGAGAGAGACTGTGATAGAGAGAGAATGTGATAGAGAGAGCGAGACTGTGATAGAGAGGGAGACTGTGGTAGATGAGAGACTCTAATACGTAGAAAGAGCCTGATCGAGAGATCGGGTGTAATAGAAAGATAGAAGGATTGTGTTAGAGGGAGAGAGGCTGTGATAGAGAGAGATGTGATTGTGAAAGACTATGATAGAGAGAGGGACTGTGATAGAGAAACTGTGATAGAGAGAGGAGATGTGATATAAAGAGACTGTGATAGAGAGAATGTGATAGAGAGAGAGACTGTGATACAGAGAGAGATTGTGTTAGAGGGAGACTGTGATAGAGGGAGACTGTGATAGAGAGAGACTGTGATGGAGAGAGAGACTGTGATAGAGAGTGAGAGACTCTAATAGAGAGAGAGAGACTGTGATATAGAAAGAGACAGAGAGACTCTACTAGACAGAGAGAGAGACTGCGATACAGAGAGAGTCTGTGATAGATACACTACTGTGATAGAGAGACTGTGATCTACAGAGAGACTGATAGAGAGAGGATATCTGATAGAGGAAGATTGACTGTGACAGAGAGAGCGACGGTGATACGGAAAGAGAGAGATTGTGACCGAGAGAGAGACTGTGATACAGAGAGAGAGACTGTGATAGAGAGAGAGACTGTGATAGAGAGATGAGATTGATAGAGAGAGACTGTGATAGAGAGAGACTGTGATAGAGAGAGAGACTGTGATAGAGAGAGAGTCTGTGATAGAGAGAGAGTCTGTGATAGAGACTGTGATAGAGAGAGAAAATTAGATAGAGAGAGACTCTAATACAGAGAGAGACTGTGATAGAGAGATAGAGATTGTAATAGAGAGAGAGACGGTGATAGAGGGATAGGCTGTGGTAGAGAGAGAGTCTCTAATAGAGAGAGAGAGACGGATACAGAGAGAGACTGTGTTAGTGAGAGACTGTGATAGACAGAGAGGGTGTGGTAGAGAGAGAGACACTAATAGAGAGACTGCAATACAGAGAGAGACGGTGATGGAGAGAGAGATTGTGATAGAGAGAAAGAATCTAATAGAGATAGAGAGGCTGCGATACAGAGAGAGACTGCGATAGAGAGAGACTGTGACAGAGAGAGAGACAGTGATACGGAGAGAGAGAAACTGTGATAGAGAGAATGTGATAGAGAGAGAGAGACTGTTATAGAGAGAGAGACAGTGATAGAGTGAGACTGTGATAGAGAGACAGAGACAGTGATAGAGAGAGAGAGACTGTGATAGAGAGAGAGAGACTGTGATAGAGAGGCTGTGATAGAGGGAGAGTCTGTGATAGAGAGAGAGGCTGTGGTAGAGAGAGAGAGAGACTACGATACAGAGAGAGACTGTGATAGGGAGAGAGAGACTGTGATAGAGAGAGACTGAGAAAAGAGAGACACTGTGATAGACAGAGAGAACATAATAGAGAGAGAGAGAGACTGCGATACAGAGAGAGACTGTGAAAGAGACAGAGAGACGGTGATAGAGAGAGACAGTGATAGAGGGAGAGAGACTGTGATAGAGAGACTGTGATAGATAGAGGAGATGCGATAGAGATAGACTATGATTGAGAGAGAGAAGATGTGATAGAGAGAGACTGTGAAAGAGAGAGAGACTGTGATAGAGAGAGAGTCTGTAATAGGGGGAGAGAGACTGAGATAGAGAGAGACTGTGATAGAGAGAGAGAGACAGTGATAGCGAGAGAGACTGTGATACTGAGAGACTGTGATAGAGAGAGAGAGACTGTGATTGAGAGGCTGTGATAGAGGGAGAGACTGTGATAGAGAGAGAGAGACTGTGAAAGAGAGAGAGACTCTACTAGAGAGTGAGAGAGACTACAATAAGGAGAGAGAGTGTGATAGAGAGAAACTGTGATAGAGAGAGAGAGACTCTAATAGAGAGAGAGAGACTGCAATACAGAGAGACACTGTGATAGAGAGATAGTGTGACAAAGAGACAAACTGTGATATGGAGAGAGAGAGACTGTGATCTAGAGAGAGACTGTGAAAGAGAGAGACTGTGATAGAGAGAGAGAGACTCCGATGCAGAGAGAGACTCTAATAGAAAGAGAGAGACTGTGATAGGAAGAGAGAGATTGTGAGAGAGAGAGACTGTGATAGAGAGAGAATGTGAAAGAGAGAGACTGTGATAAAGAGAGAGATTCTAATAGAGAGAGAGAGAGACTGCTTAGAAATAGAAAGACTGTGACAGAGAGAGAGGCTGTGGTAGAGAGAGAGAATGTGATAGAGAGAGAGACTGATAGAGAGAGACTGTGATAGGGAGAGAGACTGTGAAAGAGAGATGAGATTGATAGAGAGAGACTGTGATAGAGGGAGAGAGACTGTGGTAGAGAGAGAGACTCTGATCGAGAGAGGAGATGCGATATAGAAAGACTGTGTTAGAGAGAGAGACTGTGATAGAGTGAGGAGATGCGATGGAGATAGACTATGATAGAGAGAGAAGAAGTAATCGAGAGAGACTGTGAAAGAGAGAGGGACTGTGATAGAGAGAGAGACTGTGATAGAGAGAGAGACTGTGATAGAGAGAATTTGTGAAAGAGAGGGAGATTGTGATAGAGAGAAAGATGTGATAGAGAGAGAGAGACAGTGATAGAGAGAAGAGATGCGATAGAGATTGACTATGATAGAGAGAGAGATGATGTGATAGAGAGAGACTGTGATAGAGAGAGAGACTGTGATAGAGAGAGAGACTGTGATAGAGAGAGACTGTGATAGAGAGAGAGACTGTGATAGAGAGAGAGACTGTGATAGAGAGAGAGACTGTGATAGAATTTGTGAAAGAGAGGGAGATTGTGATAGAGAGAAAGATGTGATAGAGAGAGAGAGACAGTGATAGAGAGGGAGACAGTGAGAGAGGGAGAGAGACTGTGATAGAGAGAAGAGATGCGATAGAGATTGACTATGATAGAGAGAGAGATGATGTGATAGAGAGAGACTGTGATAGAGTGAGAGACTGTGATAGAGAGAGAGACTGTGATAGAGAGAGAGACTGTGATAGAGTGAGAACTGTGATAGAGACAGAGAGACTGTCATAGAGGGAAAAGACTGATAGAGAGAGATGTGATATAGAGAGACTGTGATAGAGAGAATGTGATAGAGAGGGAGACTGTGATAGAGAGAGTGAGACAGAATTACTCTGATAGAGAGAGAGAGACTGGAGACTGTGATAGATAGACTGTGATAGGGAGAGAGACTGTGATAGAGAGAGAGACTGTGATAGAGAGAGAGACTGTGATAGGGAGAGAGACTGATAGAGAGAGAGAGACTGTGATAGAGACAGAGACTGTGATACAGAGAGAGACTGTTCTAGAGTGTCTGTGACAGAGAGAGAGTGTGATATGGAGAGAGAGAGACTTTGATAGACAGAGAGACTGTGATAGAGAGAGAGTGACTGCGATACAGAGAGAGACTGTGATAGAGAGAGAGACTGTGATAGAGAGAGAGTCTGTGATAGAGACTGTGATAGAGAGAGAAAATTAAATAGAGAGAGACTCTAATACAGAGAGAGACTGTGATAGAGAGACAGAGATTGTAATAGAGAGAGAGACGGTGATAGAGAGAGACTGTGGTAGAGAGAGAGAGAGACAGTGATACAGAGAGAGACTCTAATACAGAGAGAGACTGTGATAGGGAGAGACTGTGATAGAGAGAGAGACTGTGATAGAGAGAGGAAATTAGATAGAGAGAGACTGTGATAGAGCGAGAGTCTGTGATAGACAGAGTACTGTGATAGAGACAGAGAAACTGTCATAGAGGGAAGAGACTGTGATAGAGAGAGATGTGATATAGAGAGACTGTGATAGAGTGAATGTGATAGAGAGGGAGACTGTGATAGAGAGAGTGAGACAGCGTTGCTCTGATAGAGAGAGAGAGACTGGAGACTGTGATAGAGAGAGACTGTGATAGGGAGAGAGACTGTGATAGAGAGAGAGAGAATGTGATAGAGAGAGCGAGACTGTGATAGAGAGGGAGACTGTGATAGACAGAGTACTGTGATAGAGACAGAGAAAATGTCATAGAGGGAAGAGACTGTGATAGAGAGAGATGTGATATAGAGAGACTGTGATAGAGTGAATGTGATAGAGAGGGAGACTGATAGAGAGAGACTGTGATAGGGAGAGAGACTGTGAAAGAGAGATGAGATTGATAGAGAGAGACTGTGATAGAGGGAGAGAGACTGTGGTAGAGAGAGAGACTCTGATCGAGAGAGGAGATGCGATATAGAAAGACTGTGTTAGAGAGAGAGACTGTGATAGAGTGAGGAGATGCGATGGAGATAGACTATGATAGAGAGAGAAGAAGTAATCGAGAGAGACTGTGAAAGAGAGAGGGACTGTGATAGAGAGAGAGACTGTGATAGAGAGAGAGACTGTGATAGAGAGAATTTGTGAAAGAGAGGGAGATTGTGATAGAGAGAAAGATGTGATAGAGAGAGAGAGACAGTGATAGAGAGAAGAGATGCGATAGAGATTGACTATGATAGAGAGAGAGATGATGTGATAGAGAGAGACTGTGATAGAGAGAGAGACTGTGATAGAGAGAGACTGTGATAGAGAGAGACTGTGATAGAGAGAGACTGTGATAGAGAGAGAGACTGTGATAGAGAGAGAGACTGTGATAGAATTTGTGAAAGAGAGGGAGATTGTGATAGAGAGAAAGATGTGATAGAGAGAGAGAGACAGTGATAGAGAGGGAGACAGTGAGAGAGGGAGAGAGACTGTGATAGAGAGAAGAGATGCGATAGAGATTGACTATGATAGAGAGAGAGATGATGTGATAGAGAGAGACTGTGATAGAGTGAGAGACTGTGATAGAGAGAGAGACTGTGATAGAGAGAGAGACTGTGATAGAGTGAGAACTGTGATAGAGACAGAGAGACTGTCATAGAGGGAAAAGACTGATAGAGAGAGATGTGATATAGAGAGACTGTGATAGAGAGAATGTGATAGAGAGGGAGACTGTGATAGAGAGAGTGAGACAGAATTACTCTGATAGAGAGAGAGAGACTGGAGACTGTGATAGATAGACTGTGATAGGGAGAGAGACTGTGATAGAGAGAGAGACTGTGATAGAGAGAGAGACTGTGATAGGGAGAGAGACTGATAGAGAGAGAGAGACTGTGATAGAGACAGAGACTGTGATACAGAGAGAGACTGTTCTAGAGTGTCTGTGACAGAGAGAGAGTGTGATATGGAGAGAGAGAGACTTTGATAGACAGAGAGACTGTGATAGAGAGAGAGTGACTGCGATACAGAGAGAGACTGTGATAGAGAGAGAGACTGTGATAGAGAGAGAGTCTGTGATAGAGACTGTGATAGAGAGAGAAAATTAAATAGAGAGAGACTCTAATACAGAGAGAGACTGTGATAGAGAGACAGAGATTGTAATAGAGAGAGAGACGGTGATAGAGAGAGACTGTGGTAGAGAGAGAGAGAGACAGTGATACAGAGAGAGACTCTAATACAGAGAGAGACTGTGATAGGGAGAGACTGTGATAGAGAGAGAGACTGTGATAGAGAGAGGAAATTAGATAGAGAGAGACTGTGATAGAGCGAGAGTCTGTGATAGACAGAGTACTGTGATAGAGACAGAGAAACTGTCATAGAGGGAAGAGACTGTGATAGAGAGAGATGTGATATAGAGAGACTGTGATAGAGTGAATGTGATAGAGAGGGAGACTGTGATAGAGAGAGTGAGACAGCGTTGCTCTGATAGAGAGAGAGAGACTGGAGACTGTGATAGAGAGAGAGACTGTGATGGGGAGAGAGACTGTGATAGAGAGAGAGAGACTGTGATAGAGAGAGCGAGACTGTGATAGAGAGGGAGACTGTGATAGACAGAGTACTGTGATAGAGACAGAGAAAATGTCATAGAGGGAAGAGACTGTGATAGAGAGAGATGTGATATAGAGAGACTGTGATAGAGTGAATGTGATAGAGAGGGAGACAGCGTTGCTCTGATAGAGCAAGAGAGACTGGAGACTGTGATAGAGAGAGACTGTGATAGGGAGAGAGACTGTGATAGGGAGAGAGACTGTGATAGAGAGAGAGAGAATGTGATAGAGAGAGCGAGACTGTGATAGAGAGGGAGACTGGCAGATGAGAGACTCTAATACGTAGAGAGAGCCTGATCGAGAGATCGGGTGTAATAGAAAGATAGAAGGATTGTGTTAGAGGGAGAGAGGCTGTGATAGAGAGAGAGATCATGTGATAGAGAGAGGAGCTGCGATGGAGATAGGCTATGATAGAGAGAGAGAAGATGTGATAGAGAGAGACTGTGATAGAGAGAGAGACTGTGATAGAGAGAGAGACTGTGATAGAGAGAGGAAATTAGATAGAGAGAGACTGTGATAGAGAGAGAGAAGATGTGATAGAGAGAGACTGTGATAGAGAGAGAGTCTGTGATAGAGACTGTGATAGAGAGAAAATTAGATAGAGAGAGACTCTAATACAGAGAGAGACTGTGATAGAGAGACAGAGATTGTAATAGAGAGAGAGACGGTGATAGAGGGATAGGCTGTGGTAGAGAGAGAGTCTCTAATAGAGAGAGAGAGAATGTGATAGAGAAAGAGACTGTGATAGAGTGAGGAGATGCGATGGAGATAGACTATGATAGAGAGAGAGAAGAAGTGATCGAGAGAGACTGTGAAAGAGAGGGAGATTGATAGAGAGAGACAGTGATAGAGAGAGACTGTGGTAGAGAGAGAGAGAGACAGTGATACAGAGAGAGACTGTGATAGAGAGAGAGAGACAGTGATACAGAGAGAGACTGTGGTAGAGAGAGAGAGACAGTGATACAGAGAGAGACTCTAATACAGAGAGAGACTGTGATAGAGAGAGACTGTGATAGAGAGAGAGACTGTGTTAGAGAGAGGAAATTAGATAGAGAGAGACTGTGATAGAGAGAGAGTCTGTGATAGACAGAGTACTGTGATAGAGACAGAGAAACTTTCATAGAGGGAAGAGACTGTGATAGAGAGAGATGTGATATAGAGAGACTGTGATAGAGTGAATGTGATAGAGAGGGAGACTGTGATAGAGAGAGTGAGACAGATTTACTCTGATAGAGAGAGAGAGACTGGAGAATGTGATAGAGAGAGACTGTGATAGGGAGAGAGACTGTGATAGGGAGAGAGACTGTGATAGAGAGAGAGAGAATGTGATAGAGAGAGCGAGACTGTGATAGAGAGAGAGAAGATGTGATAGAGAGAGACTGTGATAGAGAGAGACTGTGATAGAGAGAGAGTCTGTGATAGAGACTGTGATAGAGAGAAAATTAGATAGAGAGAGACTCTAATACAGAGAGAGACTGTGATAGAGAGACAGAGATTGTAATAGAGAGAGAGACGGTGATAGAGGGATAGGCTGTGGTAGAGAGAGAGTCTCTAATAGAGAGAGAGAGAATGTGATAGAGAGAGCGAGACTGTGATAGAGAGGGAGACTGTGGTGGAGACTGTGATAGAGAGAGAAAATTAGATAGAGAGAGACTCTAATACAGAGAGAGACTGTGATAGAGAGATAGAGACTGTAATAGAGAGAGAGAGACGGTGATAGAGGGATAGGCTGTGGTAGAGAGAGAGTCTCTAATAGAGAGAGAGAGAATGTGATAGAGCAAGAGACTGTGATAGAGTGAGGAGATGCGATGGAGATAGACTATGATAGAGAGAGAGAAAAAGTGATCGAGAGAGACTGTGAAAGAGAGGGAGATTGATAGAGAGAGACAGTGATAGAGAGAGACTGTGGTAGAGAGAGAGAGACAGTGATACAGAGAGAGACTCTAATACAGAGAGAGACTGTGATAGAGAGAGACTGTGATAGAGAGAGAGACAGTGATAGAGAGAGACTGTGGTAGAGAGAGAGAGACAGTGATACAGAGAGAGACTCTAATACAGAGAGAGACTGTGATAGAGAGAGACTGTGATAGAGAGAGAGACAGTGATAGAGAGAGACTGTGGTAGAGAGAGAGAGACAGTGATACAGAGAGAGACTCTAATACAGAGAGAGACTGTGATAGAGAGAGACTGTGATAGAGAGAGAGACTGTGATAGAGAGAGACTGTGGTAGAGAGAGAGAGACAGTGATACAGAGAGAGACTCTAATACAGAGAGAGACTGTGATAGAGAGAGACTGTGATAGAGAGAGGAAATTAGATAGAGAGAGACTGTGATAGAGAGAGAGAAGATGTGATAGAGAGAGACTGTGATAGAGAGAGAGTCTGTGATAGAGACTGTGATAGAGAGAAAATTAGATAGAGAGAGACTCTAATACAGAGAGAGACTGTGATAGAGACTGTGATAGAGAGTGAGTGGGTGATAGACAGTGATAGAGGGAGAGACTGTGATAGAGAGAGAGTGGGTGATACACATTGATAGAGAGAGAGACTGTGATAGAGAGAGAGTCTGTGATAGAGAGAGAGACTGTGATAGAGAGAGAGTCTGTGATAGAGACTGTGATAGAGAGAGAAAATTAGATAGAGAGAGACTCTAATACAGAGAGAGACTGTGATAGAGAGACAGAGATTGTAATAGAGAGAGAGACGGTGATAGAGGGATAGGCTGTGGTAGAGAGAGAGTCTCTAATAGAGAGAGAGAGAATGTGATAGAGAAAGAGACTGTGATAGAGTGAGGAGATGCGATGGAGATAGACTATGATAGAGAGAGAGAAGAAGTGATCGAGAGAGACTGTGAAAGAGAGGGAGATTGATAGAGACAGTGATAGAGAGAGACTGTGGTAGAGAGAGAGAGACAGTGATACAGAGAGAGACTCTAATACAGAGAGAGACTGTGATAGAGAGAGACTGTGATAGAGAGAGAGACTGTGTTAGAGAGAGGAAATTAGATAGAGAGCGACTGTGATAGAGAGAGAGACTGTGATAGAGAGAGAACTGTGATAGAGACAGAGAAACTTTCATAGAGGGAAGAGACTGTGATAGAGAGAGATGTGATATAGAGAGACTGTGATAGAGTGAATGTGATAGAGAGGGAGACTGTGATAGAGAGAGTGAGACAGAGTTACTCTGATAGAGAGAGAGAGACTGGAGACTGTGATAGAGAGAGACTGTGATAGGGAGAGAGACTGTGATAGGGAGAGAGACTGTGATAGAGAGAGACTGTGATAGAGAGAGAGAGAGACTGTGATAGAGAGAGAGACAGTGATAGAGAGAGACTGTGATAGAGAGAGACTGTGCTAGAGAGACTGAAAGAGAGAGACTGATAGAGAGAGAGGCTGTGGTAGAGAGAGAGACCATAATAGAGAGAGAGAACCTGCGATACAGAGAGAGACTGTGATAGAGAGAGACTATGACAGAGAAAGAAACTGTGATATGGAGAGAGAGAGACTGTGATACAGAGAGAGACTCTAATAGAAAGAGAGAGACTGTGATAGAGAGAGAGACTGTGATAGAGAGAGACTGTGAAAGAGAGAGACTGTGATAGAGGGAGAGACTGTGATAGAGAGAGACTGTGAAAGAGAGAGACTGTGATAAAGAGAGAGACTCTAATAGAGAGAGAGAGAGACTGCGTTACAGAGAGAGACTGTGACAGAGAGAGAGAGGCTTTGGTAGAGAGATGAGAGACTCTAATAGATGTGATAGAGAGAGAGACGGTGATAGAGAGAGGAATTTAGATATTGATAGACTGTGATAGAGAGAGACTATGATAGAGACAGAGAGACTGTGATAGAGAGAGACTGTGATAGAGAGACACACTGTGATAGAGATAGGAAATTAGATAGAGATAGACTGTGATAGAGAGACTTTGATACAGAGACAGACTGTTAAAGCGAGACTGTGATAGAGGGAGACTGTGATAGAGAGAGACTATGATACAGAGAGAGAGACTCTAATAGAGAGAGAGAGACTGTGATACAGAGAGAGGCAGTGAAACAGAGAGAGAGACGGCGATACAGAGAGAGTCTGTGATAGAGAGTGACTGTGACAGAGAGAGACGGTGATACGGAGAGAGAGATACTGTGATAGAGGGAGAGAGACTGTGGTAGAGAGAAAGACTCTGATTGAGAGAGGAGATGCGATAGAGAGAGACTGTGATAGAGAGAGAGACTGTGATAGAGAGAGAGACTGTGATAGAGAGAAACTGTGAAAGTGAGAGACAATGATAGGGAGAGAGGCCAAGGTGGAGAGAGAGACTGTAATAGAGAGAGAGAGAGACTGCGATGCAGAGAGAGACTGATAGAGAGAGACTGTGAAAGAGAGAGGAGATGCGATAGAGATAGACTATGATAGCGAGAGAGACGAAGTGATTGAGAGAGACTGTGATAGAGAGAGAGACTGTGATAAAGAGATACTGTGAAAGAGAGGGAGATTGTGATAGAGAGAGACTGTGATAGAGAGAGAGAGACGGTGATAGAGAGAGAGACTGTGATAGAGAGAGAGACTGTGATAGAGGGAGAGAGACTGTGATAGAGAGATTGTGATAGAGAGAGGAGATGTGATAGAGATAGACTATGATAGAGAGAGAGAAGATGTGATAGAGAGAGACTGTGATAGGGAGAGAGAGACTGTGATAGAGAGAGAGACTGTGATAGAGAGAGACTGTGATAGAGAGAGAGAGACTGTGATAGAGAGAGGAGATTAGATAGACTATGATAGAGAGAGAGACTGTGATAGTGAGAGAGACTGTGATAGAGAGAGGAGATTAGATAGACTATGATAGAGAGAGAGACTGTGATAGAGAGAGGAGATTAGATAGAGATAGACTATGATAGAGAGAGAGACTGTGATAGAGAGAGAACTGTGACAGAGACAGAGAGACTGTCATAGAGGGAAGAGACTGTGACAGAGAGAAATGTGATACAGAGAGACTGGGATAGAGAGAATGTGATAGAGAGGGAGACTGTGATACAGAGAGAGACCGTCATAGAGAGGCTGTGGTAGAGAGAGAGACTGTGATACAGAGAGAGACTGTGATAGAGGGAGAGAGACTGTGAAAGAGAGAGAGAGACTGTGATAGAGGGAGAGAGACTGTGAAAGAGAGAGAGAGACTGTGATAGAGAAAGACTGTGACAGAGAGAGGAGATGTGATAGAGAGAGACTATGATAGAGAGAGTGACTGTGATAGAGAGAGAGTGACAGTGATTGAGAGAGGAGAAACGATAGAGAGAGTCTCTGATAGCGAGAGAGACTGTGATAGAGATAGGGACTTTGATAGAGAGAGAGAGAGAGAGAGACTGTGTTAGGGAGAGTGACTGTGAAATAGAGAGGCTGTAATAGAGAGAGAGACTGATAGAGAGAGAGACTATGATAGAGAGAGAGACTGTAATTGAGTGAGAGAGACTGTGATAGAGCGAGAGTGACTGTGATGGAGAGAAACTGTGATAGAGTGACAGTGATAGAGAGAGAGGAGATGTGATAGAGATAGAATTTGACAGAGAGTGACTGTGATAGAGGGAGAGAGACTGTGATAGAAAGACGAGATGTGATAGAGAGAGACTGTGATAGAGAGAACGTGATAGAGAGGGAGACTGTGATAGAGAGAGACTGTGACAGAGAGAGAGAGACTGTGATAGAGAGAGAGACTGTGATAGAGAGAGAGACTGTGATAGAGAGAGACAGTGATAGAGAGAAGGACAGTGATAGAGAGAGGAGATTAGATAGAGATAGACTGTGATAGAGAGAGAGACTGTGATAGAGAGAGAACTGTGACAGAGACAAGAGAGACTGTCATAGAGGGAAGAGACTGTGACAGAGAGAGATGTGATATAGAGAGACTGGGATAGAGAGAATGTGATAGAGAGGGAGACTGTGATAGAGAGAGACTGTGATAGAGAGAGACTGTGATAGAGAGAGGGACTCTAATAGAGAGAGAGAGACGCTGCGATAGAGAGAGACTTTGTGATAGAGAGAGACTATGACAGAGAGAGCAAATGTGATATGGAGAGAGAGAGACTGTGATACAGAGAGAGACTGTAATAGAAAGGGAGAGATTGTGATAGGTAGAGAGAGACTGTGATAGAGAGAGACTGTGAAAGAGAGAGACTGTGATAAAGAGAGAGACTCTAGTAGAGAGAGAGAGAGACTGCCTTACAGAGAGAGACTGTGACAGAGAGGGAGGCTGTGGTAGAGAGAGAGCAACTCTATTAGCGAGAGAGAGAGACTGCGATACAGAGAAAGACTGTGATAGAGGGAGAGGCTGTGGTAGAGAGAGAGACCATAATAGACAGAGAGAGAGACTGCGATACAGGGAGAGACTCTGATAGAGAGAGACTGTGATGGAGAGAGAGACTCTAAGAGAGAGAGTCTGTGAAAGAGAGACACTGTGATAAAGAGAGAGACTCTAATAGAGAGAGAGAGAGAGACTGCCTTACAGAGAGAGACTGTGATAGAGAGAGAGAGACCGTGATAGAGAGGCTGTGATAGAGAGAGAGACTGTGATACAGAGAGAGACTGTGATAGAGGGAGAGGCTGTGGTAGAGAGAGAGTCTGTGATACAGAGAGAGACTGTGATAGAGGGAGAGAGACTGTGATAGAGAGAGAGAGAGACTGTGATAGAGAGAGACAGTGATAGAGATAGGGACTGTGATAGAGAGAGGAGATTAGATAGAGATAGACTATGATAGAGAGAGAGACTGTGATAGAGAGAGAACTGTGACAGAGACAGAGAGACTGTCATAGAGGGAAGAGACTGTGACAGAGAGAGATGTGATATAGAGAGACTGGGATAGAGAGAATGTGATAGAGAGGGAGTCTGTGATAGAGAGAGACTGTGAGAGAGAGAGAGAGACTGTGATAGGGAGAGAGAGTCTGTGATATAGAGTAAGAGACTGTGATAGAGAGAGACTGTGACAGAGAGAGAGACTGTGATAGAGAGAGAGAGACTGTGATAGAGAGAGAGAGAGACGGTGATAGAGAGAGACTGTGATAGAGAGAGACAGTGATAGAGAGAGACAGTGATAGAGAGAGACTGTGAAAGAGCGAGGAGATGCGATAGAGATAGACTATGATAGAGAGAGAGAGGAAGTGATTGAGAGAGACTGTGATAGAGAGAGAGACTGTGATAAAGAGATACTGTGAAAGAGAGGGAGATTGTGATAGAGAGAGTGACTGTGATAGAGAGAGACGGTGATAGAGAGAGAGACAGTGATAGAGGGAGAGAGAATGTGATAGAGAGAGGAGAGCCAATAGAGATAGACTATGATAGAGAGAGAGAAGATGTGATAGAGAGAGACTGTGATAGAGAGAGAGACTGTGATAGAGAGAGAGACTGTGATAGAGAGAGTCTGTAATAGAGGGAGAGAGACTGTGATGGAGAGAGAGACTGTGATAGAGAGAGACTGTGATAGAGACTGTGATAGAGAGAGAGACTGTAATAGAGGGAGAGAGACTGTGATAGAGAGAGACTGTGATAGAGAGAGAGAGACTGTGATAGAGAGAGACTGTGATAGAGAGAGACTGTGATGGAGAGAGACTGTGATAGAGAGAGACTGTAATAGAGGGAGAGAGACTGTGATAGAGAGAGACTGTGATAGAGAGAGACTGTGATGGAGAGAGACTGTGATAGAGAGAGACTGTGATAGAGGGAGAGAGACTGTGATAGAGAGAGACTGTGATAGAGACAGTGATAAAGAGAGAGACTGTGATAGAGAGAAATGTGATAGAGAGAGACTGGGATAGAGAGAATGTGATAGAGAGGGAGACTGTGATAGAGAGAGAGACTGTGATAGAGAAAGTTAGACAGAGAAACTATGTTAGGGAGAGAGAGACTGGAGACTGTGATAGAGAGAGACTGTGATAGCGAGAGAGAGAAATGTGATAGAGAGAGACTGTGAAAGAGAGAGAGAGACTGTGATAGAGAGAGACTGTGATAGAGAGAGAGACTGTGATAGAGAGAGACTGTGAAAGAGAGATAGACTATGATAGAGAGAGAGAGGAAGTGATTGAGAGAGACTGTGAAAGAGAGAGAGACTGTGATAGAGAGAGACTGTGAAAGAGAGAGGAGATGCGATAGAGATAGACTATGATAGAGAGAGAGAGGAAGTGATTGAGAGAGACTGTGAAAGAGAGAGAGACTGTGATAGAGAGAGACTGTGAAAGAGAGAGGAGATGCGATAGAGATAGACTATGATAGAGAGAGAGAGGAAGTGATTGAGAGAGACTGTGAAAGAGAGAGAGAATGTGATAGAGAGAGAGACTGTGATAGAGAGAGAGACTGTGATAGAGAGAGTCTGTAATAGAGGGAGAGAGACTGTGTTAGAGAGAGACTGATGGAGAGAGAGACTGTGATAGAGAGAGACAGTGATAGAGAGAGGGACTGTGATAGAGAGAGAGACTGTGATAGAGAGAGACAGTGATAGAGATAGTGACTGTGATAGAGAGAGGAGATTAGATAGAGATAGACTATGATAGAGAGAGAGACTGTGATAGAGAGAGAACTGTGACAGAGACAGAGAGACTGTCATAGAGGGAAGAGACTGTGACAGAGAGAGATGTGATATAGAGAGACTGGGATAGAGAGAATGTGATAGAGAGGGAGACTGTGATAGAGAGAGTGAGACAGAGAAACTATGTTAGGGAGAGAGAGACTGGAGACTGTGATAGAGAGAGACTGTGATAGCGAGAGAGAGACTGTGATATAGATAGAGACTGTGGTAGAAGAGAGAATCTAATACATAGAGAGAGCCTGATCGAGAGACAGGGTGTAATAGAAAGATCGAAAGACTGTGTTAGAGGAAGAGAGGCTGTGATAGAGAGAGGAGATGTGATTGTGAAAGACTATGATAGAGAGAGGGACTGTGATAGAGAGAGAGAATGTGATAGAGAGGCTATGATAGAGAGACGAGATGTGATAAAGAGAGACTGTTATAGGGAGAGAGACTATGATAGACAAAGAGGAGTTGTGATAGAGAGAGGAGATATGATATAAAGGGACTGTGAAAGAGAGAATGTGATATAGAGAGACTGTGATACAGAGAGAGACTGTGTTAGAGGGAGACTGTGATAGAGGGAGACTATGATAGAGAGAAAGAGACTGTGATAGAGAGAGAGAGACTCTAATAGAGAGAGAGAGACTGTGAGACAGAGAGAGACAGTGATAGAGAGACAGAGAGATTCTAATAGACAGAGAGAGAGACTGCGATACAGAGAGAGTCTGTGCTAGAGAGTGACTGTGACAGAGAGAGACGGTGATACAGAGAGAGAGAGACTGTGATAGAGAGAGAGACTGTGATAGAGAGAGACTGTGATAGAGAGAGAGAGACTGTGATAGAGAGAGATTGTGATAGAGAGAGACTGTGATAGGGAGAGAGACTGTGATAGAGAGAGACTGTGATAGGGAGAGAGACTGTGATAGAGAGACAGAAAGACTCTAATAGACAGAGAGAGACGGTGATACAGAGAGAGAGAGACTGTGATAGAGAGAGAGACTGTGAGACAGAGAGAGACTGTGATAGAGAGTGAGACTGTGATAGAGAGAGATTGTGATAGAGAGAGACTGTGATAGGGAGAGAGACTGTGATAGAGAGAGAGAGAGACTGTGATAGAGAGAGACTGTGATAGAGAGAGAGGCTGTTAGAGAGAGACTGTGATAGAGAGAGAGACTGTGATAGAGAGAGACTGTGATAGAGAGAGAGGCTGTTAGAGAGAGACTGTGATAGAGAGAGAGGCTGTTAGAGAGAGACTGTGATAGAGAGAGACTGTGATAGAGAGAGAGGCTGTTAGAGAGAGACTGTGATAGAGAGAGAGACTGTGATAGAGAGAGAGGCTGTTAGAGAGAGACTGTGATAGAGAGAGACTGTGATAGAGAGAGAGGCTGTTAGAGAGAGACTGTGATAGAGAGAGACTGTGATAGAGAGAGAGGCTGTTAGAGAGAGACTGTGATAGAGAGAGAGACTGTGATAGAGAGAGAGGCTGTTAGAGAGAGACTGTGATAGAGAGAGAGACTGTGATAGAGAGAGAGGCTGTTAGAGAGAGACTGTGATAGAGAGAGAGGCTGTTAGAGAGAGACTGTGATAGAGAGAGAGACTGTGATAGAGAGAGAGGCTGTTAGAGAGAGACTGTGATAGAGAGAGAGACTGTGATAGAGAGAGAGGCTGTTAGAGAGAGACTGTGATAGAGAGAGAGGCTGTTAGAGAGAGACTGTGATAGAGAGAGATTGTGATAGAGAGAGACTGTGATAGGGAGAGAGACTGTGATAGAGAGAGAGGCTGTTAGAGAGAGACTGTGACAGAGAGCAGAGACTGTAATAAAGAGTCTGTGATAGAGGGAGAGAGACTGTGAAATAGAGAGAGACTGCGATAGAGAGACACTGTGAAAGTGAGAGACTGTGATAGAGAGAGAGGCTGTGGTGGAGAGAGAGACTTTAATAGAGAGAGAGGGACTGCGATACAGAGAGAGACTGAAAGAGGGAGACTTTGATAGAGAGAGGAGCTGCTATAGAGATAGACTATGATAGAGAGAGAGAAGAAATGATCAAGAGAGACTGTGAAAGAGAGAGAAATTGTGATAGAGCGAGAGATTGTGATAGAGACTGTGTTAGAGAGAGAAGAGAAACAGAGAGATGGAGTGAGGGAGAAAGAGATCGAGAGAGACAGACAGACAGAGACAGGGGATGAGAGAGAGAGAGATTCTGATAGAGAGAGACAGTGATAGACAGAGATTCTAATAGAGAGAGAGACTGTGATAGAGAGAGGAGATGTGATAGAGATAGACTATGATATAGAGAGAGAAGATGTGATAGAGAGAGACTGTGAAAGAGAGAGAGAATGTGATAGAGAGAGGGACTGTTATAGAGAGAGAGATTGTGATAGAGAGAGGAGATGCGATATAGATAGACTATGATATAGAGAGAGAAGATGTGATAGAGAGGAACTGTGAAAGCGAGAGAGACTGTGATAGAGAGAGACTGTGATAGAGTGAGACACTGTGATAGAGAGACTGTGATAGAGATTGTGATAGAGCGAGAGATTGTGATAGAGACTGTGTTAGAGAGAGAAGAGAAACAGAGAGATGGAGAGAGGGAGAAAGAGATCGAGAGAGACAGACAGACAGAGACAGGAGATGAGAGAGAGAGACATTCTGATAGAGAGAGACAGTGATAGACAGAGATTCTAATAGAGAGAGAGACTGTGATAGAGAGAGGAGATGTGATAGAGATAGACTATGATATAGAGAGAGAAGATGTGATAGAGAGAGACTGTGAAAGAGAGAGACTGTGATAGAGAGAGGGACTGTGATAGGGAGAGAGACTGTGATAGAGAGATGAGATTGATAGAGAGAGACATTGATAGAGAGAGAGAGACTGTGATAGAGAGAGAGACTGTGATAGAGAGAGGAGATTAGATAGAGATAGACTGTGATAGAGAGATACTGTGATAGAGAGAAAGACTGTGATGGAGAGAGAGAGACTGTGATATAGAGAGAGACAGAGATATAGAGAGAGATTCTAATAGAGAGAGACTGTGATAAAGAGAGAGAGACTGTGATACAGAGCGAGACTGTGATTGAGAGAGAGAGAGAATCTAATAGAGAGAGAGACTGTGATACAGATTGAGACCGTGATAGAGAGAGACTGATAGAGAGAGGGACTTTGATAGAGAGAGAGAAAGACTGTGATAGAGAGAGACTGATAGAGAGAGGGACTTTGATAGAGAGAGAGACTGTGATAGAGAGAGGAGATGTGATAGAGATAGACTATGATATAGAGAGAGAAGATGTGATAGAGAGAGACTGTGAAAGAGAGAGACTGTGATAGAGAGAGGGACTGTGATAGGGAGAGAGACTGTGATAGAGAGATGAGATTGATAGAGAGAGACATTGATAGAGAGAGAGAGACTGTGATAGAGAGAGAGACTGTGATAGAGAGAGGAGATTAGATAGAGATAGACTGTGATAGAGAGATACTGTGATAGAGAGAAAGACTGTGATGGAGAGAGAGAGACTGTGATATAGAGAGAGACAGAGATATAGAGAGAGATTCTAATAGAGAGAGACTGTGATAAAGAGAGAGAGACTGTGATACAGAGCGAGACTGTGATTGAGAGAGAGAGAGAATCTAATAGAGAGAGAGACTGTGATACAGATTGAGACCGTGATAGAGAGAGACTGATAGAGAGAGGGACTTTGATAGAGAGAGAGACTGTGATAGAGATTGTGATAGAGCGAGAGATTGTGATAGAGACTGTGTTAGAGAGAGAAGAGAAACAGAGAGACGGAGAGAGGGAGAAAGAGATCGAGAGAGACAGACAGACAGAGACAGGGGATGAGAGAGAGAGAGATTCTGATAGAGAGAGACAGTGATAGACAGAGATTCTAATAGAGAGAGATACTGTGATAGAGAGAGGAGATGTGATAGAGATAGACTATGATATAGAGAGAGAAGATGTGATAGAGAGAGACTGTGAATGAGAGAGAGACTGTGATAGAGAGAGGGACTGTAATAGAGAGAGACTGTGATAGAGAGAGGAGATGTGATAGAGATAGACTATGATATAGAAAGAGAAGATGTGATAGAGAGGAACTGTGAAAGAGAGAGAGACTGTGATAGAGAGAGACTGTGATAGATAGAGAACGAGACTGTGATAGGGAGAGAGACTGTGATAGAGAGATGAGATTGATAGAGAGAGACTGTGATAGAGAGAGAGAGACTGTGATAGAGAGAGAGACTGTGATAGAAAGAGAACTGTGATAGAGAGGGACTGTGAAAGAGAGAGGAGATTAGATAGAGATAGACTGTGATAGAGAGATACTGTGATAGAGAGAAAGACTGTGATGGAGAGAGAGAGACTGTGATATAGAGAGAGACAGAGATATATAGAGAGATTCTAATAGAGAGAGACTGTGATAAAGAGAGAGAGACTGTGATACAGAGCGAGACTGTGATTGAGAGAGAGAGAGAATCTAATAGAGAGAGAGACTGTGATACAGATTGAGACTGTGATAGAGAGAGATTGATAGAGAGAGGGACTTTGATAGAGAGAGAGAGACTGTGATAGAGAGAGACTGATAGAGAGAGGCACTTTGATAGAGAGAGAGAGAGACTGTGATAGAGAGAGTGGATGTGATAGACAAAGTGACTGTGATAGAGAGAGAGACTGTGATAGAGAGAGGGAGAGAGAGAAGGTGATAGAGAGAGACTGTGATAGAGAGAGAGAGATACTGTGATAGAGAGAGAGACTGTGATAGAGAGAGAGAGATACTGTGATAGAGAGAGAGACTGTGATAGAGATAGTGACTGTGATGGAGAGAGAGAGAGACCGTGATACAGTGAGATACTGTGATGGAGAGGGAGACAGTGATAGAGGCAGATTGTGATAGAGAGAGAGAGACTGTGATAGAGAGAGAGACTGTGTTAGAGAGAGACTGTGATGGAGAGAGACTGTGATACAGAGAGAGACTGTGATAGAGAGAAGAGAAACAGAGAGGTGGAGAGAGGGAGAAAGAGATCGAGAGAGACAGACAGAGAGAGACAGAGGTTGAGAGAGTGAGAGATTCTGATAGAGAGAGACAGTGATAGAGAGAGGGAGAGAGAGAAGGTGATAGAGAGAGACTGTGATAGAGAGAGAGAAAAACTGTGATAGAGAGAGAGACTGTGATAGAGATAGTGACTGTGATGGAGAGAGAAAGAGACTGTGATACAGTGAGATACTGTGATGGAGAGGGAGACAGTGATAGAGGCAGACAGTGATAGAGAGAGAGAGACTGTGATAGAGAGAGAGAGACTGTGTTAGAGAGAGAGAGACTGTGTTAGAGAGAGACTGTGATGGAGAGAGACTGTGATACAGAGAGAGACTGTGATAGAGAGAGAAGAGAAACAGAGAGGTGGAGAGAGGGAGAAAGAGATCGAGAGAGACAGACAGAGAGAGACAGAGGTTGAGAGAGAGAGAGATTCTGATAGAGAGAGACAGTGATAGAGAGAGACTCTAATAGAGAGTCTGTGATAGAGACAGAGACTCTTATAGAGAGAGAGAGACTGTGATACAGAGAAAGACTGATAGAGAGAAACAGAGGCTGTGATAGATAGAAACTGTGATAGAGAGAGACTGTGATCGAGAGAGAGACTGTGATAGAGAGAGGAGATGCGATAGAGATAGACTATGATAGAGAGAGAGAAGGTGTGATAGAGAGAGAGACTCTGATAGAGAGAGGAGATTAGATTGAGATAGACTATGATAGAGAGAGAGACTGTGATAGAGAGAGAACTGTGATAGAGAGAGACAGACAGACTGTCATAGAGGGAAGAGACTGTGATAGAAAGAGATGTGATATAGAGAGACTGTGATAGAGAGAATGTGATAGAGAGGGAGATTGTGATAGAGAGAGTGAGACAGAGTGACTCTAATAGAGAGAGGGAGACTGGACACTGTGTTGGAGAGAAAATGTAATAGGTAGAGAGACTTTGTTAGAGAGATGGGCAGAGAGACTGTGATAGAGGAGAGAGAGAATGTGATAGAGAGAGACTGTGTTATAGAGAGAGACTGTGATAGAGGAGAGAGAGAATGTGATAGAGAGAGACTGTGTTATAGAGAGAGACTGTGATAGAGAGAGACTGTGATAGAGAGAGGGACTTTAATACAGAGGGAGATAGCCTGATTGAGAGACAGGGTGTAATAGATAGATGGAAAAACTGTGTAAGAGGGAGATAGGCTGTGATAGAGAGAGGAGATGTGATAGTGAAAGACTATGATAGAGAGAGGGATTGTGATAGAGAGAGGAAATGTGATACAGAGATACTGTGATAGAGAGAGACTGTTATAGAGAGAGACTGTGATAGAGAGACTTTGATAGAGAGAGGAAATGTGATTGGGAGAGAGACTGTGATAGATAGAGAGCCTGTGGTACAGAGAAAGACTGTTATAGAAAGACACTGTGATAGAGAGAGAGACTCTAATAGAGAGAGAGAATAGAGAGAGAGAGTGTGATACTGAGAGAGACAGTGATAGAGAGAGACTGTGACAGAGAGAGAGACAGTGATACAGAGATAGAGAGACTGTGATAGAGAGAGACTGTGATAGAGAGCGAGACTGTGATAGAGAGAGACTGTGATAGAGAGAGAGAGAAACTGTGATAGGGAGAGAGACTGTGATAGAGAGAGAGAGACTGTGATATAGAGACTGTGATAGAGAGAGGAGATGTGATGGGGAGAGAGACTGTGATAGAGAGAGGAGATGTGATAGGGAGAGAGACTGTGATAGATAGAGAGACTGTGATAGAGAGACTGTGATAGAGAGAGGAGATGTGATAAAGAGAGACTGTGATAGGGAGAAAGACTGTGATAGAGAGAGATAGAGAGACTGTCATAGAAGGAAGAGACTGTGATAGAGAGATGGAGACTGATAGAGAGAGACAGAGAGACTGTGATAGAGGGAAGAGACTGTGATAGAGAGAAGAGATGTGATATAGAGAGACTGTGATAGAGAAAAAGTGATAGAGAGGGAGACTGTGATAGAGAGAGTGAGACAGAGGGACTGTGATAGAGAGAGAAAGACTGATAGAGGGAGACTGTGATAGAGAGAGACTGTGATAGAGAGAGACTGTGATAGAGAGAGAGAGACTGATAGAGGGAGACTGTGATAGAGAGAGAAAGACTGATAGAGAGAGACTGTGATAGAGAGAGACTGTGATAGAGAGAGAGACTGTGATAGAGAGAGAGTGTGATAGAGAGAGACTGTGATAGAGAGAGACTGTGATAGAGAGAGAGAGACTGATAGAGAGAGACTGTGACAGAGAGAGACTGTGATAGAGAGAGAGACTGTGATAGAGAGAGAGTGTGATAGAGAGAGACTGTGATAGAGAGAGAGACTGTGATAGAGAGAGAGTGTGATAGAGAGAGACTGTGACAGAGAGAGACTGTGATAGAGAGAGAGACTGTGATAGAGAGAGAGACTGTGATAGAGAGAGAGACTGTGATAGAGAGAGAGTGTGATAGAGAGAGACTGTGATAGAGAGAGAGACTGTGATAGAGAGAGAGTGTGATAGAGAGAGACTGTGATAGAGAGAGAGACTGTGATAGAGAGAGAGTGTGATAGAGAGAGACTGTGATAGAGAGAGACTGTGATAGAGAGAGAGACTGTGATAGAGAGAGAGACTGTGATAGAGAGAGAGACTGTGATAGAGAGAGAGTGTGATAGAGAGAGACTGTGATAGAGAGAGAGACTGTGATAGAGAGAGAGTGTGATAGAGAGAGACTGTGACAGAGAGAGACTGTGATAGAGAGAGAGACTGTGATAGAGAGAGAGACTGTGATAGAGAGAGAGAGACTGTGATAGAGAGAGTGTGATAGAGAGAGACTGTGACAGAGAGAGACTGTGATAGAGAGAGACTGTGATAGAGAGAGAGAGACTGATAGAGGGAGACTGTGATAGAGAGAGATTGTGAAAGAGAGAGTAAGAGACTGTGTTAGAGAGAGAGACGATGATAGAGAGAGACTGTGATATATATAGAGAGAGAATGTGAAAGAGTGAGATAATTTGATAGAGGGACTGTGATAGATAAAAGAGATGTGATAGATAGAGTCTGTGATAAAGAGAGAGAGTGATAGAGAGAGAGAAAATGTGATATAGAGAGAGACTATGATAGAAAGACATACAGCGAGATGCTGTGTTAGAGAGACGAGATGTGATATAGAAAGACTATGATAGAGAGAGAGACTGTTATATATAGAGAGAAAGACTGTGGTAGAGAGATAGACTGTGATAGAGAGAGACTGTGATAGGGAGAGGGACTGTCACAGAAAGAAGATATGTGATAGTGAGAGAGACTATGATAGAGAGATGGAGACTGATAGAGAGAGACAGAGAGACTGTGATAGAGGGAAGAGACTGTGATAGAGAGAGGAGATGTGATATAGAGAGACTGTGATAGAGAAAAAGTGATAGAGAGGGAGACTGTGATAGAGAGAGTGAGACAGAGTGACTGTGACAGAGAGAGACTGTGACAGAGAGAGACTGTGATAGAGAGACAGACAGTGATAGAGGGAGAGACTGTGATGGAGTGAGGAGATGTGATAGAGGGAGAGACTGTGATAGAAAGAGAAACTGTGATAGAGAGAATGTGATAGAGAAGGAGACTGTGATTGAGAGAGTGAGACAGAGCGACAGTGATAGAGACAATGTGATAGAGAGTCTGCGATGGAGAGACGGTGATAGAGAGAGAGAGACTGTGATAGAGAGACTGTGATAGAGAGACTGTGATCGAGATTGTGATAGAGAGAGAGAGAGACTGTGATAGAGTGAGGAGATGAGTGTGTGATAGAGAGAGAGACTGTGATAGGGGGAAAGAGAATGTGATGGAGCGAGAGATTGTGATAGAGAGAGATAATTTGATAGAGGGACTGTGATAAAGAGAGACTGTGATGGAGAGAGAGAGACTGTGATAGAGAGAGACTGTGATAGAGAGAGACTGTGATAGAGAGAGAGACTGTGATAGAGAGAGAGACTGTGATAGAGAGAGTGACTGTTCTCTACATAGAGACACTGTGATGGAGGGAGAGAAACTGTGATAGAGAGAGGAGGTGTGATAGAGAGAGACTGTGATAGAGAGACAGACTTTGATAGAGAGAGGAGATGTGATATGGAAAGACTATGATAGAGAGAGGGACTGTGACAGAGAGAGAGGTGGTGATAGAGAGATGGACTGTGATAGAGAGAGAGATACTGTGATAGAGAGAAAGACTGTGATAGAGGAAGACTGTGATAAAGAGAGGGACTGTGATAGAGAGAGAGTGTGATAGAGATAGACAGTGATAGAGAGACAGTGTGATAGAGAGAGTGACTGTGATACAGAGAAAGATGTAGAGACAGAGGGAGCTTGATCGAGGGACAGGGTGTAATAGATAGATAGAGAGACTGTGTTAGAGGGAGACAGACTGTGATAGAGAGAGGAGATGTGATAGAGATAAACTGTGATAGAGAGATGGACTGTGATAGAGAGAGAGACTGTGATAGAGAGAAAGATGTAGAGACAGAGAGAGCTTGATCGAGGGACAGGGTGTAATAGATAGAGAGACTGCGTTAGAGGGAGAGAGGCTGTGATAGAGGGAGAGACTGTGATAGAGAGAAAGATGTAGAGACAGAGAGAGCTTGATCGAGGGACAGGGTGTAATAGATAGAGAGACTGCGTTAGAGGGAGAGAGGCTGTGATAGAGGGAGAGACTGTGATAGAGTGAGGAGATGTGATAGAGGGAGAGACTGTGATAGAACGAGAAACTGTGATAGAGAGAATGTGATAGAGAAGGAGACTGTGATTGAGAGAGAGAGACAGAGAGACAGTGATAGAGACAATGTGATAGAGAGTCTGCGATGGAGAGACGGTGATAGAGAGAGAGACTGTGATAGAGAGAGAGAGACTGTGATAGAGAGAGAGACTGATAGAGAGAGAGAATGTGATAGAGAGAGAGAGATTGTGAAAGAGAGAGATAATTTGATAGAGGGACTGTGATAAAGAGACTGTAATGTTGAGAGAGAGACTGTGATAGAGAGAGACTGTGATAGAGAGAGACACTGTGATGGAGAGAGAGACTGTTCTCTATAGAGAGAGACTGTGATGGAGGGAGAGAAACTGTGATAGAGATAGGAGATGTGATAGAGAGAGACTGTGATAGAGAGAGGAGATGTGATATGGAAAGGCTATGATAGAGAGAGGGACTGTGATAGAGAGAGAGATACTGTGATAGAGAGAGAGACTGTGATACAGAGGGACTGTGATAGAGAGAGAGTGTGATAGAGAGAAAGACTGTGATAGAGAGAAGGACGTAGAGAGAGAGAGACTGTGATAGATAGAGAGACTCTAATAGAGAGAGAGAGCCTGATCGAGAGACAGGGTGTAATACATGAATAGAGAAACTGTTTTACAGGGAGAGAGGCTGTGATAGAGAGAGGAGATGTGATAGAGGAAGAGTAGGATAGAGAGGGACTGTGATAGACAGAGAGACTGTGATAGATAGAGAGACTCTAATAGAGAGAGAGAGCCTGATCGAGAGACAGGGTGTAATACATGAATAGAGAAACTGTTTTACAGGGAGAGAGGCTGTGATAGAGAGAGGAGATGTGATAGAGGAAGAGTATGATAGAGAGAGGGACTGTGATAGAAAGAGGGATGGTGATAGAGAGAGGAGATGTGCTATAAAGAGACTGATAGAAAGAAAGTGATAGTGTGGGAGACTGTGATAGAGAAAGTGAGAAAGAGAGACTGTGATAGAGAGGGAGAGACCGTGATAGAGACTGTGATAGAGAGAGTGAGAAAGAGAGACTGTGATAGAGAGAGAGAGACCATGATAGAGACTGTGATAGAGAGAATCTGTGACAGAGAGAGAGACTGTGAAAGAGAGAGAGACTGTGATAGAGAGAATCTGTGACAGAGAGAGAGACTGTGAAAGAGAGAGAGACTGTGATGGAGGGAGTGAAACTGTGATAGAGAGAGGAGATGTGATTGAGAGAGACTATGATAGAGAGAAAGACTGTGATAGAGAGAAGAGATGTGATATGGAAAGACTATGATAGAGGGACTGTGATAGAGAGAGAGGTGGTGATAGAGAGATGGACTGTGATAGAGAGAGAGATACTGTGATAGAGAGTGACTGTGATAGAAAGAGAGATACTGTGATAAAGAGAGTGACTGTGATAGAAAGAGAGAGACTATGATAGAGAGAGACTGTGATAGAGGAAGGGACTGTGATAGAGAGACAGTGTGATAAAGATAGACTGTGATAGAGAGAGAGTGTGATAGAGAGGAGTGACTGTGATAGAGAGAAAGACATAGCGACAGAGAGAGCTTGATTGAGAGACAGGGTGTAATAGATAGATAGTGAAACTGTGTTAGAGGGAGACAGACTGTGATAGAGAGAGGAGATGTGATAGAGATAAACTGTGATAGACAGAGAGTGACAGTGATAAATTGACTGTGATAGAGAGAGAGAGTCTGTGATAGAGAGAGCAGATATGATAGAGATAGACTGTGATAGAGAGAGTGACTGTGATGGAGAGAGAGACTGTGATAGGGAGAGAGTCTGTGATAGGGAGAGAGACAGTCATAGAAAGAAGATATGTGATGGAGAGAGAGACTGTCATAGAGGGAAGAGACAGTGATAGAGAGAGATGTGATATAGAGAGACTGTGATAGAGAGAATGTGATAGAGAGGGAGACTGTGATAGAGAGAGTGAGACAGCGTTGCTCTGATAGAGAGAGGGAGACTGGAGACTGTGATAGAGAGAGACTGTGATAGGGAGAGAGACTGTGATAGAGAGAGCGAGACAGTGATAGAGAAAATGGAATACAGAAGGAGAATATGATAGAGAGAGTGAGACAGAGTGACTGTGATAGAGAGAGACTGTGATAGAGAGAGGAGATGTGATATGGAAAGGCTATGATAGAGAGAGGGACTGTGATAGAGAGAGAGATACTGTGATAGAGAGAGAGACTGTGATACAGAGGGACTGTGATAGAGAGAGAGTGTGATAGAGAGAAAGACTGTGATAGAGAGAAGGACGTAGAGAGAGAGAGACTGTGATAGATAGAGAGACTCTAATAGAGAGAGAGAGCCTGATCGAGAGACAGGGTGTAATACATGAATAGAGAAACTGTTTTACAGGGAGAGAGGCTGTGATAGAGAGAGGAGATGTGATAGAGGAAGAGTAGGATAGAGAGGGACTGTGATAGAGAGAGAGACTGTGATAGATAGAGAGACTCTAATAGAGAGAGAGAGCCTGATCGAGAGACAGGGTGTAATACATGAATAGAGAAACTGTTTTACAGGGAGAGAGGCTGTGATAGAGAGAGGAGATGTGATAGAGGAAGAGTAGGATAGAGAGGGACTGTGATAGAGAGAGAGACTGTGATAGATAGAGAGACTCTAATAGAGAGAGAGAGCCTGATCGAGAGACAGGGTGTAATACATGAATAGAGAAACTGTTTTACAGGGAGAGAGGCTGTGATAGAGAGAGGAGATGTGATAGAGGAAGAGTATGATAGAGAGAGGGACTGTGATAGAAAGAGGGATGGTGATAGAGAGAGGAGATGTGCTATAAAGAGACTGATAGAAAGAAAGTGATAGTGTGGGAGACTGTGATAGAGAAAGTGAGAAAGAGAGACTGTGATAGAGAGGGAGAGACCATGATAGAGACTGTGATAGAGAGTATCTGTGACAGAGAGAGAGACTGTGAAAGAGAGAGAGACTGTGATAGAGAGAATCTGTGACAGAGAGAGAGACTGTGAAAGAGAGAGAGACTGTGATGGAGGGAGTGAAACTGTGATAGAGAGAGGAGATGTGATTGAGAGAGACTATGATAGAGAGAAAGACTGTGATAGAGAGAAGAGATGTGATATGGAAAGACTATGATAGAGGGACTGTGGTAGAGAGAGAGGTGGTGATAGAGAGATGGACTGTGATAGAGAGAGAGATACTGTGATAAAGAGAGTGACTGTGATAGATAGAGAGAGACTATGATAGAGAGAGACTGTGATAGAGGAAGGGACTGTGATAGAGAGACAGTGTGATAAAGATAGACTGTGATAGAGAGAGAGTGTGATAGAGAGGAGTGACTGTGATAGAGAGAAAGACATAGCGACAGAGAGAGCTTGATTGAGAGACAGGGTGTAATAGATAGATAGTGAAACTGTGTTAGAGGGAGACAGACTGTGATAGAGAGAGGAGATGTGATAGAGATAAACTGTGATAGACAGAGAGTGACAGTGATAAATTGACTGTGATAGAGAGAGAGAGTCTGTGATAGAGAGAGCAGATATGATAGAGATAGACTGTGATAGAGAGAGTGACTGTGATGGAGAGAGAGACTGTGATAGGGAGAGAGTCTGTGATAGGGAGAGAGACAGTCATAGAAAGAAGATATGTGATGGAGAGAGAGACTGTCATAGAGGGAAGAGACAGTGATAGAGAGAGATGTGATATAGAGAGACTGTGATAGAGAGAATGTGATAGAGAGGGAGACTGTGATAGAGAGAGTGAGACAGCGTTGCTCTGATAGAGAGAGGGAGACTGGAGACTGTGATAGAGAGAGACTGTGATAGGGAGAGAGACTGTGATAGAGAGAGCGAGACAGTGATAGAGAAAATGGAATACAGAAGGAGAATATGATAGAGAGAGTGAGACAGAGTGACTGTGATAGAGAGAGACTGTCATAGAGATAGACTGTGATAGAGAGAGAGACTGTGATAGGGAGATTGACTGTGATATACAAAGAGGAGGTGTGATAGAGAGAGGAGGTGTGATAGAGATAGACTGTGATAGAGAGAGAGACTGTGATAGAGAGAGGAGGTGTGATAGAAACAGACTGTGGTAAAGAGAGAGACTGTGATGGAGGGAGTGAAACTGTGATAGAGAGAGACTGTGATAGTGAGAGAGTGCGATAGTGAGAAAGACTGTGATAGAGAGAAGGACGTAGAGAGAGAGACTGTAATAGAGAGAGAGAGCCTGATCGAGAGACAGGGTGTAATAGATAGAGAGAGAGACTGTGATAGAGAGAGACTGTGATAGACAAAGAGAGACTGTGATAGACAATGCGGGGATGTGATAGCAAGAGGGGCAGAGAGACTGCGATAGAGGGAGAGAGACACGGTGATAGAGAGAGAGAGAGAGACTGTGATAGGGAGAGAGAGTGTGATAGAGAGAGACTGTGATGCAGAGAGTGACTGTTATAGAGAGAAAGACGTAGAGAGAGAGAGCCTGATCGAGATACAAGGTGTAATTGATAGATAGAGAGACTGTGTTAGAGGGAGAGAGACTGTGATAGAGAGACGAGATGTGATAGAGAAAGACTATGATAGAGAGAGTGACTGTGATAGAGAGAGAGACGTAGAGACAGAGAGAGCTTGATCGAGAGACAGGGTGTAATAGATAGATAGAGACACTGTGATAGGGGGAGAGAGACTGTGATAGAGAGAAGAGATGTGATAGAGAGAGACTGTGATAGAGAGAGAGACTGTGATAGAGAGAGACTATGATAGGGAGAGAGAGACAGTGATAGGGAGAGAATGTGTGATACGGAGAGAGACTGTCATAGAGAGAGAGAGACTGTGATAGAGGGAAGAGACTGTGATAGAGAGAATGTGATAGGGAAGGAGAATGTGATAGAGAGAGTGAGACAGAGGAGATGTGATAGAGAGAGAGACGGTGATAGAGAGAGAGACTGTGATAGAGCGAGACTGTGATAGAGAGAGTGATTGTGATACAGAGAAAGAAGTAGAGAGAGAGAGAGAGCCTGATCGAGAGACAGGGTGTAATTGATAGATAGCGAGACTGTGTTAGAGGGAGAGAGACTGTGACAGAGAGAGGAGATGTGATAGAGAGAGACTGTGATAGAGAGAGACTGTGATAGAGAGAGACTGTGATAGAGAGAGACTGTGATAGAGAGAGGAGATGTGGTAGAGAGAGAGAGACTGTGATAGAGAGAGACTGTGATGGAGAGAGACTGTGATAGAGAGAGTGACTGTGATAGAGGAAAAGAAGTAGAGAGAGAGAGAGCCTGATCGAGAGACAGGGTATAATTGATAGATAGAGAGACTGTATTAGAGGGAGAGGGACTGTGACAGAGAGAGGAGATGTGATAGGGAGAGACTGTGATAGAGAGAGACTGTGATAGAGAGAGACTGTGATAGAGAGAGACAGTGGTATGGTGAGACTGTGATAGAGAGAGAGAGACTGTGTTAGAGGGAGAGAGACTGTGACAGAGAGAGGAGATGTGATAGGGAGAGACTTTGATAGAGAGAGTCTGTGATAGAGAGAGAGACAGTGATAAGGAGAGAAACTGTGATGGAGAGAGAGACTGTGATAGAGAGAGACTGTGATAGAGAGAGACAGTGGTATGGTGAGACTGTGATAGAGAGAGAGTGTGATAGAGATAGACTGTGATAGAGAGAGACTTTGATAGAGACAGTCAGTGATAGGGAGAGACTGCGATAGAGAGAGAGAGATTGTGATAGAGAGAGAGATTGTGATAGAGAGAGAGAGTGTGATAGAGAGAGAGTGTGATAGAGAGAGAGACTGTGATAGAGAGAGTCTGTGACAGAGAGAGAGTGTCATAGAGAGAGACACAAAGCGGGGCTGTGGTAGCGAGTGGGGCAGAGAGACTGCGATAGAGGGAGAGAGACACGGTGATAGAGAGAGAGAGACTGTGATAGGGAGAGAGATTGTGATAGAGAGAGAGACTGTGATAGAGAGAGAGAGTGTGATAGAGAGAGAGTGTGATAGAGAGAGAGACTGTGGTAGAGAGAAAGATGTAGAGACAGAGAGCCTGATCGAGATACAAGGTGTAATAGATCGATAGAGAGATGGTGTTAGAGGGAGAGAGGCTGTGATACAGAGAGGATATGTGATAGAGAGAGACTGTGATTGAGAGAGGAGATGTGATAGAGATAGACTGTGATAGTGAGAGATACTTTGATATTGAGAGAGAGAGCCGGTGATAGAGAGAGAGAGAATGTGATAGAGAGTGAGACTGTGATAGAAAGAGACTGTGATAGATAGATAGAGATACGGTGATAGAGAGAGGAGATGTGATAGATAGAGACTGTGATAGAGAGACAGAATGTGATAGAGGAAGAGAGACTGTGATAGAAAGACTATGATAGAGAAAGAGACTGATATATACAGAGAGAGAGATTGTGATAGAGAGAGCAGCGGTGATAGAGAGATAGACTGTGATAGAGAAAGAGACTGTGATAGAAAGAGAGATGGTGATAGAGAGAGACTGTGATAGAGAGAGGGACTGTGATAGAGAGAGGGACTGTGATAGAGAGAGAGACTGTGACGGAGAGAGACTGTGATAGAGAGAGGGACTGTGATAGAGAGAGGGACTGTGATAGAGAGAGAGACTGTGATAGAGAGAGACTGTGATAGAGAGCGGGACTGTGATAGAGAGAGAGACTGTGACAGAGAGAGACTGTGATAGAGAGCGGGACTGTGATAGAGAGCGGGACTGTGACAGAGAGAGACTGTGATAGAGAGCGGGACTGTGACAGAGAGAGACAGTGATAGAGAGCGGGACTGTGATAGAGAGAGACTGTGATAGAGAGAGAGACTGTGACGGAGAGAGACTGTGATAGAGAGAGACTGTGATAGAGAGAAAGACGTAGAGACAGAGAGAGCTTGATCGAGAGACAGGGTGTAATAGATAGATAGAGAGACTGTGTTAGAGGGAGAGAGACTGTGATAGAGAGATGTGATGTGATAGAGAGAGACTGTGATAGAGTGACTGTTATAGAGAGAAAGACGTAGAGACAGAGAGAGCTTGATCGAGAGACAGGGTGTAATAGATAGATAGAGAGACTGTGTTAGAGGGAGACAGACTGTGATAGAGAGATGTGATGTGATAGAGAGAGACTGTGATAGAGATAGAATGTGACAGAGAGAGTGACTAATAGAGAGAGGAAATGTGATAGAGACTGATAGAGAAAATGACTGTGATAGAGAGAGAGACTGTGACAGAGAGAGGGACTGTAATAGAGGGCGAGAGACTGTAATAGAGAGAGAGACTGTGATAGGGAGATTAACTGTGATGTACAAAGAGGAGCTGTGATAGAGAGAGGAGGTGTGATAGAGATAGCCTGTGATAGAGAGAATAACTGTGATAGAGTGAGGAGGGGTGATAGAGAGAGACAGTGATAGAGAGAGACTGTGATAGAGAGAGTCTGTGATAGAGAGAGACTATGACAGGGGGATTGACTGTGATATACAAAGAGGAGCTGTGATACAGAAAGGAGGTATGATAGAGATAGACCGTGATAGATAGAGTGAATGTGATAGAGAGAGACTGTGAGAGACAAAGAGGGGCTGTGATAGCGTGAGGGGCAGAGGGACTGTGATAGACAGAGGGACTGTGATAGGGAGAGAGTGTGATAGAGAGAAAGACTGTGATAGAGAGAAGGATGTAGAGAGAGACTGTGATAGATAGAGAGACTCTAATAGAGAGAGAGAGCCTGATCGAGAGACAGGGTGTAATAGAGGGATAGAGAAACTGTTTTAGAGGGAGTGAGTCTGTGATGGAGAGAGGAGGTGTGAATGAGGAAGAGTATGATAGAGAGAGGGACTGTGATAGAGAGAGGAGAATTGATAGGGAGAGATTGTGATAGAAAGAGTGACTGTGATAGAGATAGCAGATGTGATATAAAGACACTGTGATAGAGAGAATGTGATAGAGGGGGAGACTGTGATAAAGAGAGTGAGACAGAGGGACTGTGATAGAGAGAGAGACTGTGATAGAGAGAGACTGTGATAGACAGAGAGACTGTGATAGAGAGAGACAGTGATAGAGAGAGAGAGATTGTGATAGAGAGAGCCTGTGATAGAGACAGAGACTGTGATAGACAAAGCAGGGCTGTGATAGCGAGAGGGGCAGAGAGACTGCAATATAGGGAGAGGGACATGGTGATAGAGAGAGAGAGAGACTGGGATAGGGAGAGAGAGTGTGATAGAGATAGACAGTGATAGACAGAGAGACTGTGATAGACAATGCGGGGATGTGATAGCAAGAGGGGCAGAGAGACTGCGATAGAGGGAGAGAGACACGGTGATAGAGAGAGAGAGGGACTGGGATAGGGAGAGAGAGTGTGATAGAGAGAGAGACTGTGATGCAGAGAGTGACTGTTATAGAGAGAAAGACGTAGAGAGAGAGAGCCTGATCGAGATACAAGGTGTAATTGATAGATAGAGAGATTGTGTTAGAGGGAGAGAGGCTGTGATAGAGAGACGAGATGTGATAAAGACTATGATAGAGAGATGGACTATGATAGAGTGAGGAGATGTGATAGAGAGAGACAATGATAGAGGGAGAGAAACTGTGATAGAAAGACGTAGAGCGAGAGGCTGTGATGGAGAGAGGAGATGTGATATAGAAAGACTATGACAGAGAGAGAGACTGTCATAGAGAGAGAGATGGTGATAGAGAGATGGATTGTGATAGAGTGACTGTGATAGAGAGAAAGACGTAGAGACAGAGAGAGCTTGATGGACAGACAGAGTGTAATAGATAGATAGAGAGACTGTGTTAGAGGGAGAGAGACTGTGATAGAGAGAGGAGATGTGATAGAGAGAGACTGTGATAGACAGAGAGAGACAGTGATAGATTGACTGGGAGGGAGAATGTGATAGAGAGAGTGAGATAGAGAGCCTGTGATAGAGAGAGAGATGGTGATAGAGAGAGAGAGACTGTGATATAGGGAGAGAGAATGTGATAGAGAAAGAGAGAGACTGTGATAGACAGAGACTGTGATAGAGAGAGTGATTGAGATAGAGAGAGATTGTGATAGAGAGAGTGACTGTGATAGATAGAAAGAAGTAGAGAGAGAGAGAGCCTGATCGAGAGACAGGGTGTAATTGATAGATAGAGAGACTGTGTTAGAGGGAGAGAGACTGTGACAGAGAGAGGAGATGTGATAGAGAGAGACTGTGATAGAGAGAGACTGTGATAGAGAGAGACAGTGGTAGGGAGAGACTGTGATAGAGAGAGAGAGACTGTGATAAACAGAGAGTATGATAGAGATAGACTGTGATAGAGAGACTGACTGTGATAGAGAGAAAGACGCAGAGAGAGATAGAGCCTGATCGAGAGAAAGGGTATGATAGATAGATAGAGATACTGTGTTAGATGGATAGAGACTGTGACAGAGAGAGGAGATGTGATAGAGAGAGACAGTGATAGGGAGAGACTGTGATAGAGAGAGAGAGACTGCGATAGAGAGAGAGAGATTGTGATAGAGAGAGATTGTGATAGAGAGAGTGACTGTGATAGATAGAAAGAAGTAGAGAGAGAGAGAGAGAGCCTGATCGAGAGACAGGGTGTAATTGATAGATAGAGAGACTGTGTTGGAGGGAGAGAGACTGTGACAGAGAGAGGAGATGTGATAGAGAGATAGACTGTGACAGAGAGAGGAGATGTGATAGAGAGAGACTGTGATAGAGAGAGACTGTGATAGAGAGAGACAGTGGTAGGGAGAGACTGTGATAGAGAGAGAGAGACTGTGATAAACAGAGAGTATGATAGAGATAGACTGTGATAGAGAGACTGACTGTGATAGAGAGAAAGACGCAGAGAGAGATAGAGCCTGATCGAGAGAAAGGGTATGATAGATAGATAGAGATACTGTGTTAGATGGATAGAGACTGTGACAGAGAGAGGAGATGTGATAGAGAGAGACAGTGATAGGGAGAGACTGTGATAGAGAGAGAGAGAATGCGATAGAGAGAGAGAGATTGTGATAGAGAGAGACTGTGATAGAGAGAGACTGTGATAGAGAGAGACTGTGATAGGGAGAATGTGATAGAGAGAGAGACTGTGATAGACAAAGCGGGGCTGTGACAGCGAGAGGGGCAGAGAGACTGCGATAGAGGGAGAGAGACACGGTGATAGAGAGAGAGAGAGACTGGGATAGGGAGAGAGAGTGTGATAGAGAGAGACACTGTGATAGAGAGAAAGACATAGAGACAAAGAGCCTGATCGAGATACAAGGTGTAATTGATAGATAGAGAGACTGTGTTAGAGGGAGAGAGGCTCTGGTACAGAGAGGATATGTGATAGAGATAAACAGTGTTAGTGAGAGATACTTTGATATAGATAGAGAGAGACTGTGATAGAGAGACTGTGATAGAGAATGAGACTGTGATAGAAAGACGTAGAGCAAGAGGCAGTGATAGAGAGTGGAGATGATATAGGAAGACTATGATAGAGAGAGACTGATATATATAGAGAGAGACTGTGATAGAGAGAGAGGCGGTGATAGAGAGATGGACTGTGATAGAGAGAGAGACTGTGATAGAGAGAGACTGTGATAGAGAGAGTGACTGTGATAGAGAGAAACACGTAGAGACAGAGAGAGCTTGATTGAGAGACAGGGTGTAATAGATAGACTGTGTTAGGGGGAGAGAGACTGTGATAGAGAGAGGTGATGTGATAGAGAGAGACTGTGATAGACTGAGAATCTGGGATAGAGAAAGACTGTGATAGAGAGTGAGACGGTGATAGAGAGACAGGTGGTGATAGAGAGATGGACTTTGATAGAGAGAGAGGTACTGTGATAGATAGAGTGACTGTGATAGAGAGAGAGACTGTGTTAGAGAGAGACTGTGATAGAGAGAGTGACTGAGAAAGAGAGAAAGATGTAGAGACAAAGAGAGCTTGATTGAGAGACAGGGTGTAATAGATAGATAGAGAGACTGTGTTAGAGGGAGACAGACTGTGATAGAGAGAGGAGATGTGATAGAGAGATTGTGATAGACAGAGAGTGACAGTGATAGAGTGACTGTGATAGAGAGAGAGAGTCTGTGATAGAGATCAGATATCTTAGATATAGACTGTGATAGAGAGTGACTGTGATAGAGAGAGGAACTGTGATAGAGAGAGACTGTGATAGAGAGAGAGACTCTGATAGGGAGAGAAACTGTCATAGAAAGAAAGACTGTCATAGAGGGAAGAGACAGTGATAGAGAGAATGGAATAGAGAGGGAGAATTTGATAAAGAGAGTGAGATGGAGGGACTGTGATAGAGAGACACTGTGATAGAGACAGCGACTGTGATAGGGAGATTGATTGTGATATACAAAGAGGCACTGTGATAGAGAGAGGAGGTGTGATAGAGATAGACTGTGATAGAGAGAAAGACGTAGAGAGAGAGAGCCTAATCGAGATACAAGGTATAATAGATAGAGAGATTGTGTTATAGGGAAGAAGCTGTGATAGAGAGAGAGAGTGTGATAGAGATAGACTGTGATAGAGAGAGAGAACGTAATAGAGAGAGAGACTGTGATAGTGAGAGAGACTGTGATAGGGTGAGAGACTGTGATAAAGACTTGACAGAGAGAGGAGATGTGATAGAGAGAGACAGTGATAGATAGATGAGATGTGTTGGAGATATACTGTGATAGAGAGAGAGAATGTGATAGGGAGAGAGTCCGTGATAGGGAGAGAGACTATGATAGAGAGAGAGACTGTCACAGAGAGAGACAGAAAGACTGTCATAGAGGGAAGAGACTGTGATAGAGAGAATGTGATAGTGAGGGGGAATCTGATACACAGAGTGAGACAGAGAGTCTGTGATAGATAGAGACTGTGTTAGAGGGAGAGAGACAGTGACAGAAAGAGAGAGCGAATGTGATAGAGAGAGGAGATGTGATAGAGAGAGACTGTGATAGAGAGAGAGACTGTGATAGAGAGAGGCTGTGATAGTGAGAGCCTGTGATAGCGAGAGTGACTATGATAGAGAGAAAGACGTAGAGAGATAGAGAGCCTTATCGAGAGACATGGTCTAATAGATAGATGGAGAGACTCTGTTAGAGGGAGAGAGACTGTGATAGAGAGATGTGATGTGATACAGAGAGACTGTGATTGATAGTGACAGTGATAGAGAGATGAGATGTGGTAGAGATAGAATATGACAGAGAGAGTGAATGTGATAGAGAGAGGAGCTGTGATAGAGAGAGACTGTGATAGAGAGAGAGACTGTAATAGAGGGAAAGAGACTGTGATAGAGAGATGTGATGTGATACAGAGAGACTGTGATTGATAGTGACAGTGATAGAGAGATGAGATGTGGTAGAGATAGAATATGACAGAGAGAGTGAATGTGATAGAGAGAGGAGCTGTGATAGAGAGAGACTGTGATAGAGAGAGAGACTGTAATAGAGGGAAAGAGACTGTGATAGAGAGAGAGTGACTGTGATAGTGAGAGAGAGACTGATAGAGAGAGAGAAACTGTTATAGAGAGAGAGAGACTGCGATAGAGAGAGAGAGACTGTGATAGAGAGAGAGAATGTGCTAGAGAGAGTGAATGTGATAGAGAGAGAGTGTGATAGAGAGAGAGACTGTGATAGAGAAAGAGATTGTGATAGAGAGAGAGAGACTGTGATAGAGAGAGAGAGACTGTGATAGAGAGAGAGAGACTGTGATAGAGAGAGAGAGACTGTGATAGAGAGAGAGAGAGAGAGTGTGATAGAGAAAGAGATTGTGATAGAGAAAGAGAGACTGTGATAGAGAAAGAGACTGTGATAGAGAGAGAGAGACTGTGATAGAGAGAGAGAGACTGTGATAGAGAGAGAGAGAGAGAGTGTGATAGAGAAAGAGATTGTGATAGAGAAAGAGAGACTGTGATAGAGAAAGAGACTGTGATAGAGAGAGAGAGACTGTGATAGAGAGAGAGAGACTGTGATAGAGAGAGAGAGAGAGAGTGTGATAGAGAAAGACTGTTATAGAGAGACTGTGATAGAGAGAGAGACTGTGATAGAGAGAGAGAGAGAGAGTGTGATAGAGAAAGAGACTGTGATAGAGAGAGAGAGACTGTGATGGAGAGAGAGAGACTGTGATAGAGAGAGAGAGACTGTGATAGAGAGAGAGAGAGAGAGTGTGATAGAGAAAGAGAGACTGTGATAGAGAGAGAGAGAGAGAGTGTGATAGAGAAAGACTGTTATAGAGAGACTGTGATAGAGAGAGAGACTGTGATAGAGAGAGAGAGAGAGAGTGTGATAGAGAAAGAGACTGTGATAGAGAGAGAGAGACTGTGATGGAGAGAGAGAGAAAGAGTGTGATAGAGAGAGAGAGACTGTGATGGAGAGAGAGAGAGAGAGTGTGATAGAGAAAGACTGTTATAGAGAGACTGTGATAGAGAGAGAGACTGTGATAGAGAGAGAGAAAGAGTGTGATAGAGAGAGAGAGACTGTGATGGAGAGAGAGAGAGAGAGTGTGATAGAGAGAGAGAGACTGTGATGGAGAGAGAGAGAGAGTGTGATAGAGAAAGACTGTTATAGAGAGACTGTAATAGCGAGAGAAAGACTTTGATAGAGAGAGACTGTGATAGACAGTTAGACTGTGTTACAGAGAGACTGAGAGAGGGGGAGACTGTGATAGGGAGAGACTATTATAGACAGACTGTGATAGAGAGAGACTGTGATAGAGAGAGAGACTGTGATAGACAGTGACAGAGAGAGAGAATGTGATAGATTGTGATTGAGAGAGAGGCTGTGATAGAGAGAGAGGCTGAGATATAGAATCTGTACTAGAGAGAGAGAGACTGTAATCGAGAGAGAGACTGTGATAGAGGTAGAGACTATGATAGAGGGAGAGAATATCTGTGAGTGAGAGACTGTGATAGCGAGACTGTGATAGAGAGAGAGGCAATGATATAGAATCTGTAATAGAGAGAGAGAGAGACTGGAATCGAGAGAGAGACTGTGATAGAGGGAGAGACTATGATAGAGGGAGAGAATATCTGTGAGTGAGAGACTGTGATAGAGAGACTGTGATAGAGAGAGAGGCAATGATATAGAATCTGTAATAGAGAGAGAGAGAGACTGGAATAGAGAGGGAGACTGTGATAGAGGGAGAGACTATGATAGAGGGAGAGAATATCTGAGAGAGACACTGTGATAGAGAGACTGTGATAGAGAGACTTTGATAGAGAAAAAGACTGTGATAGAGAGAGAGAGAGAGAGAGAGTGTGTGATAGAGAGAGACTGTGATAGAGAGAGAGAATGTGATAGAGGGAGAGACTATGATAGAGGGAGAGAATATCTGTGAGTGAGAGACTGTGATAGAGAGACTGTGATAGAGAGAGAGGCAATGATATAGAATCTGTAATAGAGAGAGAGAGAGACTGGAATAGAGAGGGAGACTGTGATAGAGGGAGAGACTATGATAGAGGGAGAGAATATCTGAGAGAGACACTGTGATAGAGAGACTGTGATAGAGAGACTTTGATAGAGAAAAAGACTGTGATAGAGAGAGAGAGAGAGAGTGTGTGATAGAGAGAGACTGTGATA
Organism: Isurus oxyrinchus; assembly: GCA_026770705.1. NCBI lineage: Eukaryota > Metazoa > Chordata > Chondrichthyes > Lamniformes > Lamnidae > Isurus > Isurus oxyrinchus. The sequence continues at coordinate 546,538 of JANJGN010000238.1, forward strand.
GAGAGAGAGAATGTGATAGAGGGAGAGACCATGAAAGAGAGACTTTGATAGAGAGAGAGAGATATAGAATCTGTAATAGAGAGAGACAGACTGTAATCGAGAAGGAGACTGTGATAGAGGGAGAGACCATGATAGAGGGAGAGAATATCTGAGAGAGACACTGTGATAGAGAAAGAGACTGTGATAGAGAGACTTTGATAGAGTAAACGAATGTGATAGAGAGAGAGAGAGAGAGTGTGTGATAGACAGAGACTGTGATAGAGAGAGAGACTGTGATAGAGAGAGAGATTGTGATAGAGAGAGAGATTGTGATAGAGACAGTGAGAATGTGATAGAGGGAGAGAGAAGTTTGATAGAGAGACGGAGACTCAGAGAGAGACCATGATAGAGAGAGACGGTGATAGAGAGAGACTGTGAGAGAGAGAGACTGTGATAGAGAGATTGTGATAGAGAGAGAGGCTGAGTTATAGAATCTGTACTAGAGAGAGAGAGACTGTAATCGAGAGGGAGACTGTGATAGAGGGAGAGAATATGATAGAGGGAGAGAATATCTGAGAGAGACACTGTGATAGAGAGAGACTGTGATAGAGAGACTTTGATAGAGTAAAAGAATGTGATAGAGATAGAGAGAGAGTGTGTGATAGAGAGAGACTGTGATAGAGAAAGAGACTGTGATAGAGGGAGAGACCTTGAAAGAGAGACTGTGATAGAGAGAGAGAGAGAGAGTGTGTGATAGAGAGAGACTGTGATAGAGAAAGAGACTGTGATAGAGAGAGAGACCGTGAAAGAGAGACTTTGATAGAGAGAAAGAGGCTGTGATATAGAATCAGTAATAGAGAGAGAGAGACTGTAATCGAGAGAGACACTGTGATAGAGGGAGACACCATGATAGTGGGAGAGCATATCTGTGAGAGAGAGACTGAGATAGCGAGATTGTGATAGAGAGATTCTGTGATAGAGAGACTGTGATAGCGAGATTGTGATAGAGAAAGAGGCTGTGATATAGAATCTGTAATAGAGAGAGAGAGACTGTAATCGAGAGAGAGACTGTGATAGAGGGAGAGACCATGATAGTGGGGGAGCATATCTGTGAGAGAGAGACTGAGATAGCGAGATTGTGATAGAGAGATTCTGTGAGAGAGAGACTGAGATAGCGAGAGAGGCGGTGATATAGAATCTGTAATAGAGAGAGAGAGAGACTGTAATCGAGAGAGAGACTGTGATAGAGGGAGAGACCATGATAGAGGGAGAGAAAATCTGAGAGAGAAACTGTGGCAGAGAAAGAGACTGTGATAGAGAGACTTTGATAGAGAAAAAGAATGTGATAGAGAGAGAGAGAGAGTGTGTGATAGAGAGAGACTGTGAGAGAGAGAGAGTCTGTGATAGGGAGAGAGACTGTGATAGAGGGAGACTGTGAGAGAGAGAGAGTCTGTGATAGGGAGAGAGACTGTGATAGAGGGAGACTGTGATAGAGGGAGAGAATATCTGAGAGAGACACTGTGATAGAGAGAGAGACTGTGATAGAGAGAGAGATTGTGATAGAGAGACTGTGATAGAGAGAGTGACAATGATAGAGAGTCTGTGATAGAGAGAGACTGTGATAGAGAGAGACTGTGATAGAGGGAGAGAGAGAATGTGCCAGAGAGAGAGAGAGAGACAGTGATAGAGAGTCTGTGATAGAGAGAGAGACTGTGATAGGGGGAGAGAGAGAATGTGCCAGAGAGAGAGAGAGAGACAGTGATAGAGAGTCTGTGATAGAGAGAGAGACTGTGATAGGGAGAGAGATTGTGATAGAGAGACTGTGATAGAGAGAGTGACTATGATAGAGAGACTGTGATAGAGAGAGTGACTATGATAGAGAGTCTGTGATAGAGAGAGACTGTAATAGAGGGAGAGAGAGAGAGACTATGATAGAGAGAGAAAGACTGTGATAGAGGGAGAGAGAGAATGTGCCAGAGAGAGAGAGAGAGACAGTGATAGAGAGTCTGTGATAGAGAGAGAGACTGTGATAGGGGGAGAGAGAGAGACTGTGATAGATAGTGAGAATGTGATAGAGGGAGAGGAGATGTGATAGAGCTAGATTGTGATAGAGAGAGAGTGACAGAGATAGAGAGAGGAGATGTGATAAAGGGAGAGAGAGACTGTGATAGAGAGAAAGGGGGACAGTGATAGAGAGAGTCTGTGATAGAGAGAGGAGATGTGATAGAGGGAGAGAGAGACTGTGATAGAGAGAAAGGGGGTCTGTGATAGGGAGACTGAGATAGAGAGAGAGGCTGTGATAACGAATCTGTAATAGAGAGAGAGAGAATGTAATCGAGAGAGAGACTGTGATAGAGGGAGAGACCATGATAGAGGAAGAGAATATCTGAGAGAGATTTTGATAGAGAGAGAGACTGTGTTAGGGTGAGAGAGTATGATAGAGAGAGAGACCGTGATAGAGAGAGGCAGTGATAGAGAGACTGTAATAGACAGAGTGACTGTGATAGAGAGACTGTGATACAGAGACTGAGATAGAGAGAGGAGATGTTATAAAGAGAGACTGTGATAGAGAGACTGTGATAGAGATAGAGTCTGTGATAGAGAGAGAGACTGTGATGGAGTGAGGCTGTGATACACAGAGAGACTGTGATAGACAGAGATTGTGATAAGAGCATCTGTGATAGGGAGAGAGACTGTGAGAGCCAAAGAGGAGCTGCAATATAGAGAGAGATAGAGAGCTTTATAGAGATAGAGAGACCGTGATAGAGAGAGACTGTGATAGAGGGAGAGACCATGATAGAGGGAGAGAATATCTGAGAGAGACTTTGATAGAGAGAGACTGTGATAGGGAGAGAGAATGTGATAGAGAGAGGGACTGTGATTGAAGGAGAGACTGTGATAGAGAGAGAGAGACTGTGATAGAGAGAGGCTGTGATACAGAGAGAGACTGTGATAGAGAGAGATTGTGATAAGTGTGACTGTGATAGGGAGAGAGATTGTGAGAGACAAAGAGGAGTTGTAATATATATATATAGAGAGAGAGAGTAATACAGGGAGAGAGACTGTGATAGAGAGAGACTGAGATAGGTTGAGAGACTGTGATACAGAGAGAGAGAGAGACTGTGATAGAGAGACTGGGATAGGGAGAGAGACTGTGATATAGAATCTGTAATCGAGAGAGAGACTGCGATAGAGAGACTTTGATAGAGAAAAAGACTGTGATAGAGAGAGAGAGAGAGAGTGTGTGATAGAGAGAGACTGTGAGAGAGAGAGAGTCTGTGATAGGGAGAGAGAGAGTGTGTGATAGAGAGAGACTGTGATAGAGAGAGACTGTGATAGAGAGAGACTGTGATAGAGAGAGATTGTGATAGAGAGAGATTGTGATAGAGAGAGAGACTGTGATAAACAGAGAGAGACCATGATAGAGAGAGAGAATGTGATAGAGAGAGAGAGACTGTAATAGAGAGAGAAAGACTTTGATAGAGAGACTGTGATAGACAGTTAGACTGTGCTACAGAGAGACTGATAGAGGGGGAGATCGTAACAGAGAGAGTGAGACTGTGCTGGAGAGAGAGAGACTGTGATAGAGAGAGACTGTTATAGACAGAATGTGATAGAGAGAGAGAGACTTTGATAGAGAGAGACTGTGATAGAGAGAGAGACCGTGATAGAGAGAATGTGATAGAGAGAATGTGATAGAGAGAGAGATTGTGATAGAGAGAGAGATTGTGATAGAGACAGTGAGAATGTGATAGAGGGAGAGAGAAGTTTGATAGAGAGACGGAGACTCAGAGAGAGACCATGATAGAGAGAGACGGTGATAGAGAGAGACTGTGAGAGAGAGAGACTGTGATAGAGAGATTGTGATAGAGAGAGAGGCTGAGTTATAGAATCTGTACTAGAGAGAGAGAGACTGTAATGGAGAGAGCGACTGTGATAGAGGGAGACACCATGATAGAAGAAGAGAATATCTGTGAGTGAGAGACTGAGATAGAGAGAGAGGCAATGATATAGAATCTGTAATAGAGAGAGAGAGACTGGAATAGAGAGGGAGACTGTGATAGAGGGAGAGACTATGATAGAGGGAGAGAATATCTGTGAGTGAGAGACTGTGATAGAGAGACTGTGATAGAGAGAGAGGCAATGATATAGAATCTGTAATAGAGAGAGAGAGACTGGAATAGAGAGGGAGACTGTGATAGAGGGAGAGACTATGATAGAGGGAGAGAATATCTGTGAGTGAGAGACTGTGATAGCGAGACTGTGATAGAGAGAGAGGCAATGATATAGAATCTGTAATAGAGAGAGAGAGACTGGAATAGAGAGGGAGACTGTGATAGAGGGAGAGACTATGATAGAGGGAGAGAATATCTGTGAGAGACACTGTGATAGAGAAAGAGACTGTGATAGAGAGACTTTGATAGAGAAAAAGACTGTGATAGAGAGAGAGAGAGAGTGTGTGATAGAGAGAGACTGTTATAGAGAGACTGTGATAGAGAGAGAGACTGTGATAGAGAGAGAGACTGTGATAGAGAGACTGTGATAGAGATAGAGACTGTGATAGAGAAAGAGGCTGTGATATAGAATCTGTAATAGAGAGAGAGAGACTGTAATCGAGAGAGACACTGTGATAGAGAGAGACACTGTGATAGAGAGAGAGACTATGATAGAGGGAGAGAAAATCTGAGAGAGAGACTGTGATAGAGAAAGAGACTGTGATAGAGAGAGAGTGTGATAGAGAGAGACTGTGATAGAGAGAGAGTGTGATAGAGAGAGAGACTGTGATAGAGAGAGAGACTGTGATAGAGAGAGAGAGTGTGCTGGAGAGAGAGAGAGAGAGAGTGTGATAGAGAAAGACTGTTATAGAGAGACTGTAATAGAGAGAGAGAGACTTTGTTAGAGAGACTGTGATAGACAGTTAGACTGTGTTACAGAGAGACTGAGAGAGGGGGAGACCGTGATAGGGAGAGACTAATATAGACAGACTGTGATAGAGAGAGACTGTGATAGAGAGAGAGACTGTGATAGACAGTGACAGAGAGGGAGAATGTGATAGATTGTGATTGAGAGAGAGGCTGTGATAGAGAGAGAGGCTGAGATATAGAATCTGTACTAGAGAGAGAGAGACTGTAATCGAGAGAGAGACTGTGATAGAGGTAGAGACTATGATAGAGGGAGAGAATATCTGTGAGTGAGGGACTGTGATAGAGAGACTGTGATAGAGAGAGAGGCAATGATATAGAATCTGTAATAGAGAGAGAGAGAGACTGTAATCGAGAGGGAGACTGTGATAGAGGGAGAGACTATGATAGAGGGAGAGAATATCTGAGAGAGAGAGACTGTGATAGAGAGAGACTGTGATAGGGAGAGAGAATGTGATAGAGGGAGAGACTATGATAGAGGGAGAGAATATCTGTGAGTGAGAGACTGTGATAGCGAGACTGTGATAGAGAGAGAGGCAATGATATAGAATCTGTAATAGAGAGAGAGAGAGACTGTAATCGAGAGGGAGACTGTGATAGAGGGAGAGACTATGATAGAGGGAGAGAATATCTGAGAGAGAGAGACTGTGATAGAGAGAGACTGTGATAGGGAGAGAGAATGTGATAGAGGGAGAGACTATGATAGAGGGAGAGAATATCTGTGAGTGAGAGACTGTGATAGCGAGACTGTGATAGAGAGAGAGGCAATGATATAGAATCTGTAATAGAGAGAGAGAGAGACTGTAATCGAGAGGGAGACTGTGATAGAGGGAGAGAATATGATAGAGGGAGAGAATATCTGAGAGAGACACTGTGATAGAGAGACTGTGATAGAGAGACTTTGATAGAGAAAAAGACTGTGATAGAGAGAGAGAGAGAGAGAGAGTGTGTGATAGAGAGAGACTGTGATAGAGAGAGAGAATGTGATAGAGGGAGAGACCGTGAAAGAGAGACTTTGATAGAGAGAGAGAGATATAGAATCTGTAGTAGAGAGAGAGAGATTGTAATCGAGAAGGAGACTGTGATAGAGGGAGAGACCATGATAGAGGGAGAGAATATCTGAGAGAGACACTGTGATAGAGAAAGAGACTGTGATAGAGAGACTTTGATAGAGTAAACGAATGTGATAGAGAGAGAGAGAGTGTGATAGAGAGAGACTGTGATAGAGAGAGAGATTGTGATAGAGACAGTGAGAATGTGATAGAGGGAGAGAGAAGTTTGATAGAGAGACGGAGACTCAGAGAGAGACCATGATAGAGAGAGACGGTGATAGAGAGAGACTGTGATAGAGGGAGAGAGACTGTGATAGAGAGAGACTGTGATAGAGAGAGAGTGGGTGATAGACAGTGATAGAGAGAGAGACTGTGATAGAGAGAGAGTGGGTGATAGAGAGACAGACTGTGGTAGAGAGAGAGAGAGACTGTGATGGAGAGAGAGAGACTGTGATAGAGAGAGTGAGACTATGGTAGAGATAGAGGCCGTGATATATAATCTGTAATGGAGAGAGAGAAAGAATATCTGGCAGAGAGACTGTGATAGAGGGAGAGAGACTGTGATAGAGAGAGTGAGACTGTGATAGAGACAGAGAGTGATAGACAGTGATAGAGAGAGAGACTGTGATAGAGAGACAGACTGTGATAGAGAGAGTGAGACTGTGATAGAGATAGAGGCGGTGATATATAATCTGTAATGGAGAGAGAGAAAGAATATCTGGGAGAGAGAATGTGATAGCCAGACTGTGATAGAGAGAGAGTGGGTGATAGACAGTGATAAAGAGAGAGACTGTGATAGAGAGAGAGACTGTGATAGACAGTGATAGAGAGAGAGACTATGATAGAGAGAGAGTGATGATAGAGAGAGAGACTGTGATAGAGAGAGACTGTGATAGAGAGAGACTGTGATAGGGAGAGAGACTGTGGGTGATAGAGAGAGAGACTGTGATAGAGAGAGACTGTGATAGAGAGAGACTGTGATAGAGAGAGACTGTGATAGGGAGAGACTGTGATAGCCAGACTGTGATAGAGAGACAGACTGTGATAGAGAGAGAGACAGTGATAGAGAGAGAGACAGTGATAGAGAGAGAGAGACTGTGGTAGAGATAGAGGCGGTGATATATAGTCTGTAATGGAGAGAGAGAAAGAATATCTGGGAGAGAGACTGTGATAGAGAGAGTGAGACTGTGATAGAGATAGAGGCAGTGATATATAATCTGTAATGGAGAGAGAGAAAGAATATCTGAGAGAGAGAGACTGTGATAGAGGGAGAGAGACTGTGAGAAAGATAGACTGTGATAGCCAGACTGTGATAGAGAGAGAGAGTGATAGACAGTGATAGAGAGAGAGACTGTGATAGAGAGAGAGTGACTGTGATAGAGAGAGAGACTGTGATAGAGAGAGAGTGGGTGATAGACAGTGATAGAGAGAGAGACTGTGATAGAGAGAGAGTGGGTGATAGACAGTGATAGAGAGAGAGACTGTGATAGAGAGAGAGACTGTGATAGAAAGACAGACTGTGATGGAGAGAGAGACTGTGATAGAGAGAGAGTCTGTGATATACAATCTGTAATAGTGAGAGAGAGATTGTAATCGATAGAGACAATGTGATAGGGAAAGAGAGAAACTGTGATGGAAAGAGAGAGACTGTGATGGAGAGAGAGAGACTGTATTAGAGAGAGTGAGACTGTGATAGAGATCGAGGCGGTGATATATAATCTGTAATGGAGAGAGAGAAAGAATATCTGGGAGAGAGATTGTGATAGAGAGAGAGAGACTGTGATGGAGAGAGAGAGACTGTGTTAGAGAGAGTGAGACTGTGATAGATATAGAGGCGGTGATATATAATCTGTAATGGAGAGAGAGAAAGAATATCTGGGAGAGAGAATGTGATAGCCAGACTGTGATAGAGAGAGAGAGTGATAGACAGTGATAGAGAGAGAGACTGTGATAGAGATAGAGGCGGTGATATATAATCTGTAATGGAGAGAGAGAAAGAATATCTGGGAGAGAGACTGTGATAGAGGGAGAGACTGTGATAGAGAGAGTGAGACTGTGATAGAGAGAGAGTGGGTGATAGACAGTGATAGAGAGAGAGACTGTGATAGAGAGAGTGGGTGATAGACAGTGATAGAGAGAGACAGTGATAGAGAGAGAGACTGTGATAGAGAAAGAGACTGTGATAGAGAGAGAGTGGGTGATAGACAGTGATAGAGAGAGAGACTGTGATAGAGAGAGTGGGTGATAGACAGTGATAGAGAGAGACAGTGATAGAGAGAGAGAGACTGTGGTAGAGATAGAGGCGGTGATATATAGTCTGTAATGGAGAGAGAGAAAGAATATTTGGGAGAGAGACTGTGATAGAGAGACTGAGACTGTGATAGAGAGAGAGAGACTGTGATAGAGAGAGACTGTTATAGACAGACTGTGATAGAGAGAGAGAGAGACTTTGATAGGTGGAGACTGTGATAGAGAGAGAGACTGTGATAGGGAGAGAGAGAGACTGTGATAGAGAGTGACAGACTGCGATAGAGAGAGAGAGAATGATAGAGGGAGAGAGAATGTGATAGAGAGATAGAGACCATGATAGAGAGAGAGAGACTGTTATAGAGAGACTGTGATAGGGAGAGAGACTGTGATATGGAATCTGTAATAGAGAGAGAGACTGTGATAGAGGAGAGACTGTGATAGAGGGAGAGACTGTCATAGATGGAGACAACATGACAGAGGGAGATAATATCTGAGGGAGAGAGACTGTGATAGAGAGAGAGAGACTGTGACAGAGAGACTGTAATAGGGAGAGAGACTGTGATATAGAATCTGTATTAGAGAGAGAGAGATTGTAATCGAGAGAGACACTGTGATAGAGAGAGAGAGAAACTGTGATGGAGAGAGAGAGACTGTGATGGAGAGAGAGAGACTGTATTAGAGAGAGTGAGACTGTGATAGATAGAGAGAGACTGTGATAGAGAGAGAGAGAGACTGTGATGGAGAGAGAGAGACTGTGTTAGAGAGAGTGAGACTGTGATAGAGATAGAGGAGGTGATATATAATCTGTAATGGAGAGAGAGAAAGAATATCTGGGAGAGAGACTGTGATAGAGGGAGAGAGACTGTGATAGAGAGAGTGAGACTGTGATAGAGATAGAGGCGGTGATATATAATCTGTAATGGAGAGAGAGAAAGAATATCTGGGAGAGAGACTGTGATAGAGGGAGAGAGACTGTGATAGAGATAGAGGCGGTGATATATAGTCTGTAATGGAGAGAGAGAAAGAATATCTGGGAGAGAGACTGTGATAGCCAGACTGTGATAGAGAGAGAGACAGTGATAGAGAGAGTGAGACTTTGGTAGAGATAGAGGCGGTGATATATAGTCTGTAATGGAGAGAGAGAATGAATATCTGGGAGAGAGACAGTGATAGAGAGAGTGAGACTGTGGTAGAGATAGAGGCGGTGATATATAATCTGTAATGGAGAGAGAGAAAGAATATCTGGGAGAGAGACTGTGATAGCCAGACAGTGATAGAGAGAGAGACTGTGATAGAGAGAGACTGTGATAGAGAGAGACTGTGATGGAGAGAGAGAGACTGTGATAGAGGGAGGGAGACTGTGATAGAGAGAGACTGTGATAGAGAGAGACTGTGATGGAGAGAGACTGTGATGGAGAGAGACTGTGATAGAGGGAGAGAGACTGTGATAGAGAGAGACAGACTGTGATAGAGAGAGAGAGAGACTGTGATGGAGAGAGAGAGACTGTGATGGAGAGAGAGAGACAGTGTTAGAGAGAGTGAGACTGTGATAGAGATAGAGGCGGTGATATATAAAAACAAAGAAAACTGCGGATGCTGGAAATCCAAAACAAAAACAGAATTACCTGGAAAAACTCAGCAGGTCTGGCAGCATCGGCGGAGAAGAAAAGAGTTGACGTTTCGAGTCTTCATGACCCTTCGACAGAACTGTCGAAGGGTCATGAAGACTCGAAACGTCAACTCTTTTCTTCTCCGCCGATGCTGCCAGACCTGCTGAGTTTTTCCAGGCGGTGATATATAGTCTGTAATGGAGAGAGAGAAAGAATATCTGGGAGAGAGACTGTGATAGCCAGACTGTGATAGAGAGAGAGAGTGATAGACAGTGATAGAGAGAGAGACTGTGATAGAGAGAGAGACTGTGATAGAGAGAGAGACTGTGATAGAGGGAAAGACTGTAGTAGAGATAGAGGCTGTGATAGAGAGAGAGAGACTGTGATGGAGAGAGAGAGACTGTGTTAGAGAGAGTGAGACTGTGATAGAGAGAGAGAGACTGTGATAGAGAGAGAGAGACTGTGATGGAGAGAGAGAGACTGTGTTAGAGAGACTGAGACTGTGGTAGAGATAGAGGCGGTGATATATAATCTGTAATGGAGAGAGAGAAAGAATATCTGGGAGAGAGACTGTGATAGAGGGAGAGAGACTGTGATAGAGAGACAGACTGTGATAGAGAGAGAGAGAGACTGTGATGGAGAGAGAGAGACTCTGATAGAGAGAGTGAGACTGTGGTAGAGATAGAGGCGGTGATATATAGTCTGTAATGGAGAGAGAGAAAGAATATCTGGGAGAGAGACTGTGATAGAGAGAGTGAGACTGTGATAGAGATAGAGGCAGTGATATATAGTCTGTAATGGAGAGAGAGAAAGAATATCTGGGAGAGAGACTGTGATAGCCAGAAAGTGATAGAGAGAGAGAGTGATAGACAGTGATAGAGAGAGAGACTTTGATAGAGAGAAAGACTGTGGAGAGATAGAGGCGGTGATATATAATCTGCAATGGAGAGAGAGAAAGAATATCTGGGAGAGAGACTGTGATAGCCAGACAGTGATAGAGAGAGAGACAGTGATAGACAGTGATAGAGAGAGAGACTGTGATAGAGGGAGAGAAACAGTGATAGAGAGAGAGTGGGTGATAGACAGTGTTAGAGAGACTGTGATAGAGAGAGTGAGACAGTGATAGAGAGGTACTGTGATAGAGAGAGAGTGGGTGATAGACAGTGCTAGAGAGAGTGACTGTGATAGTGAGGGGGTGGTTGATAGACAGTGATAGAGAGAGAGACTGTGATAGAGAGAGAGTGGGTGATAGACAGTGATAGAGAGAGAGACTGTGATAGAGAGAGAGTGGGTGATAGACAGTGATAGAGAGAGAGACTGTGATAGAGAGAGAGTGGGTGATAGACAGTGATAGAGAGAGAGACTGTGATAGAGAGAGAGACTGTGATATAGAATCTGTAATAGAGCGAGAGAGTGACTGTGATAGAGGGAGAGAACATGTTGGAGGGAGAGTATATCTGAGAGAGAAACTGTGATAGAGAAAGAGACTGTGAGAGAGAGACTTTGATAGATAAAAAGACTGTGATAGAGAGAGAGAATATGATAGAGAGAGACTTTGAAAGAGAGAGAGAGACTGTGATATAGAGAGACTGCGATAGAGAGAGACTGTGATAGAGAGAGAGACTGTGATATAGGCAGTCTGCGATAGAGAGAGACTGTGATAGAGAGAGGGACTGTGATAGAGAGAGAGTATGATAGAGATCGACCGTGATAGAGAGAGTGTGTGATAGAGAGACACTGTCAGAGAGAGAGACTGTGGTAGAGAGAATGTGATAGAGAGAGACTGTGATAGGGAGAGAGACTGTTTGAGAGAGAGAGAGACTGTGATAGAGGGAGAGAGACTCAGATAGAGAGAGGGACAGTGATAGAGAGAGAGAGAGAGAGAGACTATGATAGAGAGAGAGACTGTGATAGAGCGAGACTGTGATAGAGAGATAGACTGTGATAGAGAGAGAGAGACAGAAAGACTGTGGTAGAGAGAGAGAGACAGAAAGACTGTGGTAGAGAGAGAGAGACTGTGATAGAGAGAGACTGTGATAGGGAGAGAGACTGTGATAGACAAAAAGCAGCTATGAAAGAGAGATAGAGAGACAGGGAGACTTTGATAAAGTGAGAGATACTATGATTGGGAGAGACTGTGATAGTGGGAGAGACTCTGATAGAGAGAGACTTTGATAGACAAAGAGGAGCTATGATAGAAAAGTTGATACTGAGAGTCTTTGGGAATGAAAGAGAGACTGATAGAGAGACTGTGATAGAGAGAGTGACTATGATAGAGAGTCTGTGATAGAGAGAGACTGTGATAGATAAAGAGACTGTAATAGAGAGATTGTGATAGAGAGATAGACTGTGATAGAGAGAGAGACAGAAAGAGTGTGGTAGAGAGAGAGAGACTGTGATAGAGGGAGAGAGACTCAGATAGAGAGAGGGACTGTGATAGACAGAGAGAGAGAGAGAGAGAGACTGTGATAGAAAGAAGAGATGTGATAAACAAAGAGGAGCTATGATAGATACAGAGAGACAGGGAGACTCTGATAGAGAGAGAGAGACTGTGATAGAGAGAGGCGGTGATATAGAATCTGTAATAGAGAGAGAGAGATTGTAATCAAGAGAGAGACTGTGATAGAGGGAGAGACCATGATAGAGGGAGAGAATATCTGAGAGAGAGAGACTGCCATAGTCAGACTGTGATAGAGAGAGAGACTGTGATAGAGAGACTGTGATAGAGAGAGAGACTGTGATAGAGAGAGAGACTGTGATAGAGAGAGAGACTGTGATAGAGAGACTGTGATAGAGAGAGAGACTGTGATAGAGAGAGAGACTGTGATAGAGAGACTGTGATAGAGAGAGAGACTGAGCAAGAGAGAGAGGTTGTGGTATAGAATCTGTAATAGAGAGAGAGAGACTGTAATCGAGAGGGAGACTGTGATAGAGGGAGACACCATGATAGAGGGAGAAAATATCTGAGAGAGAGACTGTGATAGAGAGAGACTGTGATAGGGAGAGAGAGAGACTGTGATAGAGAGAGAGAGACAGAGAGACTGAGAGAGATACACTGTGATAGAGAGAGAGAGACTGTGATAGAGGGAGACACCATGATAGAGGGAGAAAATATCTGAGAGAGAGAGACTCTGATAGAGAGAGACTGTGATAGGGAGAGAAACTGTGATAGACAAAGAGGAGCTGTGATAGAGAGTGATTGTGATCGAGAGAGACAGACTGTGCTAGACAGAGGGAGACCATGATAGAGAGAGAGACAGAGAGAGAGAGAGAGACAGTGATAAAGAGACTGTGATAGAGAGTGATTGTGATCGAGAGAGACAGACTGTGCTAGACAGAGAGAGACCGTGATAGAGAGAGAGGCTGTGCTAGAGAGCGTGACTGTCTTAGAGAGACTGTGATAAAGAGAGAGACTGTGATAGAGAGAGAGAGACTGTGATAGAGAGAGAAAGACTGTGATAGAGAGAGAGAGACTGTGATAGAGAGAGACAGACTGTGATAGAGAGAGAGACTGGTAGAGGGAGAGAGACTGTGATAGAGATTGTGATAGAGAGAGACACACTTTGATAGACAGAGAGAAACTGATAGAGAGAGACTGTTATAGAGAGAATGTGATAGAGAAAGAGAGAGACTGTGATAGAGAGAGAGATACAGTGATAGAGAGAGTGAGACTTTGATAGAGAGAGACTGTGATAGAGAGAGAGACTGTGATAGAGAGAGAGACTTTGATAGAGAGACTGATAGAGGGAGAGAGACTGTGAGAGAGAGAGACAGACTGTGATAGAGAGATAGAGACTGATAGAGGGAGAGAGACTGTGATAGAGAGAGAGACCGTGATATAGAGAGAGAGAGAGAGACTGTGATAGAGAGAGAGAGACTGTGATAGAGAGAGAGACTGTGATTGAGAGAGAGCCGGTGATATAGAATCTGTAATAGGGAGAGAGAGAGAGAATATCTGAGAGAGATAGACTGTGATAACCATACTGTGATAGAGAGAGAGACTGTGATAGACAGTGATAGAGAGAGAGACTGTGATAGAGGGAGAGGCTGTGATATAGAATCTGTAATAGAGAGAGAGAGAGAGAATATCTGAGAGAGATAGACTGTGATAACCATACTGTGATAGAGAGAGAGACTGTGATAGACAGTGATAGAGAGAGAGACTTTGATAGAGGGAGAGGCTGTGATATAGAATCCGTAATAGAGAGAGAGACTGTAATCGAAAGGGAGAGTGTGATAGAGGGAGAGACTGTGATAGAGAGAGAGACTGTGATAGAGAGAGAGGCTGTGATATAGAATCTGTAATAGAGAGAGAGAGACTGTAATCGAGAGAGCGACTGTGATAGAGGGAGAGACCATGATAGAGGGAGAGAATATCTGAGAGAGACACTGTGATAGAGAAAGAGACTGTGATAGAGAGACTTTGATACAGAGAAAGACTGTGATAGAGAGAGATGTGATAGAGAGAGACTGTGATAGAGAGAGAGACTGTGATAGAGAGAGAGACTGTGATATAGAATCTGTAATAGAGCGAGAGAGTGACTGTGATAGAGGGAGAGAACATGTTGGAGGGAGAGTATATCTGAGAGAGAAACTGTGATAGAGAAAGAGACTGTGAGAGAGAGACTTTGATAGATAAAAAGACTGTGATAGAGAGAGAGAATATGATAGAGAGAGACTTTGATAGAGAGAGAGAGAGACTGTGATATAGAGAGACTGCGATAGAGAGAGACTGTGATAGAGAGAGAGAGAGAGAGAGACTGTGATAGAGAGAGACTGTGATAGAGAGAGACTGTGATAGAGAGAGAGAGAGAGAGAGACTGTGATAGAGAGAGACTGTGATAGAGAGAGAGAGAGAGAGAGACTGTGATAGAGAGAGACTGTGATAGAGAGAGAGACTAAGATAGAGAGAGTGACTATGATAGAGAGTCTATGATAGAGAGAGACTGTGATAGATAGAGAGACTGTGATAGAGAGAGACTGTGATAGAGAGATAGACTGTGATAGAGAGAGAGACTGTGATAGAGAGACTGTGATAGAGAGAGACTGTGATAGAGAGATAGACTGTGATAGAAAGAGAGACTGTGATAGAGAGAGAGAGACTGTGATAGAGAGATAGACTGTGATAGAAAGAGAGACTGTGATAGAGAGAGAGAGACTGTGATAGAGAGAGACTGTGATAGAGAGATAGACTGTGATAGAAAGAGAGACACTGTGATAGAGAAAGAGACTGTGATAGAGAGACTTTGATAGAGAGAAAGACTGTGATAAGGGAGAGAGTGTGTGATAGAGAGAGACTGTGATAGAGAGAGAGAGACAGAGAGAATGTGATAGAGAGAGACTGTGATAGAGAGAGACTGTGATAGAGAGAGAGACTGTGATAGAGAGAGAGAGACAGAGAGAATGTGATAGAGGGAGAGACTGTGATAGAGAGAGAGACAGAGAGACTGTGATAGAGAGAGAGACTGTGATAGAGACAGAGAGAATGTGATAGAGGGAGAGAGAGTGTTTGATAGAGAGAGAAAGACTCTGATAGAGAGAGACAGTGATTGGGAGAGAGACTGTGTGAGAGAGAGAGAGACTGTGATAGAGGGAGAGAGACTCAGATAGAGAGAGGGACTGTGATAGAGAGAGAGAGACTGATAGAGGAAGAGAGACTCTGATAGAGGGAGACTGTGATAGAGAGCGACTGTGATTGGGAGAGACTGTGATAGACAAAGAGGAGCTGTGATATAGAGAGAGAGAGACAGAGAGACTGTGATAGAAAGAAGAGATGTGATAGAGAGACTGTGATAGAGAGAGAGAGACTGATAGAGGAAGAGAGACTCTGATAGAGGGAGACTGTGATAGGGAGAGAGACTGTGATAAACAAAGAGGAGCTAAGATAGATACAGAGAGACAGGGAGACTCTGATAGAGAGAGAGAGACTGTGATAGAGAGAGGCGGTGATATAGAATCTGTAATAGAGAGAGACACTATAATCGAGAGAGAGACTGTGATAGAGGGAGAGACTATGATAGAGGGTGAGAATATCTGAGAGAGAGAGACTGCCATAGTCAGACTGTGATAGAGAGAGAGACTGTGATAGAGAGACTGTGATAGAGAGAGAGACTGTGATAGAGAGACTGTGATAGAGAGAGAGACTGAGCAAGAGAGAGAGGTTGTGGTATAGAATCTGTAATAGAGAGAGAGAGACTGTAATCGAGAGGGAGACTGTGATAGAGGGAGACTGTGATAGAGAGAGAGACTGTGATAGAGAGAGAGACAGAGAGACTGTGATAGAGAGAGAGACTGTGATAGAGAGAGAGAGACAGAGAGAATGTGATAGAGAGAGACTGTGATAGAGAGAGACTGTGATAGAGAGAGAGACTGTGATAGAGAGAGAGAGACAGAGAGAATGTGATAGAGGGAGAGACTGTGATAGAGAGAGAGACAGAGAGACTGTGATAGAGAGAGAGACTGTGATAGAGACAGAGAGAATGTGATAGAGGGAGAGAGAGTGTTTGATAGAGAGAGAAAGACTCTGATAGAGAGAGACAGTGATTGGGAGAGAGACTGTGTGAGAGAGAGAGAGACTGTGATAGAGGGAGAGAGACTCAGATAGAGAGAGGGACTGTGATAGAGAGAGAGAGACTGATAGAGGAAGAGAGACTCTGATAGAGGGAGACTGTGATAGAGAGCGACTGTGATTGGGAGAGACTGTGATAGACAAAGAGGAGCTGTGATATAGAGAGAGAGAGACAGAGAGACTGTGATAGAAAGAAGAGATGTGATAGAGAGACTGTGATAGAGAGAGAGAGACTGATAGAGGAAGAGAGACTCTGATAGAGGGAGACTGTGATAGGGAGAGAGACTGTGATAAACAAAGAGGAGCTAAGATAGATACAGAGAGACAGGGAGACTCTGATAGAGAGAGAGAGACTGTGATAGAGAGAGGCGGTGATATAGAATCTGTAATAGAGAGAGACACTATAATCGAGAGAGAGACTGTGATAGAGGGAGAGACTATGATAGAGGGTGAGAATATCTGAGAGAGAGAGACTGCCATAGTCAGACTGTGATAGAGAGAGAGACTGTGATAGAGAGACTGTGATAGAGAGAGAGACTGTGATAGAGAGACTGTGATAGAGAGAGAGACTGAGCAAGAGAGAGAGGTTGTGGTATAGAATCTGTAATAGAGAGAGAGAGACTGTAATCGAGAGGGAGACTGTGATAGAGGGAGAGACTATGATAGAGGGAGAAAATATCTGAGAGAGAGAGACTGTGATAGAGAGAGACTGTGATAGGGAGAGAGAGAGACTGTGATAGAGAGAGAGAGACAGAGAGACTGAGAGAGATACACTGTGATAGAGAGAGAGAGACTGTGATAGAGAGACTGTGATAGAGAGAGAGACTGTGATAGAGGGAGACACCATGATAGAGGGAGAAAATATCTGAGAGAGAGAGACTCTGATAGAGGGAGACTGTGATAGGGAGAGAAACTGTGATAGACAAAGAGGAGCTGTGATAGAGAATGATTGTGATCGAGAGAGACAGACACTGCTAGACAGAGAGAGACCATGATAGAGAGAGAGACTGAGAGAGAGAGAGAGAGAGAGACAGTGATAAAGAGACTGTGATCGAGAGAGATTGTGATCGAGAGAGACAGACTGTGCTAGACAGAGAGAGACCGTGATAGAGAGAGAGGCTGTGCTAGAGAGCGTGACTGTGTTAGAGAGACTGTGATAAAGAGAGAGACTGTGATAGAGAGAGAGAGAGACTGTTATAGAGAGTGATACTGGTAGAGGGAGAGAGAATGTGATAGAGAGAGATTGTGATAGAGAGAGACAGACTTTGATAGACAGAGAGAAACTGATAGAGAGAGACTGTTATAGAGAGAATGTGATAGAGAAAGAGAGAGACTGTGATAGAGAGAGAGATACAGTGATAGAGAGAGTGAGACTTTGATAGAGAGAGACTGTGATAGAGAGAGAGACTGTGATAGAGAGAGAGACTTTGATAGAGAGAGACTGATAGAGGGAGAGAGACTGTGAGAGAGAGAGACAGACTGTGATAGAGAGATAGAGACTGATAGAGGGAGAGAGACTGTGATAGAGAGAGAGACCGTGATAGAGAGAGAGAGAGAGAGACTGTGATAGAGAGAGAGAGAGAGACTGTGATAGAGAGAGAGAGACTGTGATAGAGAGAGAGACTGTGATTGAGAGAGAGCCGGTGATATAGAATCTGTTATAGAGAGAGAGAGAGAGAATATCTGAGAGAGATAGACTGTGATAACCATACTGTGATAGAGAGAGAGACTGTGATAGACAGTGATAGAGAGAGAGACTGTGATAGAGGGAGAGGCTGTGATATAGAATCCGTAATAGAAAGAGAGACTGTAATCGAAAGGGAGAGTGTGATAGAGGGAGAGACTGTGATAGAGAGAGAGGCTGTGATCTAGAATCTCTATTAGAGAGAGAGAGATTGTAAACGAGAGAGCGACTGTGATAGAGGTAGAGACCATGATAGAGGGAGAGAATATCTGAGTGAGACATTGTGATAGAGAAAGAGACTGTGATAGAGTGAATTTGATACAGAGAAAGACTGTGATATGAGAGAGAGAGAGTGTGTGATAGAGAGACTGTGATAGAGAGAGAGACTGTGATAGAGAGAGAGACTGTGAAAGACAGAGAGGCTGTGATATCAAATCTGTAATAGAGAGAGAGAGACTGTAATCTAGGTAGAGACTGTGATAGAGGGAGAGACCATGATAGAGGGAGAGAATATCTGAGAAAGACACTGTGATAGATAAAGAGACTGTGATAGAGAGACTTTGATAGAGAGAAGGACTGTGATATGAGAGAGAGAGTGTGTGATAGAGAGACTGTGATAGAGAGAGAGACTGTGATAGAGAGAATGTGATAGAGAGAGAGACTGTGATAGAGAGAGAGTGACAGTGATAGTGAGAGGATATTTAATAGAGAGAGACATGATAGAGAGCGACTATGATTGGGAGAGACTGTGATAGACAGAGGAGCTGTGATATAGAGAGAGAGAGACAGTGATAGAGAGAGACAGAGAGAGACTATGATAGAGAGAGAGACTGTGATAGAGCGAGACTGTGATAGAGAGAGAGACTGTGATAGAGAGAGTGATTGTGATAGAGAGAGTGACTATGATAGAGAGTCTATGATAGAGAGAGACTGTGATAGATAGAGAGACTGTGATAGAGACTGTGATAGAGAGATAGACTGTGATAGAGAGAGAGAGACTGTGATAGAGAGACTGTGATAGAGAGAGAGACTGAGCAAGAGAGAGAGGTTGTGGTATAGAATCTGTAATAGAGAGAGAGAGACTGTAATCGAGAGGGAGACTGTGATAGAGGGAGACACCATGATAGAGGGAGAAAATATCTGAGAGAGAGACTGTGATAGAGAGAGACTGTGATAGGGAGAGAGAGAGACTGTGATAGAGAGAGAGAGACAGAGAGACTGAGAGAGATACACTGTGATAGAGAGAGAGAGACTGTGATAGAGGGAGACACCATGATAGAGGGAGAAAATATCTGAGAGAGAGAGACTCTGATAGAGAGAGACTGTGATAGGGAGAGAAACTGTGATAGACAAAGAGGAGCTGTGATAGAGAGTGATTGTGATCGAGAGTGACAGACTGTGCTAGACAGAGGGAGACCATGATAGAGAGAGAGACAGAGAGAGAGAGAGAGACAGTGATAAAGAGACTGTGATAGAGAGTGATTGTGATCGAGAGAGACAGACTGTGCTAGACAGAGAGAGACCGTGATAGAGAGAGAGGCTGTGCTAGAGAGCGTGACTGTCTTAGAGAGACTGTGATAAAGAGAGAGACTGTGATAGAGAGAGAGAGACTGTGATAGAGAGAGAAAGACTGTGATAGAGAGAGAGAGACTGTGATAGAGAGAGACAGACTGTGATAGAGAGAGAGACTGGTAGAGGGAGAGAGACTGTGATAGAGATTGTGATAGAGAGAGACACACTTTGATAGACAGAGAGAAACTGATAGAGAGAGACTGTTATAGAGAGAATGTGATAGAGAAAGAGAGAGACTGTGATAGAGAGAGAGATACAGTGATAGAGAGAGTGAGACTTTGATAGAGAGAGACTGTGATAGAGAGAGAGACTGTGATAGAGAGAGAGACTTTGATAGAGAGACTGATAGAGGGAGAGAGACTGTGAGAGAGAGAGACAGACTGTGATAGAGAGATAGAGACTGATAGAGGGAGAGAGACTGTGATAGAGAGAGAGACCGTGATATAGAGAGAGAGAGAGAGACTGTGATAGAGAGAGAGAGACTGTGATAGAGAGAGAGACTGTGATTGAGAGAGAGCCGGTGATATAGAATCTGTAATAGGGAGAGAGAGAGAGAATATCTGAGAGAGATAGACTGTGATAACCATACTGTGTTAGAGAGAGAGACTGTGATAGACAGTGATAGAGAGAGAGACTGTGATAGAGGGAGAGGCTGTGATATAGAATCTGTAATAGAGAGAGAGAGAGAGAATATCTGAGAGAGATAGACTGTGATAACCATACTGTGATAGAGAGAGAGACTGTGATAGACAGTGATAGAGAGAGAGACTTTGATAGAGGGAGAGGCTGTGATATAGAATCCGTAATAGAGAGAGAGACTGTAATCGAAAGGGAGAGTGTGATAGAGGGAGAGACTGTGATAGAGAGAGAGACTGTGATAGAGAGAGAGGCTGTGATATAGAATCTGTAATAGAGAGAGAGAGACTGTAATCGAGAGAGCGACTGTGATAGAGGGAGAGACCATGATAGAGGGAGAGAATATCTGAGAGAGACACTGTGATAGAGAAAGAGACTGTGATAGAGAGACTTTGATACAGAGAAAGACTGTGATAGAGAGAGATGTGATAGAGAGAGACTGTGATAGAGAGAGAGACTGTGATAGAGAGAGAGACTGTGATATAGAATCTGTAATAGAGCGAGAGAGTGACTGTGATAGAGGGAGAGAACATGTTGGAGGGAGAGTATATCTGAGAGAGAAACTGTGATAGAGAAAGAGACTGTGAGAGAGAGACTTTGATAGATAAAAAGACTGTGATAGAGAGAGAGAATATGATAGAGAGAGACTTTGATAGAGAGAGAGAGAGACTGTGATATAGAGAGACTGCGATAGAGAGAGACTGTGATAGAGAGAGAGAGAGAGAGAGACTGTGATAGAGAGAGACTGTGATAGAGAGAGACTGTGATAGAGAGAGAGAGAGAGAGAGACTGTGATAGAGAGAGACTGTGATAGAGAGAGAGACTAAGATAGAGAGAGTGACTATGATAGAGAGTCTATGATAGAGAGAGACTGTGATAGATAGAGAGACTGTGATAGAGAGAGACTGTGATAGAGAGATAGACTGTGATAGAGAGAGAGACTGTGATAGAGAGACTGTGATAGAGAGAGACTGTGATAGAGAGATAGACTGTGATAGAAAGAGAGACTGTGATAGAGAGAGAGAGACTGTGATAGAGAGATAGACTGTGATAGAAAGAGAGACTGTGATAGAGAGAGAGAGACTGTGATAGAGAGAGACTGTGATAGAGAGATAGACTGTGATAGAAAGAGAGACACTGTGATAGAGAAAGAGACTGTGATAGAGAGACTTTGATAGAGAGAAAGACTGTGATAAGGGAGAGAGTGTGTGATAGAGAGAGACTGTGATAGAGAGAGAGAGACAGAGAGAATGTGATAGAGAGAGACTGTGATAGAGAGAGACTGTGATAGAGAGAGAGACTGTGATAGAGAGAGAGAGACAGAGAGAATGTGATAGAGGGAGAGACTGTGATAGAGAGAGAGACAGAGAGACTGTGATAGAGAGAGAGACTGTGATAGAGACAGAGAGAATGTGATAGAGGGAGAGAGAGTGTTTGATAGAGAGAGAAAGACTCTGATAGAGAGAGACAGTGATTGGGAGAGAGACTGTGTGAGAGAGAGAGAGACTGTGATAGAGGGAGAGAGACTCAGATAGAGAGAGGGACTGTGATAGAGAGAGAGAGACTGATAGAGGAAGAGAGACTCTGATAGAGGGAGACTGTGATAGAGAGCGACTGTGATTGGGAGAGACTGTGATAGACAAAGAGGAGCTGTGATATAGAGAGAGAGAGACAGAGAGACTGTGATAGAAAGAAGAGATGTGATAGAGAGACTGTGATAGAGAGAGAGAGACTGATAGAGGAAGAGAGACTCTGATAGAGGGAGACTGTGATAGGGAGAGAGACTGTGATAAACAAAGAGGAGCTAAGATAGATACAGAGAGACAGGGAGACTCTGATAGAGAGAGAGAGACTGTGATAGAGAGAGGCGGTGATATAGAATCTGTAATAGAGAGAGACACTATAATCGAGAGAGAGACTGTGATAGAGGGAGAGACTATGATAGAGGGTGAGAATATCTGAGAGAGAGAGACTGCCATAGTCAGACTGTGATAGAGAGAGAGACTGTGATAGAGAGACTGTGATAGAGAGAGAGACTGTGATAGAGAGACTGTGATAGAGAGAGAGACTGAGCAAGAGAGAGAGGTTGTGGTATAGAATCTGTAATAGAGAGAGAGAGACTGTAATCGAGAGGGAGACTGTGATAGAGGGAGACTGTGATAGAGAGAGAGACTGTGATAGAGAGAGAGACAGAGAGACTGTGATAGAGAGAGAGACTGTGATAGAGAGAGAGAGACAGAGAGAATGTGATAGAGAGAGACTGTGATAGAGAGAGACTGTGATAGAGAGAGAGACTGTGATAGAGAGAGAGAGACAGAGAGAATGTGATAGAGGGAGAGACTGTGATAGAGAGAGAGACAGAGAGACTGTGATAGAGAGAGAGACTGTGATAGAGACAGAGAGAATGTGATAGAGGGAGAGAGAGTGTTTGATAGAGAGAGAAAGACTCTGATAGAGAGAGACAGTGATTGGGAGAGAGACTGTGTGAGAGAGAGAGAGACTGTGATAGAGGGAGAGAGACTCAGATAGAGAGAGGGACTGTGATAGAGAGAGAGAGACTGATAGAGGAAGAGAGACTCTGATAGAGGGAGACTGTGATAGAGAGCGACTGTGATTGGGAGAGACTGTGATAGACAAAGAGGAGCTGTGATATAGAGAGAGAGAGACAGAGAGACTGTGATAGAAAGAAGAGATGTGATAGAGAGACTGTGATAGAGAGAGAGAGACTGATAGAGGAAGAGAGACTCTGATAGAGGGAGACTGTGATAGGGAGAGAGACTGTGATAAACAAAGAGGAGCTAAGATAGATACAGAGAGACAGGGAGACTCTGATAGAGAGAGAGAGACTGTGATAGAGAGAGGCGGTGATATAGAATCTGTAATAGAGAGAGACACTATAATCGAGAGAGAGACTGTGATAGAGGGAGAGACTATGATAGAGGGTGAGAATATCTGAGAGAGAGAGACTGCCATAGTCAGACTGTGATAGAGAGAGAGACTGTGATAGAGAGACTGTGATAGAGAGAGAGACTGTGATAGAGAGACTGTGATAGAGAGAGAGACTGAGCAAGAGAGAGAGGTTGTGGTATAGAATCTGTAATAGAGAGAGAGAGACTGTAATCGAGAGGGAGACTGTGATAGAGGGAGAGACTATGATAGAGGGAGAAAATATCTGAGAGAGAGAGACTGTGATAGAGAGAGACTGTGATAGGGAGAGAGAGAGACTGTGATAGAGAGAGAGAGACAGAGAGACTGAGAGAGATACACTGTGATAGAGAGAGAGAGACTGTGATAGAGAGACTGTGATAGAGAGAGAGACTGTGATAGAGGGAGACACCATGATAGAGGGAGAAAATATCTGAGAGAGAGAGACTCTGATAGAGGGAGACTGTGATAGGGAGAGAAACTGTGATAGACAAAGAGGAGCTGTGATAGAGAATGATTGTGATCGAGAGAGACAGACACTGCTAGACAGAGAGAGACCATGATAGAGAGAGAGACTGAGAGAGAGAGAGAGAGAGAGACAGTGATAAAGAGACTGTGATCGAGAGAGATTGTGATCGAGAGAGACAGACTGTGCTAGACAGAGAGAGACCGTGATAGAGAGAGAGGCTGTGCTAGAGAGCGTGACTGTGTTAGAGAGACTGTGATAAAGAGAGAGACTGTGATAGAGAGAGAGAGAGACTGTTATAGAGAGTGATACTGGTAGAGGGAGAGAGAATGTGATAGAGAGAGATTGTGATAGAGAGAGACAGACTTTGATAGACAGAGAGAAACTGATAGAGAGAGACTGTTATAGAGAGAATGTGATAGAGAAAGAGAGAGACTGTGATAGAGAGAGAGATACAGTGATAGAGAGAGTGAGACTTTGATAGAGAGAGACTGTGATAGAGAGAGAGACTGTGATAGAGAGAGAGACTTTGATAGAGAGAGACTGATAGAGGGAGAGAGACTGTGAGAGAGAGAGACAGACTGTGATAGAGAGATAGAGACTGATAGAGGGAGAGAGACTGTGATAGAGAGAGAGACCGTGATAGAGAGAGAGAGAGAGAGACTGTGATAGAGAGAGAGAGAGAGACTGTGATAGAGAGAGAGAGACTGTGATAGAGAGAGAGACTGTGATTGAGAGAGAGCCGGTGATATAGAATCTGTTATAGAGAGAGAGAGAGAGAATATCTGAGAGAGATAGACTGTGATAACCATACTGTGATAGAGAGAGAGACTGTGATAGACAGTGATAGAGAGAGAGACTGTGATAGAGGGAGAGGCTGTGATATAGAATCCGTAATAGAAAGAGAGACTGTAATCGAAAGGGAGAGTGTGATAGAGGGAGAGACTGTGATAGAGAGAGAGGCTGTGATCTAGAATCTCTATTAGAGAGAGAGAGATTGTAAACGAGAGAGCGACTGTGATAGAGGTAGAGACCATGATAGAGGGAGAGAATATCTGAGTGAGACATTGTGATAGAGAAAGAGACTGTGATAGAGTGAATTTGATACAGAGAAAGACTGTGATATGAGAGAGAGAGAGTGTGTGATAGAGAGACTGTGATAGAGAGAGAGACTGTGATAGAGAGAGAGACTGTGAAAGACAGAGAGGCTGTGATATCAAATCTGTAATAGAGAGAGAGAGACTGTAATCTAGGTAGAGACTGTGATAGAGGGAGAGACCATGATAGAGGGAGAGAATATCTGAGAAAGACACTGTGATAGATAAAGAGACTGTGATAGAGAGACTTTGATAGAGAGAAGGACTGTGATATGAGAGAGAGAGTGTGTGATAGAGAGACTGTGATAGAGAGAGAGACTGTGATAGAGAGAATGTGATAGAGAGAGAGACTGTGATAGAGAGAGAGTGACAGTGATAGTGAGAGGATATTTAATAGAGAGAGACATGATAGAGAGCGACTATGATTGGGAGAGACTGTGATAGACAGAGGAGCTGTGATATAGAGAGAGAGAGACAGTGATAGAGAGAGACAGAGAGAGACTATGATAGAGAGAGAGACTGTGATAGAGCGAGACTGTGATAGAGAGAGAGACTGTGATAGAGAGAGTGATTGTGATAGAGAGAGTGACTATGATAGAGAGTCTATGATAGAGAGAGACTGTGATAGATAGAGAGACTGTGATAGAGACTGTGATAGAGAGATAGACTGTGATAGAGAGAGAGAGACTGTGATAGAGAGACTGTGATAGAGAGATAGACTGTGATAGAGAGAGAGGCTGTGATAGAGACAGAGAGACTGTGATAGAGAGATAGACTGTGATAGAGACAGAGAGACTGTGATAGAGAGATAGACTGTGATAGAGAGAGAGAGACTGTGATAGAGAGACTGTGATAGAGAGATAGACTGTGATAGAGAGAGAGACTGTGATAGAGACAGAGAGACTGTGATAGAGAGACTGTGATAGAGAGATAGACTGTGATAGAGAGAGAGACACTGTGATAGAGAAAGAGACTGTGATAGAGATCTTTGATAGAGAGAAAGACTGTGATAAGAGAGAGAGTGTGTGATAGAGAGAGACTGTGATAGAGAGAGAGAGACAGAAAGAATGTGATAGAGGGAGAGACTGTGATAGAGAGAGAGACAGAGAGAATGTGATAGAGAGAGAGACTGTGATAGAGGGAGAGAGAGTGTTTGATAGAGAGAGAAAGACTCTGATAGAGAGAGACAGTGATTGGGAGAGAGACTGTGTGAGAGAGAGAGACTGTGATAGAGGGAGAGAGACTCAGATAGAGAGAGGGACTGTGATAGAAAGAGAGAGAGAGACTGTGATAAGGGAGAGAATGTGTGATAGAGAGAGACTGTGATAGAGAGAGAGAGACAGAGAGAATGTGATAGAGAGAGACTGTGATAGAGAGAGAGACTGTGATAGAGAGAGACTGTGATAGATAGAGAGACTGTGATAGAGACTGTGATAGAGAGATAGACTGTGATAGAGAGAGAGAGACTGTGATAGAGAGACTGTGATAGAGAGATAGACTGTGATAGAGAGAGAGACACTGTGATAGAGAGAGAGACACTGTGATAGAGAAAGAGACTGTGATAGAGAGACTTTGATAGAGAGAAAGACTGTGATAAGAGAGAGTGTGTGTGATAGAGAGAGACTGTGATAGAGAGAGAGAGACAGAAAGAATGTGATAGAGGGAGAGACTGTGATAGAGAGAGAGACAGAGAGAATGTGATAGAGAGAGAGACTGTGGTAGAGAGAGAGAGAGACAGTGACACAGAGAGAGACCCTAATACAGAGAAAGACTGTGATAAGAGAGAGAGTGTGTGATAGAGAGAGACTGTGATAGAGAGAGAGAGACAGAAAGAATGTGATAGAGGGAGAGACTGTGATAGAGAGAGAGACAGAGAGAATGTGATAGAGAGAGAGACTGTGATAGAGAGAGACTGTGATAGAGAGAGAGACTGTGATAGAGAGAGAGAGACAGAAAGAATGTGATAGAGGGAGAGACTGTGATAGAGAGAGAGACAGAGAGAATGTGATAGAGAGAGAGACTGTGATAGAGACAGAGAGAATGTGATAGAGGGAGAGAGAGTGTTTGACAGAGAGAGAAAGACTCTGATAGAGAGAGACAGTGATTGGGAGAGAGACTGTGTGAGAGAGAGAGACTGTGATAGAGGGCGAGAGACTCAGATAGAGAGAGGGACTCTGATAGAGAGAGACAGTGATTGGGAGAGAGACTGTGATAGAGAGAGAGACTGTGATAGAGGGAGAGAGACTCAGATAGAGAGAGGGACTGTGATAGAAAGAGAGAGAGAGACTGTGATAAGGGAGAGAATGTGTGATAGAGAGAGACTGTGATAGAGAGAGAGAGACAGAGAGAATGTGATAGAGAGAGACTGTGATAGAGAGAGAGACTGTGATAGAGAGAGACTGTGATAGATAGAGAGACTGTGATAGAGACTGTGATAGAGAGATAGACTGTGATAGAGAGAGAGAGACTGTGATAGAGAGACTGTGATAGAGAGATAGACTGTGATAGAGAGAGAGACACTGTGATAGAGAAAGAGACTGTGATAGAGAGACTTTGATAGAGAGAAAGACTGTGATAAGAGAGAGAGTGTGTGATAGAGAGAGACTGTGATAGAGAGAGAGAGACAGAAAGAATGTGATAGAGGGAGAGACTGTGATAGAGAGAGAGACAGAGAGAATGTGATAGAGAGAGAGACTGTGATAGAGAGAGACTGTGATAGAGAGAGAGACTGTGATAGAGAGAGAGAGACAGAAAGAATGTGATAGAGGGAGAGACTGTGATAGAGAGAGAGACAGAGAGAATGTGATAGAGAGAGAGACTGTGATAGAGAGAGAGACTGTGATAGAGAGAGAGAGAGTGTTTGATAGAGAGAGAAAGACTCTGATAGAGAGAGACAGTGATTGGGAGAGAGACTGTGTGAGAGAGAGAGACTGTGATAGAGGGCGAGAGACTCAGATAGAGAGAGGGACTCTGATAGAGAGAGACAGTGATTGGGAGAGAGACTGTGATAGAGAGAGAGACTGTGATAGAGGGAGAGAGACTCAGATAGAGAGAGGGACTGTGATAGAAAGAGAGAGAGAGACTGTGATAAGGGAGAGAATGTGTGATAGAGAGAGACTGTGATAGAGAGAGAGACTGTGATAGAGACAGAGAGAATGTGATAGAGGGAGAGAGAGTGTTTGATAGAGAGAGACAGTGATTGGGAGAGAGACTGTGTGAGAGAGAGAGAGACTGTGATAGAGGGCGAGAGACTCAGATAGAGAGAGGGACTGTGATAGAAAGAGAGAGAGAGACTGTGATAGAGGGAGAGAGACTCAGATAGAGAGAGGGACTGTGATAGAAAGAGAGAGAGAGACTGTGATAGAGGGAGAGAGACTCAGATAGAGAGAGGGACTGTGATAGAGAGAGAGAGACTGATAGAGGAAGAGAGACTCTGATAAAGGGAGATTGTGATAGGGAGAGATAGTGTGATAAACAAAGAGGAACTATGATAGATACAGAGAGACAGGGAGACTATGATAGGGAGAGACAGACTGTGATAGAGAGAGGCGGTGATATAGAATCTGTAATAGAGAGAGACAGACTGTAATCGAGAGAGAGACTGTGATAGAGGGAGAGACCATGATAGAGGGAGAGAATATCTGAGAGAGACAGACTGTGATAGACAGAGAGGCTGTGATATAGAATCTGTAATAGAGAGAGACAGACTGTAATCGAGAGAGAGACTGTGATAGAGGGAGAGACCAATGATAGAGGGAGAGAATATCTGAGAGAGAGAGACTGCCATAGTCAGACTGTGATAGAGAGAGAGACTGTGAGAGAGACTGTGATAGAGAGACTGTGATAGAGAGACTGTGAAAGAGAGAGAGACTGAGCAAGAGAGAGAGGTTGTGGGATAGAATCTGTAATAGAGAGAGAGAGACTGTAATCGAGAGGGAGACTGTGATAGAGGGAGACACCATGATAGAGGGAGAGAATATCTGAGAGAGAGAGACTGTGATAGAGAGAGACTGTGATAGGGAGAGAGACTGTGATAGAGGGAGAGGCAGAGTTTGATAGAGAGAGAAGAACTGTTCAAGGAGAGAGGGGCCCTGGGATTGATAGAGAGACTGTGTTAAAGAGAGGGGAGCTGGGATTGATATAGAGACTGTGTTAAAGAGAGGGGAGCTGGGATTGATATAGAGACTGTGTTAATGAGAGGAGAACTGGGATTGATAGAGAGACTGAGTTAAAGAGAGGGGAGCTGGGATTGATAGAGAGACTGTGTTAAAGATAGGGGAACTGGGATTGATAGAGAGACTGTGTTAAAGATAGGGGAACTGGGATTGATAGAGAGACTGAGTTAAAGAGAGGGGAGCTGGGATTGATAGAGAGACTGTGTTAAAGAGAGGGGAGCTGGGATTGATAGAGAGGCTGTGTTAAAGAGAGGGGAGCTGAGATTGATAGAGCGACTGTGTTAAAGTGAGGGGAGCTGGGATTGATAGAGAGACTGTGTTAAAGAAGTGGGAGCAGGGATTGATGGAGAGACTGTGTTAAAGAGAGGGGAGCTGGGATTGATGGAGAGACTGTGTTAAAGAGAGGGGAGCTGGGATTGATAGAGAGACTGTGTTAAAGATAGGGGAACTGTGATTGATAGAGAGACTGTGTTAAAGAGAGGGGAGCTGGAATTGATAGAGAGACTGTGTTAAAGAAGTGGGAGCAGGGATTGATGGAGAGACTGTGTTAAAGAGAGGGGAGCTGGGATTGATAGAGAGATGGTGTTAAAGAGAGGGGAGCTGGGATTAAAAGAGAGACTGTGTTAAAGAGAGGGGAGCTGGGATTGATAGAGAGACTGTGTTAAAGAAGTGGGAGCAGGGATTGATGGAGAGACTGTGTTAAAGAGAGGGGAGCTGGGATTGATAGAGAGACTGTGTTAAAGAGAGGGGAGCTGGGATTGATAGAGAGACTGTGTTAAAGAGACGGGAGCTGGGATTGATAGAGAGACTGTGTTAGAGAGAGCAGCTGGGATTGATGGAGATACTGCGTAAAAGAGAGGGGAGCTGGGATTGATAGAGAGACTGTGTTAAAGAGAGGAGAGCTGGGATTGATAGAGAGATTGTGTTAAAGAGATTGGAGCTGGGATTGAGAGAGAGACTGTTAAAGGGAGGGGAGCTGGGATTGATAGAGAGACTGTGTTAAAGAGAGGGGAGCTGGGATTGATAGAGAGTCTGTGTTAAAGAGATTGGAGCCGAGATTGATAGAGAGACTGTGTAAAAGAGAGGGGAGCTGGGATTGATAGAGAGACTGTTAAAGAGAGGGGACCTGGGATTGATAGAGACAATGAGTTAAAGAGAGGGGATTGGGGATTGATAGAGAGGCTGTGTTAAAGAGAGGAGAGCTGGGATTGATAGAGAGACTGTGTTAAAAAGAGGAGAGCTGGGATTGATAGAGACACTGTGTTAAAGAGGGGAGCGGGGAATGATAGAGAGACTGTGTTATTGAGAGGGGAGCTGAGATCGATAGAGAGAATATGTTAAACAGAGGGGAGCTGGGATTGATAGAGAGACTGTGAAAGAGAGCGGAACTGGGATTGAGAGAGAAACTGTTTTAATGAGAGGGGAGCTAGGATCGATAGAGAGACTGTGTTAAAGAGAGGGGAGCTGGGATTGATAGAGAGACTGTGTTAAAGAGAGGGGAGCTGGGATTGATAGAGAGAATGTGTTAAAGAGAGGGGAGCTGGGATTGATAGAGAGACTGTGTTAAAGAGAGGGGAGCTGGGATTGATAGACTGTGATAAAGACAGGGGAGCTGGGATTGATAGAGAGACTGTGTTAAAGAGAGGAGAGCTGGGATTGATAGAGAGACTGTGTGAAAGAGAGGGGAGCTGGGATTGATAGAGAGAGAGTGTTAAAGAGAGGAGAGCTGGGATTGATAGAGAGACTGTGTTAAAGAGAGGGGAGCTGGGATCGATGGAGAGACTGTGTTAAAGAGAGGGGAGCTGGGATTGATAGAGAGACTGTGCTAAAGAGAGGAGAGCTGGGATTGATGGACAGTGAGAAAGAGAGGGGTGCAGTGATTGATAGAGAGACTGTGTGAAAGAGAGGGGAGCTGGGATTGAAAAAGGGACTGTGTTAAAGAGAGGGGAGCTGGGATTGATAGACTGTGTTAAAGAGAGTGGAGCTGGGATTAATGGAGAGATTGTGTTAGAGAGGTCAGCTGGGAATGATGGAGAGACTGTGTTAAAGAGAGGGGAGTGGGGATTGATAGAGAGACTGTGTTAAAGAGATTGGAGCTGGGTTTGATAGAGAGACTGTGTTAAAGAGAGGGGAGCTGGGATTGATAGACTGTGTGAAAGAGAGGAGAGTGGGGATTGATAGAGAGACTCTGTGAAAGAGAGGGGGGTTGGGATTGAAAGAGAGACTGTGTGAAAGAGAGGGGAGCTGGGATTGATGAAGAGACTGTGTTAAAGAGAGGGGAGCTGGAATTGATAGAGAGACTGTGTTAAAGAGAGGGGAGCTTGGATTGATAAAGAGACTGTGTTAAAGAGAGGGGAGCTTGGATTGATAAAGAGACTGTGTTAAAGAGAGGGGAGCTGGGATTGATAGAGAGACTGTGTTAAAGAGAGGGGATCTTGGATTGATAAAGAGACTGTGTTAAAGAGAGGGGAGCTGGGATTGATAGAGAGACTGTGTTAAAGTGAGGGGAGCTGGGATCGATATAGAGACTGTGTTAAAGAGAGGGGAGCTGGGTTTGATAGAGAGACTGTGTTAAAGAGAGGGGAGCTGGGATTGATATAGAGACTGTGTTAAAGAGAGGGGAGCTGGGTTTGATAGAGAGACTGTGTTAAAGAGAGGGGAGCTGGGATTGATAGAGAGACTGTGTTAATGAGAGGAGAACTGGGATTGATAGAGAGACTGTGTTAAAGATAGGGGAACTGGGATTGATAGAGAGACTGAGTTAAAGAGAGGAGAGCTGGGATTGATAGAGAGGCTGTGTTAAAGAGAGGGGAGCGGAGATTGATAGAGCGACTGTGTTAAAGAGATTGGAGCTGAGATTGATAGAAAGACTGAGTTAAAGAGAGGAGAGCTGGGATTGATAGAGAGACTGTGTTAAAGAGAGGGGAGCTGGGATTGATAGAGAGACTGTGTTAAAGAGAGGGGAGCTGGGATTGATAGAGAGACTGTGTTAAAGAAGTGGGAGCAGGGATTGATGGAGAGACTGTGTTAAAGAGAGGGGAGCTGGGATTAAAAGAGAGACTGTGTTAAAGAGACGGGAGCTGGGATTGATGGGAGACTGTGTTAAAGAGAGGGGAGCTGGAATTGATAGAGAGACTGTGTTAAAGAAGTGGGAGCAGGGATTGATGGAGAGACTGTGTTAAAGAGAGGGGAGCTGGGATTGATAGAGAGACTGTGTTAAAGAGAGGGGAGCTGGGATTGATAGAGAGACTGTGTTAAAGAGACGGGAGCTGGGATTGATAGAGAGACTGTGTTAGAGAGAGCAGTTGGGATTGATGGAGATACTGCGTAAAAGAGAGGGGAGCTGGGATTGAGAGAGAGACTGTGTTAAAGAGAGGAGAGCTGGGATTGATAGAGAGACTGTGAAAGAGAGCGGAACTGGGATTGAGAGAGAAACTGTTTTAATGAGAGGGGAGCTAGGATCGATAGAGAGACCTGGTAAAAGAGAGGGGAGCTGGGATTGATAGAGAGACTGTGTTAAAGAGAGGGGAGCTGGAATTGATAGAGAGACTGTGTTAAAGAGAGGGGAGCTTGGATTGATAAAGAGACTGTGTTAAAGAGAGGGGAGCAGGGATTGATAGAGAGACTGTGTTAAAGTGAGGGGAGCTGGGATCGATATAGAGACTGTGTTAAAGAGAGGGGAGCTGGGTTTGATAGAGAGACTGTGTTAAAGAGAGGGGAGCTGGGATTGATATAGAGACTGTGTTAAAGAGAGGGGAGCTGGGTTTGATAGAGAGACTGTGTTAAAGAGAGGGGAGCTGGGATTGATAGAGAGACTGTGTTAATGAGAGGAGAACTGGGATTGATAGAGAGACTGTGTTAAAGATAGGGGAACTGGGATTGATAGAGAGACTGAGTTAAAGAGAGGAGAGCTGGGATTGATAGAGAGGCTGTGTTAAAGAGAGGGGAGCGGAGATTGATAGAGCGACTGTGTTAAAGAGATTGGAGCTGAGATTGATAGAAAGACTGAGTTAAAGAGAGGAGAGCTGGGATTGATAGAGAGACTGTGTTAAAGAGAGGGGAGCTGGGATTGATAGAGAGACTGTGTTAAAGAGAGGGGAGCTGGGATTGATAGAGAGACTGTGTTAAAGAAGTGGGAGCAGGGATTGATGGAGAGACTGTGTTAAAGAGAGGGGAGCTGGGATTAAAAGAGAGACTGTGTTAAAGAGACGGGAGCTGGGATTGATGGGAGACTGTGTTAAAGAGAGGGGAGCTGGAATTGATAGAGAGACTGTGTTAAAGAAGTGGGAGCAGGGATTGATGGAGAGACTGTGTTAAAGAGAGGGGAGCTGGGATTGATAGAGAGACTGTGTTAAAGAGAGGGGAGCTGGGATTGATAGAGAGACTGTGTTAAAGAGACGGGAGCTGGGATTGATAGAGAGACTGTGTTAGAGAGAGCAGCTGGGATTGATGGAGATACTGCGTAAAAGAGAGGGGAGCTGGGATTGAGAGAGAGACTGTGTTAAAGAGAAGAGAGCTGGGATTGATAGAGAGATTGTGTTAAAGAGATTGGAGCTGGGATTGAGAGAGAGACTGTTAAAGGGAGGGGAGCTGGGATTGATAGAGAGACTGTGTTAAAGAGAGGGGAGCTGGGATTGATAGAGAGTCTGTTTTAAAGAGATTGGAGACGAGATTGATAGAGAGACTGTGTAAAAGAGAGGGGAGCTGGGATTGATAGAGAGACTGTTAAAGAGAGGGGACCTGGGATTGATAGAGACAATGTGTTAAAGAGAGGGGATTGGGGATTGATAGAGAGGCTGTGTTAAAGAGAGGAGAGCTGGGATTGATAGAGAGACTGTGTTAAAGAGAGGAGAGCTGGGATTGATAGAGACACTGTGTTAAAGAGGGGAGCGGGGAATGATAGAGAGACTGTGTTATTGAGAGGGGGGCTGAGATCGATATAGAGAATATGTTAAAGAGAGGGGAGCTGGGATTGATAGAGAGACTGTGAAAGAGAGCGGAACTGGGATTGAGAGAGAAACTGTTTTAATGAGAGGGGAGCTAGGATCGATAGAGAGACCTGGTAAAAGAGAGGGGAGCTGGGATTGATAGAGAGACTGTGTTAAAGAGAGGGGAGCTGGGATTGATGAAGAGACTGTGTTAAAGAGAGGGGAGCTGGAATTGATAGAGAGACTGTGTTAAAGAGAGGGGAGCTTGGATTGATAAAGAGACTGTGTTAAAGAGAGGGGAGCTGGGATTGATAGAGAGACTGTGTTAAAGTGAGGGGAGCTGGGATCGATATAGAGACTGTGTTAAAGAGAGGGGAGCTGGGTTTGATAGAGAGACTGTGTTAAAGAGAGGGGAGCTGGGATTGATATAGAGACTGTGTTAAAGAGAGGGGAGCTGGGTTTGATAGAGAGACTGTGTTAAAGAGAGGGGAGCTGGGATTGATAGAGAGACTGTGTTAATGAGAGGAGAACTGGGATTGATAGAGAGACTGTGTTAAAGATAGGGGAACTGGGATTGATAGAGAGACTGAGTAAAAGAGAGGAGAGCTGGGATTGATAGAGAGGCTGTGTTAAAGAGAGGGGAGCGGAGATTGATAGAGCGACTGTGTTAAAGAGATTGGAGCTGAGATTGATAGAAAGACTGAGTTAAAGAGAGGAGAGCTGGGATTGATAGAGAGACTGTGTTAAAGAGAGGGGAGCTGGGATTGATAGAGAGACTGTGTTAAAGAGAGGGGAGCTGGGATTGATAGAGAGACTGTGTTAAAGAAGTGGGAGCAGGGATTGATGGAGAGACTGTGTTAAAGAGAGGGGAGCTGGGATTAAAAGAGAGACTGTGTTAAAGAGACGGGAGCTGGGATTGATGGGAGACTGTGTTAAAGAGAGGGGAGCTGGAATTGATAGAGAGACTGTGTTAAAGAAGTGGGAGCAGGGATTGATGGAGAGACTGTGTTAAAGAGAGGGGAGCTGGGATTGATAGAGAGACTGTGTTAAAGAGAGGGGAGCTGGGATTGATAGAGAGACTGTGTTAAAGAGACGGGAGCTGGGATTGATAGAGAGACTGTGTTAGAGAGAGCAGCTGGGATTGATGGAGATACTGCGTAAAAGAGAGGGGAGCTGGGATTGAGAGAGAGACTGTGTTAAAGAGAAGAGAGCTGGGATTGATAGAGAGATTGTGTTAAAGAGATTGGAGCTGGGATTGAGAGAGAGACTGTTAAAGGGAGGGGAGCTGGGATTGATAGAGAGACTGTGTTAAAGAGAGGGGAGCTGGGATTGATAGAGAGTCTGTTTTAAAGAGATTGGAGACGAGATTGATAGAGAGACTGTGTAAAAGAGAGGGGAGCTGGGATTGATAGAGAGACTGTTAAAGAGAGGGGACCTGGGATTGATAGAGACAATGTGTTAAAGAGAGGGGATTGGGGATTGATAGAGAGGCTGTGTTAAAGAGAGGAGAGCTGGGATTGATAGAGAGACTGTGTTAAAGAGAGGAGAGCTGGGATTGATAGAGACACTGTGTTAAAGAGGGGAGCGGGGAATGATAGAGAGACTGTGTTATTGAGAGGGGGGCTGAGATCGATATAGAGAATATGTTAAAGAGAGGGGAGCTGGGATTGATAGAGAGACTGTGAAAGAGAGCGGAACTGGGATTGAGAGAGAAACTGTTTTAATGAGAGGGGAGCTAGGATCGATAGAGAGACCTGGTAAAAGAGAGGGGAGCTGGGATTGATAGAGAGACTGTGTTAAAGAGAGGGGAGCTGGGATTGATGAAGAGACTGTGTTAAAGAGAGGGGAGCTGGAATTGATAGAGAGACTGTGTTAAAGAGAGGGGAGCTTGGATTGATAAAGAGACTGTGTTAAAGAGAGGGGAGCTGGGATTGATAGAGAGACTGTGTTAAAGTGAGGGGAGCTGGGATCGATATAGAGACTGTGTTAAAGAGAGGGGAGCTGGGTTTGATAGAGAGACTGTGTTAAAGAGAGGGGAGCTGGGATTGATATAGAGACTGTGTTAAAGAGAGGGGAGCTGGGTTTGATAGAGAGACTGTGTTAAAGAGAGGGGAGCTGGGATTGATAGAGAGACTGTGTTAATGAGAGGAGAACTGGGATTGATAGAGAGACTGTGTTAAAGATAGGGGAACTGGGATTGATAGAGAGACTGAGTAAAAGAGAGGAGAGCTGGGATTGATAGAGAGGCTGTGTTAAAGAGAGGGGAGCGGAGATTGATAGAGCGACTGTGTTAAAGAGATTGGAGCTGAGATTGATAGAAAGACTGAGTTAAAGAGAGGAGAGCTGGGATTGATAGAGAGACTGTGTTAAAGAGAGGGGAGCTGGGATTGATAGAGAGACTGTGTTAAAGAGAGGGGAGCTGGGATTGATAGAGAGACTGTGTTAAAGAAGTGGGAGCAGGGATTGATGGAGAGACTGTGTTAAAGAGAGGGGAGCTGGGATTAAAAGAGAGACTGTGTTAAAGAGACGGGAGCTGGGATTGATGGGAGACTGTGTTAAAGAGAGGGGAGCTGGAATTGATAGAGAGACTGTGTTAAAGAAGTGGGAGCAGGGATTGATGGAGAGACTGTGTTAAAGAGAGGGGAGCTGGGATTGATAGAGAGACTGTGTTAAAGAGACGGGAGCTGGGATTGATAGAGAGACTGTGTTAGAGAGAGCAGCTGGGATTGATGGAGATACTGCGTAAAAGAGAGGGGAGCTGGGATTGAGAGAGAGACTGTGTTAAAGAGAGGAGAGCTGGGATTGATAGAGAGATTGTGTTAAAGAGATTGGAGCTGGGATTGAGAGAGAGACTGTTAAAGGAAGGGGAGCTGGGATTGATAGAGAGACTGTGTTAAAGAGAGGGGAGCAGGGATTGATAGAGAGACTGTGTTAAAGAGATTGGAGCCGAGATTGATAGAGAGACTGTGTAAAAGAGAGGGGAGCTGGGATTGATATAGAGACTGTTAAAGAGAGGGGACCTGGGATTGATAGAGACAATGTGTTAAAGAGAGGGGATTGGGGATTGATAGAGAGGCTGTGTTAAAGAGAGGAAAGCTGGGATTGATAGAGAGACTGTGTTAAAGAGAGGAGAGCTGGGATTGATAGAGACACTGTGTTAAAGAGGGGAGCGGGGAATGATAGAGAGAGTGTGTTATTGAGAGGGGAGCTGAGATCGATAGAGAGAATATGTTAAAGAGAGGGGAGCTGGGATTGAAAGAGAGACTGTGAAAGAGAGCGGAACTGGGATTGAGAGAGAAACTGTTTTAATGAGAGGGGAGCTAGGATCGATAGAGAGACCTGGTAAAAGAGAGGGGAGCTGGGATTTATAGAGAGACTGTGTTAAAGAGAGGGGAGCTGGGATTGATAGAGAGACTGTGTTAAAGAGAGCGGAGCTGGGATTGATAGACAGACTGTGTTAAAGAGAGGGGAGCTGGGATTGATAGAGAGACTGTGATAAAGAGAGGGGAGCTGGGATTGATAGAGAGACTGTGTTAAAGAGAGGAGAGCTGGGATTGATAGAGAGACTGTGTAAAAGAGAGGGGAGCTGGGATTGATAGAGAGAGAGTGTTAAAGAGAGGGGAGCTGGGAATGATAGAGAGACTGTGATAAAGAGAGGGGAGCTGGGATCGATGGAGAGACTGTGTTAAAGAGAGGGGAGCTGGGATTGATAGAGACCTGTGCTAAAGAGAGGAGAGCTGGGATTGATGGACAGTGAGAAAGAGAGGGGTGCAGTGATTGACAGAGAGACTGTGTGAAAGAGAGGGGAGCTGGGATTGATAGAGAGACTGTGCTAAAGAGAGGAGAGCTGGGATTGATGGACAGTGAGAAAGAGAGGGGTGCAGTGATTGACAGAGAGACTGTGTGAAAGAGAGGGGAGCTGGGATCGATAGAGAGACTGTGTTAAAGAGAGGGAGCTGGGATTGATAGAGAGACTGTGTTAAAGAGAGGGGAGCTGGTATTGATAGAGAGACTGTGTGACAGAGAGTGGTGCTGGTATTGATAGAGAGATTGTGATAAATGGAGGGGAGCAGGGATTGATAGAGAGACGGTGTGAAAGAGAGGGGAGCTGGGATCGATAGAGAGACTGGGTTAAAGAGAGGGGAGTGGGGATTGATAGAGAGGCTGTGTAAAAGAGAGGGGAGCTGGGATTAATGGAGAGATTGTGTTAAAGAGAGGGGAGCTGGGATTGATGGAGAGACTGTGTAAAAGAGAGGGGAGCTGGGATTGATAGAGAGACTGTGTTAAAGAGAGGGGAGCTTGGATTGATAAAGAGACTGTGTTAAAGAGAGGGGATGTGGGATTGATAGACAGACTGTGTTAAAGAGAGGAGAGCTGGGATTGATGGAGAGACTGTGTTAAAGAGAGGGGAGCTGGGATTGATAGAGAGACTGTGTTAAAGAGAGGGGAGCGTGGATTGATAAAGAGACAGTGTAAAAGAGAGGGGAGCTGGGATTGATAGACAGACTGTGTTAAAGAGAGGGGAGCTGGGATTGATAGACAGACTGTGTTAAAGAGAGGGGTGCAGGGATTGATAGAGAGACTGTGTTAAAGAGAGGGGAGATGGGATTGATAAAGAGACTGTGTTAAAGAGAGGGGAGCTGGGATTGATAGAGAGACTGTGTTAAAGAGAGGGAGCTGGGATTGATAGAGAGACTGTGTGACAGAGAGGGGTGCTGGTATTGATAGAGAGATTGTGTTAAAGAGAGGGGAGCAGGGATTGATAGAGAGTCTGTGTTAAAGAGAGTGGAGCTGCGATTGATAGAGAGTCTGTTTTAAAGAGAGCGGAGCTGGGATTAATAGAGAGACTGTGTTAAGGAGAGGGGAGCTGGGATTGAAAGAGACACTGTGTTAAAGAGAGGGGAGCTGGGATTGATAGAGAGACTGTTAAACAGAGGGGAGCTGGAATAGATAGACTGTGTGAAAGAGAGGTTAGCTGGGATTGATAGAGAGACTGTGTTAAAGGGAGGGGAGCTGGGATTGATATAGAGACTGTGTTAAAGAGAAAGGAGCTGCAATTGATAGAGAGTCTGTGTTAAAGAGAGCGGAGCTGGGATTAATAGAGAGACTGTGTTAAAGAGAGGGGAGCAGGGATTGATAGAGAGAATGTGTTAAAGAGAGGGGAGCTGGGATTGATAGAGAGACTGTGTTAAAGTTAGGGGAGCTGGGATTGATAGAGAGACTGTGTTAAAGAGAGGGTAGCTGGGATTGATAGAGAGACTGTTAAAGAGAGGGGAGCTGGGATCGATAGAGAGACTGTGTTAAAGAGATGGGAGCTGGGATTGATAGAGAGACTGTTAAAGAGAGGGGAGCTGGGATCGATAGAGAGACTGTGTTAAAGATAGGGAACCTGGGATTGATAGAGAGACTGTGTGAAAGAGAGGAGAGCTGGGATTGAAAAAGGGACTGTGTTAAAGAGAGGGGAGCTGGGATTGATAGACTGTGTTAAAGAGAGTGGAGCTGGGATTAATGGAGAGATTGTGTTAGAGAGGGCAGCTGGGAATGATGGAGAGACTGTGTTAAAGAGAGGGGATTGGGGATTGATAGAGAGACTGTGTTAAAAAAGATTGGAGCTGGGTTTGATAGAGAGACTGTGTTAAAGAGAGGGGAGCTGGAATTGATAGAGAGACTGTGTTAAAGAGAGGGGAGCTTGGATTGATAAAGAGACTGTGTTAAAGAGAGGGCAGCTGGGATTGATAGAGAGACTGTGTTAAAGTGAGGGGAGCTGGGATCGATAGAGAGACTGTGTTAAAGAGAGGGAGCTGGGATTGATAGAGAGACTGTGTTAAAGAGAGGGGAGCTGGTATTGATAGAGAGACTGTGTGACAGAGAGGGATGCTGGTATTGATAGAGAGATTGTGATAAAGGGAGGGGAGCAGGGATTGATAGAGAGACGGTGTGAAAGAGAGGGGAGATGGGATCGATCAAGAGACTGGGTTAAAGAGAGGGGAGTGGGGATTGATAGAGAGGCTGTGTAAAAGAGAGGGGAGCTGGGATTAATGGAGAGATTGTGTTAAAGAGAGGGGAGCTGGGATTGATGGAGAGACTGTGTTAAAGAGAGGGGAGCTGGGATTGATAGAGAGACTGTGTTAAAGAGAGGGGAGCTTGGATTGATAAAGAGACTGTGTTAAAGAGAGGGGAGGTGGGATTGATAGACAGACTGTGTTAAAGAGAGGAGAGCTGGGATTGATGGAGAGACTGTGTTAAAGAGAGGGGAGCTGGGATTGATAGAGAGACTGTGTTAAAGAGAGGGGAGCTTGGATTGATAAAGAGACAGTGTAAAAGAGAGGGGAGCTGGGATTGATAGACAGACTGTGTTAAAGAGAGGGGAGCTGGGATTGATAGACAGACTGTGTTAAAGAGAGGGGTGCAGGGATTGATAGAGAGACTGTGTTAAAGAGAGGGGAGATGGGATTGATAAAGAGACTGTGTTAAAGAGAGGGGAGCTGGGATTGATAGAGAGACTGTGTTAAAGAGAGGGAGCTGGGATTGATAGAGAGACTGTGTGACAGAAGGGGTGCTGGTATTGATAGAGAGATTGTGTTAA
The DNA here is from genome assembly GCA_026770705.1 of Isurus oxyrinchus. Lineage (NCBI taxonomy): Eukaryota > Metazoa > Chordata > Chondrichthyes > Lamniformes > Lamnidae > Isurus > Isurus oxyrinchus. The sequence goes on from JANJGN010000238.1 coordinate 586,988, forward strand.
AGAGAGAGGAGCAGGGATTGATAGAGAGTCTGTGTTAAAGAGAGTGGAGCTGCGATTGATAGAGAGTCTGTGTTAAAGAGAGCGGAGCTGGGATTGATAGAGAAACTGTGTTAAAGAGACGGGAGCTGGGATTGATAGACTGTTAAAGAGAGGGGAGCTGGGATTGATAGAGAGACTGTGTTAAAGAGAGGGAACGTGGGATTGATAGAGAGACTGTGTTAAAGAGAGGGGAGCTGCGATTGATAGAGAGACTGTGTTAAAAGAGGGGAGCTGGCATTGATAGAGAGACTGTGTTAAAGAGAGGAGAGCTGGGATTGATAGAGACACTGTGTTAAAGAGTGTGGAGCAGGGATTGATAGAGAGACTGTGTTAAAGAGTGGGGAGCTGGGATTGATAGACTGTGTTAAAGAGAGTGGAGCTGGGATTGAAAAAGAGACTGTGTTAAAGAGAGGGGAGCTGGGATTGATAGACTGTGTGAAATAGAGGGGAGCTGGGATTGATAAAGAGACTGTGTTAAAGAGAGGGGAGCTGGTATTGATAGAGAGACTGTGTTAAAGAGAGGGGAGCTGCGATGGATAGAGAGACTTTGTTAAAGAGAGGGGAGCTGGGATTGATAGAGAGACTGTGTTAAAGAGAGGGAAGCAGTGATTGATAGTGAGACTGTGTTAAAGAGAGGGGAGCTGGGATTGATAGAAAGAGTGTGTCAAAGAGAGGTCTGCTGGGATTGATAGAAAGACTGTGTTAAAGAGAGGAGAGCTGGCATTGATAGAGAGACTGTGTTACAGAGAGGGGAGCTGGGATTGATAGAGAGACTGTTGTGAAAGAGACCGGTGTTGGGATTGAAAGAGAGACTGTGTGAAAGAGAGGGTAAATGGGATTGATAGAGAGACTGTGTTAAAGAGAGGGGAGCTGGGATTAATAGAGAGACTGTGTTAAAGAGAGGGGTGCTGGGATTGATAGAGAGACTGTGTTAACGAGAGGGGAGCTGAGATTGATAGTGAGACTGTTTTAAAGAGAGGGGAGCTGGGATTGATAGAGAGACTGTGTTACAGAGAGGGGAGCTGGGATTGATAGAGAGACTGTTGTGAAAGAGACCGGTGTTGGGATTGAAAGAGAGACTGTGTGAAAGAGAGGGGAGCTTGGATTGATAAAGAGACAGTGTAAAAGAGAGGGGAGCTGGGATTGATAGACAGACTGTGTTAAAGAGAGGGGAGCTGGGATTGATAGACAGACTGTGTTAAAGAGAGGGGTGCAGGGATTGATAGAGAGACTGTGTTAAAGAGAGGGGAGAAGGGATTGATAAAGAGACTGTGTTAAAGAGAGGGGAGCTGGGATTGATAGAGAGACTGTGTTAAAGAGAGGGAGCTGGGATTGATAGAGAGACTGTGTGACAGAATGGGTGCTGGTATTGATAGAGAGATTGTGTTAAAGAGAGAGGAGCAGGGATTGATAGAGAGTCTGTGTTAAAGAGAGTGGAGCTGCGATTGATAGAGAGTCTGTGTTAAAGAGAGCGGAGCTGGGATTGATAGAGAGACTGTGTTAAAGAGACGGGAGCTGGGATTGATAGACTGTTAAAGAGAGGGGAGCTGGGATTGATAGAGAGACTGTGTTAAAGAGAGGGAACGTGGGATTGATAGAGAGACTGTGTTAAAGAGAGGGGAGCTGGGATTGATAGAGAGACTGTGTTAAAAGAGGGGAGCTGGCATTGATAGAGAGACTGTGTTAAAGAGAGGGGAGCTGGGATTGATAGAGACACTGTGTTAAAAAGAGTGGAGCAGGGATTGATAGAGAGACTGTGTTAAAGAGTGGGGAGCTGGGATTGATAGACTGTGTTAAAGAGAGTGGAGCTGGGATTGAAAAAGAGACTGTGTTAAAGAGAGGGGAGCTGGGATTGATAGACTGTGTGAAATAGAGGGGACTGGGATTGATAAAGAGACTGTGTTAAAGAGAGGAGAGCTGGTATTGATAGAGAGACTGTGTTAAAGAGAGGGGAGCTGCGATGGATAGAGAGACTTTGTTAAAGAGAGGGGAGCTGGGATTGATAGAGAGACTGTGTTAAAGAGAGGGAAGCAGGGATTGATAGTGAGACTGTGTTAAAGAGAGGGGAGCTGGGATTGATAGAGAGAGTGTGTCAAAGAGAGGTCTGCTGGGATTGATAGAAAGACTGTGTTAAAGAGAGGAGAGCTGGCATTGATAGAGAGACTGTGTTACAGAGAGGGGAGCTGGGATTGATAGAGAGACTGTTGTGAAAGAGACCGGTGTTGGGATTGAAAGAGAGACTGTGTGAAAGAGAGGGTAAATGGGATTGATAGAGAGACTGTGTTAAAGAGAGGGGAGCTGGGATTAATAGAGAGACTGTGTTAAAGAGAGGGGTGCTGGGATTGATAGAGAGACTGTGTTAACGAGAGGGGAGCTGAGATTGATAGTGAGACTGTTTTAAAGAGAGGGGAGCTGGGATTGATAGAGAGACCGTGTTAAAGAGAGGGGAGCAGGGATTGATAGAGAGAATGTGTTAAAGAGAGGGGAGCTGGGATTGATGGAGAGTCTGTGTGAAATAGAGGGGAGCTGGGATCGATAGACTGTGTTAAAGAGAGGGGAGCTGGGCTTGATAGAGAGACTGTGTTAAAGAGAGGGGAGCTGAGTTTGATAGACTGTGTGAAAGAGAGGGGAGCTGGGATTGATAGAGAGACAGTGTGAAACAGAGGGGAGCTGGGATTGATAGAGAGACTGTGTTAAAAAGAGCGGAGCTGGGATTGACAGATAGACTGTGTTAAAGAGAGGGGAGCTGGGATTGATAGAGAGACTGTGTTAAAGACAGGCGAGTGGCGATTGATAGAGAGGCTGTGTTAAAGAGAGGGGAGCTGGGATTAATGGAGAGATTGTGTTAGAGAGGGGAGCTGGGAATGATGGAGAGACTGTGTTAAAGAGAGGGGAGTGGGGATTGATAGACTGTGTTAAAGAGATTTGAGCTGGGATTGATAGAGAGACTGTGTTAAAGAGATTTGAGCTGGGATTGATAGAGAGACTGTGTTAAAGAGAGGGGAGCTGGGATTGATAGAGAGACTGTGTTAAAGAGAGGGGAGCTGGGATTGATAGAGAGAATGTGTTAAAGAGAGGGGAGCAGGGATTGATAGAGAGTCTGTGTTAAAGAGAGGGGAGCTGGGATTGAGAGAGAGACTGTGTTAAAGAGAGGGGAGCTGGGATAGATAGAGAGACTGTGTAAAAGAGAGGGGAGCTGGGATTGATATAGAGACTGTGTTAAAGAGAGGGGAGCTGGGATCGATGGAGAGACTGTATGAAAGAGAGGGGAGCTGGGAGTGATAGAGAGACTGTGTTAAAGGGAGGGGAGCAGGGATCGATAGATAGACTGTGTTAAACAGAGGGGAGCTGGGATTGATGGACTGTGTTCAAGAGAAGGGAGTTCAGATTGATAGAGAGACTGTGTTAACGAGAGGGAGCTGAGATTGATAGTGAGACTGTTTTAAAGAAAGGGGAGCTGGGATTGATAGAGAGACTGTGTTAAAGAGAGGGGAGCAGGGATTGATAGAGAGAATGTGTTAAAGAGAGGGGAGCTGGGATTGATGGAGAGTCTGTGTGAAATAGAGGGGAGCTGGGATCGATAGACTGTGTTAAAGAGAGGGGAGCTGGGCTTGATAGAGAGACTGTGTTAAAGAGAGGGGAGCTGAGTTTGATAGACTGTGTGAAAGAGAGGGGAGCTGGGATTGATAGAGAGACTGTGTTAAACAGAGGGGAGCTGGGATTGATAGAGAGACTGTGTTAAAAAGAGCGGAGCTGGGATTGACAGATAGACTGTGTTAAAGAGAGGGGAGCTAGGATTGATAGAGAGACTGTCTTAAAGACAGGCGAGTGGCGATTGATAGAGAGGCTGTCTTAAAGAGAGGGGAGCTGGGATTAATGCAGAGATTGTGTTAGAGAGGGGAGCTGGGAATGATGGAGAGACTGTGTTAAAGAGAGGGGAGTGGGGATTGATAGAGAGACTGTGTTAAAGAGATTTGAGCTGGGATTGATAGAGAGACTGTGTTAAAGAGATTTGAGCTGGGATTGATAGAGAGACTGTGTTAAAGAGAGGGGAGCTGGGATTGATAGAGAGACTGTGTTAAAGAGAGGGGAGCTGGGATTGATAGAGAGAATGTGTTAAAGAGAGGGGAGCAGGGATTGATAGAGAGTCTGTGTTAAAGAGAGGGGAGCTGGGATTGAGAGAGAGACTGTGTTAAAGAGAGGGGAGCTGGGATAGATAGAGAGACTGTGTTAAAGAGAGGGGAGCTGGGTTTGATAGAGAGACTGTGTTAAAGAGAGGGGAGCTGGGTTTGATAGAGAGACTGTGTTAAAGAGAGGGGAGCTGGAATTGATAGAGAGACTGTGTTAAAGAGAGGGGAGCTGGGATTGATAGAGAGACTGTGTTAAAGAGAGGGGAGCTGGGATCGATAGAGAGACTGTGTTAAAGAGAGGGAGCTGGGATTGATAGAGAGACTGTGTTAAAGAGAGGGGAGCTGGTATTGATAGAGAGACTGTGTGACAGAGAGGGGTGCTGGTATTGATAGAGAGACGGTGTGAAAGAGAGGGGAGCTGGGATCGATAGAGAGACTGGGTAAAAGAGAGGGGAGTGGGGATTGATAGAGAGGCTGTGTAAAAGAGGAGGGAGCTGGGATTAATGGAGAGATTGTGTTAAAGAGAGGGGAGCTGGGATTGATAGAGAGACTGTGTTAAAGAGATTGGAGCTGGGATTGATAGAGAGACTGTGTTAAAGAGAGGAGAGCTGGGATTGATTGAGAGACTGTGTTAAAGAGAGGGGAGCTGGGATTGATAGAGAGACTGTGTTAAAGAGAGGGGAGCTTGGATTGATAAAGAGACTGTGTTAAAGAGAGGGGAGCTGGCATTGATAAAGAGACAGTGTAAAAGAGAGGGGAGCTGGGATTGATAGACAGACTGTGTTAAAGAGAGGGGAGCTGGGATTGATAGACAGACTGTGTTAAAGAGAGGGGTGCAGGGATTGATAGAGAGACTGTGTTATAGAGAGGGGAGATGGGATTGATAAAGAGACTGTGTTAAAGAGAGGGGAGCTGGGATTGATAGAGAGACTTTGTTAAAGAGAGGGAGCTGGGATTGATAGAGAGACTGTGTGACAGAGAGGGGTGCTGGTATTGATAGAGAGATTGTGTTAAAGAGAGGGGAGCAGGGATTGATAGAGAGTCTGTGTTAAAGAGAGTGGAGCTGCGATTGATAGAGATTCTGTGTTAAAGAGAGCGGAGCTGGGATTAATAGAGAGACTGTGTTAAGGAGAGGGGAGCTGGGATTGAAAGAGACACTGTCTTAAAGAGAGGGGAGCTGGGATTGATAGAGAGACTGTTAAACAGAGGGGAGCTGGAATTGATAGACTGTGTGAAAGAGAGGTTAGCTGGGATTGATAGAGAGACTGTGTTAAAGTTAGGGGAGCTGGGATTGATAGAGAGACTGTGTTAAAGAGAGGGGAGCTGGGATTGATAGAGAGACTGTGTTAAAGAGAGGGGAGCTGGGATTGATAGAGAGACTGTGTTAAAGAGAGGGGAGCTGGGATTGATAGAGAGACTGTGTTAAAGAGATGGGAGCTGGGATTGATAGAGAGACTGTTACAGAGAGGGGAGCTGGGATCGATAGAGAGACTGTGTTAAAGATAGGGAACCTGGGATTGATAGAGAGACTGTGTTAAAGAGAGGGGAGCTGGGATTGATAGAGAGACTGTGTTAAAGAGAGGGAACGTGGGATTGATAGAGAGACTGTGTTAAAGAGAGGGGAGCTGGGATTGATAGAGAGACTGTGTTAAAAAGAGGGGAGCTGGCATTGATAGAGAGACTGTGTTAAAGAGAGGGGAGCTGGGATTGATAGAGAGACTGTGTTAAAGAGAGGGGAACTGGGATTGATAGAGAGACTGTGTTAAAGAGAGGGGAGCTGGGATTGACAGAGAGACTGTGTGAAAGAGAGGGGAGCTGGGATTGATAGACTGTGTTAAAGAGAGTGGAGCTGGGATTGAAAAAGAGTCTGTGTTAATGAAAGGGGAGCTGGGACTGATAGGGAGACTGTGTTAAAGAGAAGGGAGCTGGGATTGATAGAGAGACTGTGTTAAAGAGAGGGGAGCTGGGATTGATAGAGAGACTGTGTTAAAGAGAGGGAACGTGGGATTGATAGAGAGACTGTGTTAAAGAGAGGGGAGCTGGGATTGATAGAGAGACTGTGTTAAAAAGAGGGGAGCTGGCATTGATAGAGAGACTGTGTTAAAGAGAGGGGAGCTGGGATTGATAGAGAGACTGTGTTAAAGAGAGTGGAGCAGGGATTGATAGAGAGACTGTGTGGAAGAGAGGGGAGCTGAGATTGATAGAGAGACTGTGTTAAAGAGTGGGGAGCTGGGATTGATAAAGAGACTGTTTTAAAGAGAGGGGAGCTGGGATTGACAGAGAGACTGTGTGAAAGAGAGGGGAGCTGGGATTGATAGACTGTGTTAAAGAGAGTGGACTTGGGATTGAAAAAGAGACTGTGTTATAGAGAGGGGAGCTGGGATTGATAGAGAGACTGTGTTAAAGAGAGGGGAGCTGCGATGGATAGAGAGACTTTGTTAAAGAGAGGGGAGCTGGGATTGATAGAGAGACTGTGTTAAAGAGAGGGGAGCTGGGATTGATAGAGAGACTGTGTTAAAGAGAGGTCTGCTGGGATTGATAGAAAGACTGTGTTAAAGAGAGGAGAGCTGGCATTGATAGAGAGACCGTGTTAAAGAGAGGGGAGCTGGGATTGATAGAGAGACTGTGTTAAAGAGAGGGGAGTTGGGATTGATAGAGAGACTGTGTTAAAGAGAATGGAGCTGGGATTGATAGAGAGACAGTGTAAGAGAGGGGTGCTGGGATTGATAGAGAGACTGTGTTAAAGAGAAGGGAGCTGGGATCGATAGAGAGACTGTGTGAAAGAGAGGGGAACTGGGAGTGATAGTGAGACTGTGTTAAAGGGAGGGGAGCAGGGATCGATAGATAGACTGTGTTAAACAGAGGGGAGCTGGGATTGATAGAGAGACTGTGTTAAAAAGAGCGGAGCTGGGATTGACAGAGAGACTGTGTTAAAGAGAGGGGAGCTGGGATTGATAGAGAGACTGTGTTAAAGACAGGCGAGTGGCGATTGATAGAGAGGCTGTGTTGAAGAGAGGGGAGCTGGGATTAATGGAGAGATTGTGTTAGAGAGGGGAGCTGGGAATGATGGAGAGACTGTGTTAAAGAGATTTGAGCTGGGATTGATATAGAGACTGTGTTAAAGAGAGGGGAGTTGATATTGAAAGAGAGACTGTGTGAAAGACAGGGGAGCTGGGATTGATAGATAGACTGTGTTAATGAGAGGGGAGCTGGGATTGATAGAGAGAATGTGTTAAAGAGAGGGGAGCTGGGATCGATGGAGAGACTGTCTTAAAGAGAGGGGAGCTGGGAATGATGGAGAGACTGTGTAAAAGAGACGGGAGTGGGGATTGATAGAGAGACTGTGTTAAAGAGATTGGAGCTGGGTTTGATAGAGAGACTGTGTGAAAGAGAGGGGGGTTGGGATTGAAAGAGAGACTGTGTGAAAGAGAGGGGAGCTGGGATTGATGAAGAGACTGTGTTAAAGAGAGGGGAGCTGGAATTGATAGAGAGACTGTGTTAAAGAGAGGGGAGCTGGAATTGATAGAGAGACTGTGTGAAAGAGAGGAGAGTGGGGATTGATAGAGAGACTGTGTGAAAGAGAGGGGAGCTGGGATTGATGAAGAGACTGTGTTAAAGAGAGGGGAGCTGGGATTGATAGACAGACTGTGTTAAAGAGAGGGGAGCTTGGATTGATAAAGAGACTATGTTAAAGAGAGGGGAGCTGGGATTGAAAGAGAGACTGTGTTAAAGTGAGGGGAGCTGGGATCGATTGAGAGACTGTGTTAAAGAGAGGGGAGCTGGTATTGATAGAGAGACTGTGTGACAGAGAGGGGTGCTGGTATTGATAGAGAGATTGTGATAAAGGGAGGGGAGCAGGGATTGATAGAGAGACGGTGTGAAAGAGAGGGGAGCTGGGATCGATAGAGAGACTGGGTTAAAGAGAGGGGAGTGGGAATTGATAGAGAGGCTGTGTAAAAGAGAAGGGAGCTGGGATTAATGGAGAGATTGTGTTAAAGAGAGGGGAGCTGGGATTGATAGAGAGACTGTGTTAAAGAGATTGGAGCTGGGATTGATAGAGAGACTGTGTTAAAGAGAGGGGAGCTGGGATTGATAGAGAGACTGTGTTAGAGAGGGGAGCTGGGATTGATAGAGAGACTGTGTTAAAGAGAGGAGAGCTGGGATTGATGGAGAGACTGTGTTAAAGAGAGGGGAGCTGGGATTGATAGAGAGACTGTGTTAAAGAGAGGGGAGCTTGGATTGATAAAGAGACGGTGTTAAAGAGAGGGGAGGTGGGATTGATAGACAGACTGTGTTAAAGAGAGGAGAGCTGGGATTGATGGAGAGACTGTGTTAAAGAGAGGGGAGCTGGGATTGATAGAGAGACTGTGTTAAAGAGAGGTGAGCTGGGATTTATAGAGAGACTGTGTTAAAGAGAGGGGTGCAGGGATTGATAGAGAGACTGTGTTAAAGAGAGGGGAGATGGGATTGATAAAGAGACTGTGTTAAAGAGAGGGGAGCTGGGATTGATAGAGAGACTGTGTTAAAGAGAGGGAGCTGGGATTGATAGAGAGACACTGTTAAAGAGAGCGGAGCTGGTATTGATAGAGAGACTGTGTGACAGAGAGGGGTGCTGGTATTGATAGAGAGATTGTGTTAAAGAGGGGGGAGCTGGGATTGATAGAGAAATTGTATTAAAGAGAGGGGAGGAGGGAATGATAGAGAGACTGTGTGAAAGAGAGGGGAGCTGGGATTGATAGAGAGACTGTGTGAAAGAGAGGGGAGCTGGGATTGATAGAGAGACTGTGTGAAAGAGAGGGGAGCTGGGATTGATAGAGAGTATGTGTTAAAGAGAGTGGAGCTGCGATTGATAGAGAGTCTGTGTTAAAGAGAGCGGAGCTGGGATTAATAGAGAGACTGTGTTAAGGAGAGGGGAGCTGGGATTGATAGAGACACTGTGTTAAAGAGAGGGGAGCTGGGATTGATAGAGAATCTGTTAAACAGAGGGGAGCTGGAATTGATAGACTGTGTGAAAGAGAGGTTAGATGGGATTGATAGAGAGACTGTGTTAAAGGGAGGGGAGCTGGGATTGATAGAGAGACTGTGTTAAAGAGAGGGGAGCTGGGATCGATAGAGAGACTGTGTTAAAGAGAGTGGAGCTGCGATTGATAGAGAGTCTGTGTTAAAGAGAGCGGAGCTGGGATTAATAGAGAGACTGTGTTAAAGAGAGGGGAGCAGGGATTGATAGAGAGAATATGTTAAAGGGAGGGGAGCTGGGATTGATAGAGAGACCGTGTGAAAGAGAGGGGAGCTGGGATCGATAGATTGTGTTAATGAGAGGGGCGCTGGGATTGATAGAGAGACTTTGTTAAAGTTAGGGGAGCTGGGATTGATAGAGAGACTGTGTTAAAAAGAGGGGAGCTGGGATTGATAGAGAGACTGTGTTAAAGAGAGGGGCGCTGGGATGGATAGAGAGACTGTGTTAAAGAGAGGGGACTTGAGATTGATAGAGAGACTGTGTTAAAGAGAGGGGAGCTGGGATTGATAAAGAGACTGTGTTAAAGAGAGGGGAGCTGGGGTTGATAGAGAGACTGTTAAAGAGAGGGGAGCTGGGATTGATAGAGAGACTGTGTTAAAGACAGGGAACCTGGGATTGATAGAGAGACTGTGTTAAAGAGAGGGGAGCTGGTATTGATAGAGAGACTGTGTTAAAAAGAGGGGAGCTGGCATTGATAGAGAGACTGTGTTAAAGAGAGGGGAGCTGGGATTGATAGAGAGACTGTGTTAAAGAGTGGGGAGCTGGGATTGATAGAGAGACTGTGTTAAAGAGAGGGGAGCTGGGATTGATAGAGAGACTGTGTTAAAGAGAGGGGAGCTGGGATTGACAGAGAGACTGTGTGAAAGAGAGGGGAGCTGGGATTGATAGACTGTGTTAAAGAGAGTGGAGCTGGGATTGAAAAAGAGACTGTGTTAAAGAGAGTGGAGCTGGGATTGAAAAAGAGACTGTGTTAAAGAGAGGGGAGCTGGGATAGATAGACTGTGTTAAAGAGAGTGGAGCTGGGATTGATAAAGAGACTGTGTTAAAGAGAGGGGAGCTGGGATTGATAGAGAGACTGTGTTAAAGAGAGGGGAGCTGGTATTGATAGAGAGACTGTGTTAAAGAGAGGGGAGCTGCGATGGATAGAGAGACTTTGTTAAAGAGAGGGGAGCTGGGATTGATAGAGAGACTGTGTTAAAGAGAGGGAAGCAGGGATTGATATTGAGACTGTGTTAAAGAGAGGGGAGTTGGGTTTGATAGAGAGAGTGTGTTAAAGAGAGGTCTGCTGGGATTGATAGAAAGACTGTGTTAAAGAGAGGAGAGCTGGCATTGATAGAGAGACTGTGTTACAGAGAGGGGAGCTGGGATTGATAGAGAGACTGTGTTAAAGAGAGGGGAGTTGGGATTGATAGAGAGACTGTGTTAAAGAGAATGGAGCTGGGATTGATAGAGAGAAAGTGTAAGAGAGGGGTGCTGGGATTGATAGAGAAACTGTTGTGAAAGAGAGGGGTGTTGGGATTGAAAGAGAGACCGTGTGAAAGAGATGGTAAATGGGATTGATAGAGAGACTGTGTTAAAGAGTGAGGAGCTGGGATTGATGGAGAGACTGTGTTAAAGACAGGGGAGCTGGGAGTGATGGAGAGACTGTGTTAAAGAGAAGGGAGCTGGGATCGATAGAGAGACTGTGTGAAAGAGAGGGGAGCTGGGAGTGATAGAGAGACTGTGATAAACAGAGTGGAGCTGGGATTGATGGACTGTGTTCAAGAGAAGGGAGTTCAGATTGATAGAGAGACTGTGTTAACGAGAGGGGAGCTGAGATTGATAGTGAGACTGTTTTAAAGAGAGGGGAGCTGGGATTGATAGAGAGACTGTGTTAAAGAGAGGGGAGCAGGGATTGATAGAGAGAATGTGTTAAAGAGAGGGGAGCTGGGCTTGATAGAGAGACTGTGTTATAGAGAGGGGAGCTGGCATTGATAGAGAGACTGTGTGAAAGAGAGGGGAGCTGGGATTGATAGAGAGACTGTGTTAAACAGAGGGGAGCTGGGATTGATAGAGAGACTTTGTTAAAAAGAGCGGAGCTGGGATTGACAGAGAGACTGTGTTAAAGAGAGGGGTGCTGGGATTGATAGAGAGACTGTGTTAAAGAGAGGGGGGTGGCGATTGATAGAGAGGCTGTGTTAAAGAGAGGGGAGCTGGGATTAATGGAGAGATTGTGTTAGAGAGGGGAGCTGGGAATGATGGAGAGACTGTGTTAAAGAGAGGGGAGTGGGGATTGATAGAGAGACTGTGTTAAAGCACGGGGAGCTGTGATGGATAGAGAGATTGTGTTAAAGAGAGGGGAGCTGGGAATGATGGAGAGACTGTGTTAAAGAGAGGGGAGTGGGGATTGATAGAGAGACTGTGTAAAAGAGATTGGAGCTGGGATTGATAGAGAGACTGTGTTAAAGAGAGGGGAGTTGATCTTGAAAGAGAGACTGTGTGAAAGACAGGGGAGCTGGGATTGATAGAGAGACTGTGTTAAAGAGAGGGGAGCTGGGATTGATAGAGAGAATGTGTTAAAGAGAGGGGAGCAGGGATTGATATAGAGACTGTGTTAAAGAGAGGGGAGCTGGGATTGATAGAGAGACTGTGTTAAAGAGAGGGGAGCTGGGATTGATGGAGAGACTGTGTTAAAGAGAGGGGAGCTGGGACTGATAGAGAGACTGTGTTAAAGAGAAGGGAGCTGGGATCGATAGAGAGACTGGGTTAAAAAGATTGGAGCTGGGATTAGTGAGAGACTGTGTTAAAGAGAGGGGAGCTGGGATTGATAGAGAGATTGTGTTAGAAAGGGGAGCTGGGAATGATGGAGAGACTGTGTTAAAGAGAGGGGAGTGGGGATTGATAGAGAGACTGTGTTAAAGAGAGGGGAGCTGGGATTGATATAGAGACTGTGTTAAAGAGAGGGGAGCTGGGATTGATACAGAGACTGTGTTAAAGAGAGGGGAGCTGGGATTGATAGAGAGACTGTGTTAAAGAGAGGGGAGCTGGGATTGATATAGAGACTGTGTTAAAGAGAGGGGAGCTGGGATTGATAGAGAGACTGTGTTAAAGAGAGGGGAGCTGGGATTGATAGAGAGACTGTGTTAAAGAGAGGAGAGCTGGGATTGATGGAGAGACTGTGTTAAAGAGAGGGGAGCTGGGATTGATAGAGAGACTGTGTTAAAGAGAGGGAAGCTTGGATTGATAAAGAGACTGTGTTAATGAGAGGGGATTGGGTATTGATAGACATACTGTGTTAAAGAGATTTTAGCTGGGATTGATAGAGAGACTGTGTTAAAGAGGGGAGCTGAGATTGATAGACTGTGTGAAAGAGAGAAGAGTGGTGATTGATAGAGAGACTCTGTGAAAGAGAAGGGAGTTGGGATTGAAAGAGAGACTGTGTTGAAATAGAGGGGAGCTGGGATTGATGGAGAGACTGTGTTAAAGAGAGGGGAGCTGGGATTGATAGAGAGTCTGTTTAAAATAGAGGGGAGCTGGGATTGATGGAGAGACTGTGTTAAAGAGAGGAGAGCTGGTATTGATAGAGAGACTGTGTTAAAGAGAGGGGAGCTGCAATGGATAGAGAGACTGTGTTAAAGAGAGGGGAGCTGCGATGGATAGAGAGACTTTGTTAAAGAGAGGGGAGCTGGGATTGAAAGAGAGACTGTGTTAAAGAGAGGGAAGCAGGGATTGATAGTGAGACTGTGTTAATGAGAGGGGAGCTGGGATTGATAGAGAGAGTCTGTTAAAGAGAGGTGTGCTGGGATTGATAGAGAGACTGTGTTAAAGAGTGGGGAGCTGGAATTGATAGAGAGACTGTGTTACAGAGAGGGGAGTTGGGATTGATAGAGAGACTGTGTTAAAGAGAATGGAGCTGGGATTGATAGAGAGACAGTGTAAGAGAGGGGTGCTGGGATTGATAGAGAGACTGTTGTGAAAGAGAGGGGTGTTGGTATTGAAAGAGAGACTGTGTCAAAGAGAGGGTAAATGGGATTGATAGAGAGACTGTGTTAAAGAGAGGGGAGCTGGGATTGATAGAGAGACGGTGTTAAAGAGAAGGGAGCTGGGATCGATAGACAGATTGTGTGAAAGAGAGGGGTGTTGGGAGTGATAGAGAGACTGTATTAACGAGAGGGGAGCTGGGATCGATGGAGAGACTGTGTTAAACAGAGGGGAGCTGGGATTGATGGACTGTGTTCAAGAGAAGGGAGCTCAGATTGATAGAGAGACTGTGTAAACGAGGGGGGAGCTGAGATTGATAGTGAGACTGTTTTAAAGAGAGGGGAGCTGGTCTTGATAGAGAGACTGTGTTAAAGAGAGGGGAGCTGGGATTGATGGACAGTCTGTGTGAAAGAGAGGGGAGCTGGGATCGATAGACTGTGTTAAAGAGAGGGGAGCTGGGCTTGATAGAGAGACTGTGTTAAAGAGAGGGGAGCTGGGATTGAAAGAGAGACTGTGTTAAAGAGAGGGGAGCTGGGATTGATAGAGAGACTGTGTTAAACAGAGGGGAGCTGGGAATGATGGAGAGACTGTGTTAAGGAGAGGGGAGTGGGGATTGACAGAGAGACTGTGTTAAAGAGATTTGAGCTGGGATTGATATAGAGACTGTGTTAAACAGGGGGGAGCTGAGATTGATAGACTGTGTGAATGAGAGGAGAGTGTGGATTGATAGAGAGACTCTGTGAAGGAGAGGGGAGTTGATATTGAAAGAGAGACTGTGTGAAAGACAAGGGAGCTGGGATTGATAGAGAGAATGTGTTAAAGAGAGGGGAGCAGGGATTGATATAGAGACTGTGTTAAAGAGAGGGGAGCTGGGATTGATATAGAGACTGTGTTAAAGAGAGGGGAGCTGGGATTGTTAGAGAAACTGTGTTAATGAGAGGGGAGTGGGGATTGATAGAGAGACTATGTTAAAGAGATTTTAGCTGGGATTGATAGAGAGACTGTGTTAAAGAGAGGGGAGCTGGGATTGATAGAGAGACTGTGGTAACGAGAGGGGAGCTGGGATTGATAGAGACACTGTGTTAAAGAGAGGGGAGCTGGGATCGATAAAGATACTGTGTTAAAGAGAGGGGAGCTGGGATTGATAGAGAGACTGTGTTAAAGAGAGGGGAGCCGGGATTGATGGACTGTGTTAAAGAGAGGGCAGCTGGGATTGATAGAGAGACTGTGTTAAAGAGAGGGGAGCTGCGATGGATAGAGAGACTTTGTTAAAAAGAGGGGAGCTGGGATTGATAGAGAGACTGTGTTAAAGAGAGGGGAGTGGGATTGATAGAGAGACTGTGTTAAAGAGAGGGGAGCTGGGACTGATAGTGAGACTGTGTTAAAAAGAGGGGAGATGGGATTGATAGAGAGAGAGTGTTAAAGAGAGGTGTGTTGGGATTGATAGAAAGACAGTATTAAACAGAGGGGAGCTGGGATTGATAGAGAGACTGTGTTAAAGAGAGGGGAGCTGGGATTGATAGAGAGTCTGTTTAAAATAGAGGGTAGCTTGGATTGATGGAGAGACTGTGTTAAAGAGAGGGGAGCTGGTATTGATAGAGAGACTGTGTTAAAGAGAGGGGAGCTGCAATGGATAGAGAGACTGTGTTAAAGAGAGGGGAGCTGCGATGGATAGAGAGACTTTGTTAAAGAGAGGGGAGCTGGGATTGATAGAGAGACTGTGTTAAAGAGAGGGAAGCAGGGATTGATAGTGAGACTGTGTTAATGAGAGGGGAGCTGGGATTGATAGAGAGAGTGTGTTAAAGAGAGGTCTGCTGGGATTGATAGAAAGACTGTGTTAAAGAGAGGAGAGCTGGCATTGATAGAGAGAGTCTGTTAAAGAGAGGTGTGCTGGGATTGATAGAGAGACTGTGTTAAGGAGTGGGGAGCTGGAATTGATAGAGAGACTGTGTTACAGAGAGGGGAGTTGGGATTGATAGAGAGACTGTGTTAAAGAGAATGGAGCTGGGATCGATAGAGAGATTGTGTTAAAGGGAGGGGAGCAGGGATCGATAGATAGACTGTGTTAAACAGAGGGGAGCTGGGATTGATGGACTGTGTTCAAGAGAAGGGAGCTCAGATTGATAGAGAGACTGTGTTAAAAAGAGGGGAGATGGGACTGATAGAGAGAGAGTGTTAAAGAGAGGTGTGTTGGGATTGATAGAGAGACTGTATTAAAGAGAGGGGAGCTGGGATTGATAGAGAGACTGTGTTGAAGAGAGGGGAGCTGGGATTGATAGAGAGACTGTGTTAAAGAGAGGGGAGCTGGGATTGATAGAGAGATAGTGTTAAAGAGAGGGGAGCTGGGATTGATGGAGAGACGGCGTTGAAGAGAGAGGAACTGGGATTGATAGAGAGACTGTGTTAGGAGAGGGGAGCTGGGATTAATAGAGAGACTGTGTGAAAGAGAGGGGAGCTAGGATTGATGGAGACACTGCGTTAAAGAGAGAGGGGCTGGGATTGATAGAGAGACAGTTTTAGAGAGAGGGGAGCTGGGATTGATAGAGAGACTGTGTTAACGAGAGGGGAGCTGGGATTGATAGAGAGACAGTGTTAACGAGAGGGGAGCTGGGATTGATAGAGAGACTGTGCTAACGAGAGTGGAGCTGAGATTGATAGAGAGACTGTGTTAAAGAAAGGGGAGCTGTGATGGATAGAGAGACTGTGTTAAAGAGAGGGGAGCTGGGATTGATAGAGAGACTGTGTTAAAGAGAGGGGAGCTGGGATTGATAGAGAGACTGTGTTAAAGAGAGGGGAGCTGGGATTGATAGAGAGATAGTGTTAAAGAGAGGGGAGCTGGGATTGATGGAGAGACGGCGTTAAAGAGAGAGGAACTGGGATTGATGAAGAGTGTGTGTTAGAGAGAGGGGAGCTGGGATTAATAGAGAGACTGTGTGAAAGAGAGGGGAGCCAGGATTGATGGAGAGACTGCGTTAAAGAGAGAGGCGCTGCAATTGATAGAGAGAGTGTGTTAAAGAGAGGTCTGCTGGGATTGATAGAGAAACTGTGTTAAAGAGTGGGGAGCTGGAATTGATAGAGAGACTGTGTTACAGAGAGGGGAGCTGGGATTGATAGAGAGACTGTGTTAAAGAGAGGGGAGTTGGGATTGATAGAGAGAATGTGTTAAAGAGAGTGGAGCTGGGATTGATAGAGAGACTGTGTAAGAGAGGGGTGCTGGGATTCTTAGAGAGACTGTTGTGAAAGAGAGGGGTGTTGGGATTGATAGAGAGACTGTGTGAATGAGAGGGGAAATGGGATTGATAGAGAGACTGTGTTAAACAGAGGGGAGCTGGGATTGATGGACTGTGTTCAAGAGAAGGGAGCTGGGATTGAAAGAGAGACTGTGTTAACGAGAGGGGAGCTGAGATTGATAGTGAGACTGTGTTAAAGAAAGGGGAGCTGCGATGGATAGAGAGACTGTGTTAAAGAGAGGAGAGCTGCGATGGATAGAGAGACTTTGTTAAATAGAGGGGAGCTGGGATTGATAGAGAGACTGTTTTAAAGAGAGGGGAGCTGGGATTGATAGAGAGACTGTGTTAAAGATTGCGGAGCTGGGATTGATAGAGAGTCTGTGTTAAAGTGAGGGGAGCTGGGATTGATAGAGAGACTGTGTGAAAGTGAGGGGAGCTGCTTTGATAGAGAGACTGTGTTAAAGAGATGGGAGCTGGGATTGATAGAGAGACATTTTGAAAGAGAGTGGCTGCAGGGATTAATAGAGAGACTGTGTTAAGGAGAGGGGAGCTGGGATGGATAGAGAGACTGTGTTTTTAACAGAGGGCAGCTGGGATCGATAGAGAGACTGTGTGAAAGAGAGGAGAACTGGAATTGATAGAGAGGCTGTGTTAAAGAGAGGGGAGCTGTGTTTAAAGGAGAGACTGTGTTAGAGAGGGGAGCTGGGAATGATGGAGAGACTGTGTTAAAGAGAGGGGAGCTGACATTGATAGAGAGACTGGGTGAAAGAGAGGGGAAATGGGATTGTTAGAGAGACTGTGCTAAAGAGAGGGGAGCTGGGATCGATAGACAGACTGTGTTAAAGAGAGGGGAGCTGGGATTGAAAGAGACACTGTTTTAAAGAGACGGGAGCTGGGATTGATAGAGAGACTGTGTTAATGAGAGGGGAGCTGGGATTGATAGAGAGACTGTGTTAAAGAAAGGGGAGCTGCGATGGATAGAGAGACTGTTTAAAAGAGAGGGGCGCTGGGATCGATGGAGAGACTGTGTTAAAGAGAGGGGAGCTGGGATTGATAGAGAGACTGTATGAAAGAGAGGGGAGCTGGTATTGATAGAGAGATTGTGTTAAAGAGATGGGAGCTGGTATTGATAGAGAGACTGTTTTAAAGAGAGGGGAGCAGGGATTGATAGAGAGACTGTGATAAAGAGAGGGCAGCTGGGATTGATAGAGAGTCTGTGTTAAAGAGAGGCGAGCGGGGATTGACAGAGAGACTGTGTGAAAGTGAGGGGAGCTGGTATTGATAGACTGTGTTAAAGAGCTGGGAGCTGGGATTGATAGAGAGACAGTTTGAAAGAGAGGGGCTGCAGGGATTAATAGAGAGACTGTGTTAAGGAGAGGGGACCTGGGATTGATAGAGAGACTGTGTTAAAGAGAGGGGTGCTGGGATCGATAGAGAGACTGTGTGAATGAGAGGAGAGTGTGGATTGATAGAGAGACTCTGTGAAGGAGAGGGGAGTTGATATTGAAAGAGAGACTGTGTGAAAGACAAGGGAGCTGGGATTGATAGAGAGACTGTGTGAAAGAGAGGGGAGCTGGGATTGATAGAGAGAATGTGTTAAAGAGAGGGGAGCAGGGATTGATATAGAGACTGTGTTAAAGAGAGGGGAGCTGGGATTGATATAGAGACTGTGTTAAAGAGAGGGGAGCTGGGATTGTTAGAGAAACTGTGTTAATGAGAGGGGAGTGGGGATTGATAGAGAGACTATGTTAAAGAGATTTTAGCTGGGATTGATAGAGAGACTGTGTTAAAGAGGGGAGCTGAGATTGATAGAATTTGTGAAAGAGAGGGGAGCTGGGATTGATAGAGAGACTGTGGTAACGAGAGGGGAGCTGGGATTGATAGAGACACTGTGTTAAAGAGAGGGGAGCTGGGATCGATAAAGATACTGTGTTAAAGAGAGGGGAGCTGGGATTGATAGAGAGACTGTGTTAAAGAGAGGGGAGCCGGGATTGATGGACTGTGTTAAAGAGAGGGGAGCTGGGATTGATAGAGAGATTGTGTTAAAGAGAGGGGAGCTGCGATGGATAGAGAGACTTTGTTAAAAAGAGGGGAGCTGGGATTGATAGAGAGACTGTGTTAAAGAGAGGGGAGTGGGATTGATAGAGAGACTGTGTTAAAGAGAGGGGAGCTGGGACTGATAGTGAGACTGTGTTAAAAAGAGGGGAGATGGGATTGATAGAGAGAGAGTGTTAAAGAGAGGTGTGTTGGGATTGATAGAGAGACTGTATTAAAGAGAGGGGAGCTGGGATTGATAGAGAGACTGTGTTAAAGAGAGGGGAGCTGGGATAGATAGAGAGACTGTGTTAAAGAGAGGGGAGCTGGGATTGATAGAGAGATAGTGTTAAAGAGAGGGGAGCTGGGATTGATGGAGAGACGGCGTTGAAGAGAGAGGAACTGGGATTGATAGAGAGACTGTGTTAGGAGAGGGGAGCTGGGATTAATAGAGAGACTGTGTGAAAGAGAGGGGAGCTAGGATTGATGGAGACACTGCGTTAAAGAGAGAGGGGCTGGGATTGATAGAGAGACAGTTTTAGAGAGAGGGGAGCTGGGATTGATAGAGAGACTGTGTTAACGAGAGGGGAGCTGGGATTGATAGAGAGACAGTGTTAACGAGAGTGGAGCTGAGATTGATAGAGAGACTGTGTTAAAGAAAGGGGAGCTGTGATGGATAGAGAGACTGTGTTAAAGAGAGGGGAGCTGGGATTGATAGAGAGACTGTGTTAAAGAGAGGGGAGCTGGGATTGATAGAGAGACTGTGTTAACGAGAGGGGAGCTGGGATTGATAGAGAGATAGTGTTAAAGAGAGGGGAGCTGGGATTGATGGAGAGACGGCGTTAATAAGAGAGGAACTGGGATTGATAGAGAGAGTGTGTTAGAGAGAGGGGAGCTGGGATTAATAGAGAGACTGTGTGAAAGAGAGGGGAGCCAGGATTGATGGAGAGACTGCGTTAAAGAGAGAGGAGCTGCGATTGATAGAGAGAGTGTCTTAAAGAGAGGTCTGCTGGGATTGATAGAGAAACTGTGTTAAAGAGTGGGGAGCTGGAATTGATAGAGAGACTGTGTTACAGAGAGGGGAGCTGGGATTGATAGAGAGACTGTGTTAAAGAGAGGGGAGTTGGGATTGATAGAGAGAATGTGTTAAAGAGAGTGGAGCTGGGATTGATAGAGAGACTGTGTGAATGAGAGGGGATATGGGATTGATAGAGAGACTGTGTTAAACAGAGGGGAGCTGGGATTGATGGACTGTGTTCAAGAGAAGGGAGCTGGGATTGAAAGAGAGACTGTGTTAACGAGAGGGGAGCTGAGATGGATAGAGAGACTGTGTTAAAGAGAGGGGAGCTGCGATGGATAGAGAGACTTTGTTAAATAGAGGGGAGCTGGGATTGATAGAGAGACTGTTTTAAAGAGAGGGGAGCTGGGATTGATAGAGAGACTGTGTTAAAGATTGCCCAGCTGGGATTGATAGAGAGTCTGTGTTAAAGTGAGGGGAGCTGGGATTGATAGAGAGACTGTGTGAAAGTGAGGGGAGCTGCTTTGATCGAGAGACTGTGTTAAAGAGATGGGAGCTGGGATTGATAGAGAGACAGTTTGAAAGAGAGGGGCTGCAGGGATTAATATAGAGACTGTGTTAAGGAGAGGGGAGCTGGGATGGATAGAGAGACTGTGTTTTTAACAGAGGGCAGCTGGGATCGATAGAGAGACTGTGTGAAAGAGAGGAGAACTGGAATTGATAGAGAGGCTGTGTTAAAGAGAGGGGAGCTGTGTTTAAAGGAGAGACTGTGTTAGAGAGGGGAGCTGGGAATGATGGAGAGACTGTGTTAAAGAGAGGGGAGCTGACATTGATAGAGAGACTGGGTGAAAGAGAGGGGAAATGGGATTGTTAGAGAGACTGTGCTAAAGAGAGGGGAGCTGGGATCGATAGACAGACTGTGTGAAAGAGAGGGGAGCTGGGATTGAGAGAGAGACTGTTTTAACGGGAGGGGAGCTGGGATTGAAAGAGACACTGTTTTAAAGAGAGGGGAGCTGGGATTGATAGAGAGACTGTGTTAATGAGAGGGGAGCTGGGATTGATAGAGAGACTGTGTTAAAGAAAGGGGAGCTGCGATGGATAGAGAGACTGTTTAAAAGAGAGGGGCGCAGGGATCGATGGAGAGACTGTTTTAAAGAGATGGGAACTGGGATTGATAGACTGTGTGAAATAGAGGAGAGCTGGGATTGATAGAGAGACTGTGTTAAAGAGAGGGGAGCTGGGATTGATAGAGAGACTGTGTTAAAGAGAGGGGAGCTGCGATGGATAGAGAGATTTTGTTAAAAAGAGGGGAGCTGCGATTGATAGAGAGACTGTTTTAAAGAGAGGGGATCAGGGATTGATAGAGAGACTGTGTTAAAGAGAGGGCAGCTGGGATTGATAGAGAGTCTGTGTTAAAGAGAGGCGAGCTGGGATTGACAGAGAGACTGTGTGAAAGTGAGGGGAGCTGGTATTGATAGACTGTGTTAAAGAGATGGGAGCTGGGATTGATAGAGAGACTGTGTTAAAGAGAGGGGAGCTGGTATCGATAGACTGTGTTAAAGAGAGTGAAGCTGGGATTAATAGAGAGGCTGTGATATAGAGAGGGGAGCTGGGATTGATAGAGAGACTGTGTTAAAGATAGGGGAGCTGCGATTGATAGAGAGTCTGTGTTAAAGAGAGGGGAGCTGGGATTGATGGAGAGACTGTGTTAAAGAGAGGGGAGCTGGGATTGATAGAGAGACTGTATTAAAGAGAGGGGAGCTGGGATTGATAGAGAGTCTGTGTTAAAGAGAGGGGAGCTGGGATTGATGGAGAGACTGTGTTAAAGAGAGGGGAGCTGGGATTGATAGAGAGACTGTGTTAAAGAGAGGGGAGCTGGGATTGATAGAGAGACTGTGTTAAAGAGAGGGGTGATGGGATTGATAGAGAGACTGTGTTAAAGACAGGGGAGCTGGGATCGATAGAGAGACTGTGTGAAAGAGAGGGGAGCTGGGATTGATAGAGAGACTGTCTTATCGGGAGGGGAGTTGGGATTGAAAGAGACATCGTGTTAAAGACAGGGGATCTGGGATTGATAGAGAGACTGTGTTCTAGAGAGGGGAGCTGAGATTGATAGAATGTGTGAAACAGAGGGGAGCCTGGATCGATAGAGAGACTGTGTGAAAGAGAGGGGAACAGGGATCGATAGAGAGACTGTGTTCAAGAGAGGGGAGCTGGGATTGATCGAGAGACTGTGTTAAAGGGAGGAGAGATGGGATCGATAGAGAGACTGTGTTAAAGAGAGGGGAGCTGGGATTGATAGAAAGACTGTGTGACAGAGAGGGGAGCTGGTATTGATAGAGAGACTCTGTGAAAGACAGGGGTGCAGGGATCGATGGAGAGACTGTGTAAAAGAGAGGGGAGCTGGGATTGATTGAAAGTCTGAGTGAAAGAGACGGGAGCTGGGATTGATAGAGAGACTGTGTTAAAGAGAGGGGTGCTGGGATTGATAGAGAGACTGTGTGAAAGAGAGGGGAGCAGGGATTGATAGAGAGACTGTGTTAAAGAGAGGGGAGCTGGGATTGATAGAGAGACTGTGTGAAAGAGAGGGGAGCTGGTATTGATAGAGAGACTGTGTGAAAGAGAAGGGAGCAGGGATTAATAGAGAGACTTTGTTAAAGAGGGGAGCAGGGATCGATGGAGAGACTGTGTTAAAGAGAGGGGAGCTGGGATTGATAGAAAGACTGTGTGACAGAGAGGGGATTGGGGATTGATAGAGAGACTGTGTTAAAGAGAGGGGTACTGGCATTGATAGAGAGACTGCGTTAAAGAGAGGGGAGCTGGAATTGATAGAGAGACTGTATTAAAGAGAAGGGAGCTGGGATTGATAGAGAGACTGTTTGAAAGATAGGGGAGCTGGGAATGATAGAGAGACTGAGTTAAAGAGAGGGGAACAGGGATCGATGGAGAGACTGTGTTAAAGAGAGGGGAGCTGGGATTGATAGAGAGACTGTGTTAAAGAGAGGGGAGCAGGGATCGATGGAGAGACTGTGTTAAAGAAAGGGGAGCTGGGATTGATGGAGAGACTGTGTTAAAGAGAGGGGAGCTGGGATTGATTATGATACGGTGAGAAAGAGACGGGAGCTGGGATTGATAGAGAGACTGTGTGAAAGAGAGGGGAGCTGGGATTGATTGAGAGACTGTGTTAAAGAGAAGGGAGCTGGGATTGATGGACTGTGTTCAAGAGATGGGAACTGGGATTGATAGAGAGAATGTGTTAACGCGAGGGGTGCAGGGATCGATGGAGAGACTGTGTTAAAGAGAGCGGAGCTGGGATTGATAGAAAGACTGTGTGAAAGAGAGGGGAGCTGGGATTGATAGAGAGACTGTGTGAAAGAGAGGGGTGCTGGGTATAATGGAGAGACTGTGTTAAAGAGAGGGGAGCTGGGATTGATAGAGAGACTGTGTTAAAGAGAGGGGAGCTGGGATTGATAGAGAGACTGTGTTAAAGAGAGGGGAGCTGGGATTGATAGAGAGACTGTGTTAAAGAGAGGGGAGCTGGGATTGATAGAGAGACTGTGTTAAGGAGAGGGGAGCTGGGTTTAATAGAGAGACTGTTTTAAAGAGAGGGGAGCTGGGATCGATAGAGAGACTGTGTGAAAGACAGGGGAGCTGGGAGTGATAGAGAGACTGTGTTAAAGAGAGTGGAGCAGGGATTGATAGAGAGAATGTGTTAAAGGGAGGGGAGCAGGGATCGATAGAGAGACTGTGTTAAACAGAGGGGAGCTGGGATTGATGGACTGTGTTCAAGAGAAGGGAGCTGGGATTGATAGAGAGACTGTGTTAACGAGAGGGTAGCTGAGATTGATAGTGAGACTGTGTTAAAGAGAGGGGAGCTGTTAAAGAGAGGGGAGCTGCGATGGATAGAGAGACTGTGTTAAAGAGAGGGGAGCTGCGATGGATAGAGAGACTTTGTTAAATAGAGGGGAGCTGGGATTGATAGAGAGACTGTTAAACAGAGGGGAGCTGGGATTGATAGAGAGACTGTGTTAAAGAGAGGGGTGCTGGGATTGATAGAGAGTCTGTGTAAAAGAGACGGTAGCTGGGATTGATAGAGAGACTGTGTGAAAGTGAGGGGAGCTGGTATTGATAGACTGTGTTAAAGAGATGGGAGCTAGGATTGATAGAGAGACTGTGTGAAAGAGAGGGGATGCTGGGATTGATAGATAGACTGTGTTAAGGAGAGGGGAGCTGGGATTGATAGAGAGAATGCGTTAAAGAGAGGGGAGCTGGGATCGATAGAGAGTCTGTGTTAAAGAGAGGGGAACTGTTATTGATAGACTGTGTTAAAAAGATGTGGGCTGGGATTGATAGAGAGACTGAGTTAAGGAGAGGGGAGCTGGGATTGATAGAGAGACTGTGTTAAGGAGAGGGGAGCTGGGATTAATAGAGAGACTGTGTGAAAGAGAGGGGAGCTGGGACTGATAGACAGACTGTGTTAAAGACAGGGGTAACAGGGATTGATAGAGAGAATGTCTTAAAGGGGGGGGAGCAGGGATCGATAGAGAGACTGTGTTAAAAAGAGGGGAGCTGGGATTGATGGACTGTGTTCAAGAGAAAGGAGCTGGGATTGATAGAGAGACTGTGTTAACGAGAGGGGAGCTGAGATTGATAGTGAGACTGTGTTAAAGAGAGGGGAGCTGGGATTGATAGAGAGACTGTGTTAAAGAGAGGGGAGCTGGGTTTGATAGAGAGACAGTTACACAGAGGGGAGCTGGGATTGATAGCGAGATAGTGTTAAAGAGAGGGGAGCTGGGATTGATGGAGAGACGGCGTTAAAGAGAGAGGAACTGGGATTGATAGAGAGAGTGTGTTAGAGAGAGGGGAGCTGGGATTAATAGAGAGACTGTGTGAAAGAGAGGGGAGCCTGGATTGATGGAGAGACTGCGTTAAAGAGAGAGGAGCTGGGATTGATAGAGAGACAGTTTTAGAGAGAGGGGAGCTGGGATTGATAGAGAGACTGTGTTAACGAGAGGGGAGCTGGGATTGATAGAGAGACAGTGTTAACGAGAGGGGAGCTGGGATTGATAGAGAGACTGTGTTAAAGAAAGGTGAGCTGCGATGGGTAGAGAGACTGTGTTAAAGAGAGGGGAGCTGCGATGGATAGAGAGAATTTGTTAAAGAGAGGGGAGCTGCGATTGATAGAGAGAGTGTGTTAAAGAGAGGTCTGCTGGGATTGATAGAGAAACTGTGTTAAAGAGTGGGGAGCTGGAATTGATAGAGAGACTGTGTTACAGAGAGGGGAGCTGGGATTGATAGAGAGACTGTGTTAAAGAGAGTGGAGTTGGGATTGATAGAGAGAATGTGTTAAAGAGAGTGGAGCTCTGTTTGATAGAGAGACTGTGTAAGAGAGGGGTGCTGGGATTCTTAGAGAGACTGTTGTGAAAGAGAGGGGTGTTGGGATTGATAGAGAGACTGTGTGAATGAGAGGGGAAATGGGATTGATAGAGAGACTGTGTTAAAGAGAGGGGAGCTGGGATTGATGTAGAGACTGTGTTAAAGAGAGGGGAACTGACATTGATAGAGAGACGGTGTGAAAGAGAGGGGAGCTGGGACTGAATTAGAGAGTGTGTTAATGAGAAGGGAGCTGGGATCGATAGAGAGACTGTGTGAAAGAGAGGGGAGCTGGAATTGATAGAGAGACTGTGTTAACAAGAGGGGAGCTGGGATTGATAGAGACACTGTGCAAAAGAGAGGGTAGCTGGGATCGATAGAGAGACTGTGTTAAAGGGAGGGGAGCAGGGATCGATATACAGACTGTGTTAAACAGAGGGGAGCTGCGATTGATGGACTGTGTTCAAGAGAAGGGAGCTGGGATTGATAGAGAGACTGTGTTAAAGAAAGGGGAGCTGCGATGGATAGAGAGACTGTGTTAAAGAGAGGGGAGCTGCAATGGATAGAGAGACTTTGTTAAATAGAGGGGAGCAGGGATTGATAGAGAGACTGTTTTAAAGAGAGGGGAGCTGGGACTGATAGAGAGACTGTGTTAATGATTGCGGAGCTGGGATTGATAGAGAGTCTGTGTTAAAGAGAGGGGAGCTGGGATTGATAGAGAGACTGTGTGAAAGTGAGGGGAGCTGCTTTGATAGACTGTGTTAAAGAGATGGGAGCTAGGATTGATAGAGAGACTGTGTGAAAGAGAGGGGATGCTGGGGTTGATAGAGAGACTGTGTTAAGGAGAGGGGAGCTGGGATTGATAGAGAGAATGTGTTAAAGAGAGGGGAGCTGGGATCGATAGAGAGTCTGTGTTAAAGAGAGGGGAAATGTTATTGATAGACTGTGTTAAAAAGATGTGGGCTGGGATTGATAGAGAGACTGAGTTAAGGAGAGGGGAGCTGGGATTGATAGAGAGACTGTGTTAAGGAGAGGGGAGCTGGGATTAATAGAGAGACTGTGTTAAAGAGAGGGGAGCTGGGATCGATAGGGAGACTGTGTGAAAGCGAGGGGAGCTGGGACTGATAGAGAGACTGTGTTAAACAGAGGGGAGCTGGGATTGATGGACTGTGTTCAAGAGAAAGGAGTTGGGATTGATAGTGAGACTGTGTTAAAGAGAGGGGAGCTGCGATGGATTGAGAGACAGTGTTAAAGAGAGGGGAGCTGCGATGGATAGAGAGACTTTGTTAAATTGAGGGGAACTGGGATTGATAGAGAGACTGTTAAACAGAGGGGAGCTGGGATTGATAGCGAGACTGTTTGAAAGAGAGTTGAGCTGGGATTGATAGAGAGACTGTGTTAAAGAGAGGGGTGTTGGGATTGATAGAGTGTCTCTGTTAAAGAGACGGGAGCTGGGATTGATAGAGAGACTGTGTGAAAGTGAGGGGAGCTGGTATTGTTAGACTGTGTTAAAGACATGGGAGCTAGGATGGATAGAGAGACTGTGTGAAAGAGAGGGGATGCTGGGATTGATAGAGAGACTGTGTTAAGGAGAGGGGAGCTGGGATTGATAGAGAGAATGTGTTAAAGAGAGGGGAGCTGGGATCGATAGAGAAACTGTGTGAAAGAGAGGGGAACTGGGATTGATAGAGAGACTGTGTTAAAGAGAGGGGAGCTGGGATTGATAGGGAGACTGTTAGAGAGAGGGGCTCTGGGATTGATAGAAAGACTGTGTTAAATAGAGGGGAGCTGGGATCGATAGACTGTGTTAATGAGAGTGAAGCTGGGATTAATAGAGAGGCTGTGATAAAGAGAGGGGAGCAGCGATTGATAGAGAGACTGTGTTAAAGAGAGGGGAGCTGGGATTGATGGAGAGACTGTGTTAAAGAGAGGGGGGCTGAGATTTAAAGACTGTGTGAAAGAGAGGGGAGCATGGATTGATAGAGAGACTGTGTTAAAGAGAGGGGAGCTGGGATTGATATCAGACTGTGTTAAAGAGAGGAGAGCTGGGATCGAAAGAGAGACTGTGCGAAAGAGAGGGGAGCTGGGTATAATGGAGAGACTGTGTTAAAGAGAGGGGAGCTGGGATTGAGAGAGAGACTGTGTTAAAGAGAGGGGAGCTGGGATTGATGGAGAGACTGAGTTAAAGAGAGGTGTGCTGGGATTGATAGAGAGACTGTGTTAAAGAGAGGGGAGCTGGTATTGATAGACTGTGTTAAAGAGATGGGAGCTGGGATTGATAGAGAGACTGTGTTAAAGAGAGTGGAGCTGGGATTGATAGAGAGAATGTGTTAAAGAGAGGGGAGCTGGGATTGATAGAGAGAATGTGTTAAACAGAGGGGAGCTGGGATTGATAGAGAGACTGTGTTCAAGAGAAGGGAGCTGGGATTGATAGTGAGAGTGTGTTAAAGAGAGGAGAGCTGCAATGGATAGAGAGACTGTGTTAACGAGAGGGGAGCTGAGATTGATAGTGAGACTGTGTTAATGAGAGGGGAGCTGGGATTGATAGAGAGACTGTGTTAAAGAGAGGGGAGCTGGGATTGATAGAGAGAATGTGTTAAACAGAGGGGAGCTGGGATTGATAGAGAGACTGTGTTCAAGAGAAGGGAGCTGGGATTGATAGTGAGACTGTGTTAAAGAGAGGAGAGCTGCGATGGATAGAGAGACTGTGTTAACGAGAGGGGAGCTGAGATTGATAGTGAGACTGTGTTAAAGAGAGGGGAGCTGGGATTGATAGAGAGACTGTGTTAAAGAGAGGGGAGCTGAGATTGATAGTGAGACTGTGTTAAAGAGAGGGGAGCTGGGATTGATAGAGAGACTGTGTTAAAGAGAGTGGAGCTGAAATGGATAGAGAGACTTTGTTAAATAGAGGGGAGCTGGGATTGATAGAGAGACTGTTAAACAGAGGGGAGCTGGGATTGATAGCGAGAATGTTTTAAAGAGAGGGGAGC
The DNA here is from genome assembly GCA_026770705.1 of Isurus oxyrinchus. Lineage (NCBI taxonomy): Eukaryota > Metazoa > Chordata > Chondrichthyes > Lamniformes > Lamnidae > Isurus > Isurus oxyrinchus. The sequence continues at coordinate 614,779 of JANJGN010000238.1, forward strand.
TGGGATTGATAGAGAGACTGTGTTAAAGAGAGGGGTGCTGGGATTGATAGAGAGTCTGTGTTAAAGAGATGGGAGCTGGGATTGATAGAGAGACTGGTGTGAAAGTGTGGGGAGCCGGTATTGTTAGACTGTGTTAAAGAGATGGGAGCTAGGATTGATAGAGAGACTGTGTGAAAGAGAGGGGATGCTGGGATTGATAGAGAGACTGTGTTAAGGAGAGGGGAGCTGGGATTGATAGAGAGAATGTGTTAAAGAGAGGGGAGCTGGTACGATAGACAGACTGTTTGAAAGAGAGGGGAGATGGGATTGATAGAGAGACTGTGTTAAAGAGAGGGGAGCTGGGATTGAAAGAGAGACTGTTAGAGAGAGGGGCTCTGGGATTGATAGAGACTGTGTTAAAGAGAGGGCAGCAGAGATTGATAGAGAGACTGTGTTATAGAGAGGGGAGATGCGATTGATAGAGAGACTGTGTTAAAGAGAGGGGAGCTGGGATTGATGGAGAGACTGTGTAAAAGAGAGGGGAGCTGGGATTGATTATGATACGGTGTGAAAGTTAGGGGAGCTGGGATTGATAGAGAGACTGTGTTAAAGAGAGGGGAGCTGGGATCGATAGAGAGACTGTGTGAAAGGGAGGGGAGCTGGGATTGATAGAGAGACTGTGTTAACGAGAGGGGAGCTGGGATTGATAGAGACAATGTGTTAAATAGATGGGAAATGGGATTGATAGAGAGACTGTGTTAAAGAGAGGGGAGCAGGGATCGATAGAGAGACTGTGTTAAACAGAGGGGAGCTGGGATTGATAGAGAGACTGTGTTAAAGAGAGGGGAGCTGGGTATGATAGAGAGACTGTGTAAAAGAGAGGTGAGCTGGGATTGATAGAGAGACTGTGTTAAAGAGAGGGGAGCAGGGATTGATAGAGAGACTGTGTTAAAGAGAGGGGAGCTGGGATTGATAGACAGACTGTGTTTAAGAGAGGGGAGCTGGGATTGATAGAGAGGAACTGTTACAGAGAGGGTAGATGGGATCGATAGACTGTGTTAAAGAGAGGGCAGTTGGGATTAATAGATAGTCTGGGTGAAAGAGAGGGGACTGGTATTGAAAGAGAGACTATGTGACAGAGAGGGGAGCTGGGATTGATAGAGAGACTGTGTCAAAGAGACGGGAGCTGGGATCGATAGAGAGACTGTGTTAAAGAGAGGGGAGCTGGGATTGATAGAGAGACTGTGTGAAAGAGAGGGGAGCAGGGATTGTAAGAGAGACTGTGTGAAAGAGAGGGGAGCAGGGATCGATAGAGAGACTGTGTTAAAGAGAGAGGAACTGGGATTGATAGAGAGACTGTGTTAAAGAGAGGGGAGCTTGGATTGATAGAGAGACTGTGCGAAAGAGAGGGGAGCTGGGTATAATGGAGAGACTGTGTTAAAGAGTGGGGAGCTGGGATTTATAGAGAGACTGCGTTAAAGAGAGGGGAGCTGGGATTGATAGAGAGACTGTGTAAAAGAGAGTTGAGCTGGGATTGAAAGAGAGTCTGTGTTAAAGAGGGGGGAGCTGGTATTGATAGACTGTGTTAAAGAGATGTGGGCTGGGTTGGATAGAGAGACTGAGTTAAAGAGAGGAGAGCTGGGATTGATAGAGAGACTGCGTTAAGGAGAGGGGAGCTGGGATTAATAGAGAGACTGTGTTAAAGAGAGAGGAGCTGGGATCGATAGAGAGACTGTGTTAAAGAGAGGGGAGGTTGAATTGATAGAGAGACTGTGTTAAGGAGAGGGGAGCTGGGTTTGATAGAGAGAATGTGTTAAAGAGAGGGGAGCTGGGATCGATAGAGAGACTGTGTGAAAGAGAGGGGAGATGGGATTGATAGAGAGACTCTGTTAAAGAGAGGGGAGCTGGGATCGATAGAGAGACTGTGTGAAAGAGAGGGGAGCTGGGATTGATAGAGAGACTGTGTTAAAGAGAGGGGCTCTGGGATTGATAGAGAGACTGTGTTAAAGAGAGGGGAACTGGGATCGATAGACTGTGTTAAAGAGATTGAAGCTGGGATTAATAGAGAGGCTGTGATAAAGAGAGGGGAGCAGCGATTGATAGAGAGACTGTGTGAAAGAGAGGGGAGTTGCGATTGATAGAGAGACGGTGTTAAAGAGAGGGGAGCTGGGATTGATGGAGAGACTGTGTTAAAGAGAGGGGAGCTGGGATTGATTATGATACGGTGTGAAAGAGAGGGGAGCTGGGATAGATAGAGAGACTGTGTGAAAGAGAGGGGAGCTGGGATTGATAGAGAGACTGCGTTAAAGAGAGGGGAGCTGGGATTGAAAGATAGCCTGTGTTAAATAGAGGGGAGCTGGGATTGATCGAGAGTCTGAGTTAAAGAAATATTAGCTTGGATTGATAGAGAGACTGTTTTAAAGAGAGGGGTGCTGGGATTGATAGAGAGACTGTGTTAGAGAGAGGGGAGCTGCGATTGATAGAGAGACTGCGTTAAAGAGAGGGGAGGTGGGATTGAGAGATAGCCTGTGTTAAATAGTGGGGAGCTGGGATTGATAGAGAGACTGCGTTAAAGAAAGGGGAGCTGGGATTAATAGAGAGACTGTGTTAAAGAGAGGGGAACAGGGATTGATAGACAGACAATGATAAAGAGAGGGGAGCTGGGATAGATAGATAGACTGTGTTAAAGAGAGGAGAGCTGGGATTGATAGAGAGACAGTGTTAAAGAGAGGGGAGCTGGGATTGATAGAGAGACCGTGTTAAAGAGAGGGGAGCTGGGATTGATAGACTGTGTTAAAGAGAGGGGAGCTGGGATTGAGGGAGAGTCTGTGCGAAAGAGAGGGGAGCTCGGATTGATAGAGAGACTGTGTTAAAGAGAGGGGACCTGGGATTGATAGAGAGACTGTTAAAGAGAGGGGAGCTGGGATTGTTAGAGAGACTGTGTTAAAGAGAGGGGAGCTGGGATCGATAGACTGTGTTAAAGAGTGGTGAGCTGGGATTGATACAGAGACTGTGTTAAAGAGAGGGGAGCTGGGATTGATAGAGACACAGTGTTAAAGAGAGGGTAGCTGGGATCGATAGACTGTGTTAAAGAGAGGGCAGTTGGGATTAATAGATAGTCTGTGTTAAAGAGAGGGGAGCTGGGATTGATAGAGACACTGTGTTGAAGAGAGGGGAGATGGGATCGATAGAGAGACTGTGTTAAAGAGTGGGAGCTGGGTTTGATAGAGAGAATGTGTTAAAGAGAGGGGTGTTGTGATTGATAGAGAGACAGTGAAAGAGAGGGGAGCTGGGATTGATAGAAAGAATGTGTTAAATAGAGGGGAGCTGGGATCGATAGAGAGACTGTGTTAAAGAGAGGTGAGCTGGGATTGATAGAGAGACTGTGTTAAAGAGAGGGGAGTAGGGATTGATAGAGAGACTGTATTAAAGAGAGGAGAGCTGGGATCGATAGAGAGACTGTGTTAAAGAGAGGGGAGCTGGGATTGATAGAGAGACTGTGTTAAAGAGAGGGGAGCTGGTATTGATAGAGAGACTGTGTTAAAGAGAGGGAGCTGGGATTGATAGAGAGACTGTGTTAAAGAGTGGTGAGCTGGGATTGATAGGGAGACTGTCTAAAAGAGAGGGGAGCTGTGATCGATACAGAGACTGTGTTAAAGAGAGGGGAGCTGGGATTGATAGAGAGACCGTGTTAAAGAGAGGGGAGCTGGGATTGATAGAGAGACTCGGTTAAAGAGAGGGGAGCTGGGATTGATAGAGTGACTGTGTTAAAGAGAGGGGAGTGGGGATTGATTGAGAGGCTGTGTTAAACAGAGGGGAGCTGGGATTAATGGAGAGACTGTGTGAAAGAGAGGGGAGTTGGGATTGATAGAGAGATTGTGTGAAAGAGAGTTGAGCTGAGATTGATAGACTGTGTGAAAGAGAGGGGACTGGGATTGTTAGAGAGACTGAGTGAAAGAGAGGGGAGTTGGGATTGATAGAGAGAGTGTTTGAAAGTGAGTGGAGCTCGGATTGATAGACTGTGTGAAAGAGAGGGGAAATGGGATTGATAGAGAGACTGTGTTAAAGAGAGGGTAGCTGGGATTCATGGAGAGACTGTGTAAAAGGGAGGGGAGCTGGGATTGATAGAGAGACTGTGTTAAAGAGAGGGGAGCTGGTATTGATAGAGAGACTGTTTAAAAGAGAGGGGAGCTTGGATCGATGGAGAGACTGTGTTAAAGAGATGGGAGCTGGGATTGATAGAGAGACTGTGTTAAAGAGAGGGAAGCTGGGATTGATAGAGTGTCTGTGTTAAAGCGCGGGGCGCTGTGATTGATAGAGAGACAGTGTAAAAGCGAGGGGAGCTGGGATCGATATAGAGACTGTGTTAAACAGAGGGGAGCTGGGATCGATAGAGAGACTGTGTTAAAGAGAGGGTAGCTGGGATCGATAGGCTGTGTTAAAGAGAGGGGAGCTGGGATTGATAGAGAGACTTTGTTAAAGAGAGGGGAACTGGTATTGATAGAGAGACTATGTGACAGAGAGGGGAGCTGGGATTGATAGAGAGACAGTGTTAAAGAGACGGGAGTTGGGATTGATAGAGAGACTGTGTTAAAGAGAGGGGAGAAGGGATTGATAGAGAGACTGTGTTAAAGAGAGGAGAGCTGGGATCGATAGAGAGACTGTGTTGAAGAGAGGGGAGCTTGGATCGATAGAGAGACTGTGTTAAATAGTGGGAGCTGGGTTTGATAGAGAGAATGTGTTAAAGAAGGGGTGTTGTGATTGATAGAGAGACAGTGAAAGAGAGGGGAGCTGGGATTGATAGAAAGAATGTGTTAAAGAGAGGGGAGTAGGGATTGATAGAGAGACTGTGTTAAAGAGAGGGGAGTAGGGATTGATAGAGAGACTGTGTTAAAGAGAGGGGAGCTGGTATTGATAGAGAGACTGTGTTAAAGAGATGGGAACTGGGATTGATAGAGAGACTGTGTTAAAGAGTGGTGAGCTGGGATTGATAGGGAGATGTGTAAAAGAGAGGGGAGCTGTGATCGATACAGAGACTGTGTTAAAGAGAGGGGAGCTGGGATTCATAGAGAGACCATGTTAAAGAGAGGGGAGCTGGGATTGAAAGAGAGACCGTGTTAAAGAGAGGGGAGCGGGCATTGATAGAGAGACTCGGTTAAAGAGAGGGGAGCTGGGATTGATAGAGTGACTCTCTTAAAGAGAGGGGAGTGGGGATTGATTGAGAGGCTGTGTTAAAGAGAGGGGAGCTGGTATTGATAGAGAGACTGTGTAAAAGAGCGGGGAGCTGGGATTAATGGACAGACTGTGTGAAAGAGAGGGGAGTTGGGATTGAAAGAGAGACTGAGTGTAAGAGATGGGAATTGGGATTGATAGAGAGAGTGTTTGAAATTGAGTGGAGCTCGGATTGATAGATAGACTGTGTGAAAGAGAGGGGAAATGGGATTGATAGAGAGACTGTGTTAAAGAGAGGGGAGCTGGTATTCATGGAAGACTGTGTAAAAGAGAGGGGAGCTGGGATTGATAGAGAGACTGTGTTAAAGAGAGGGGAGCTGGTATTGATAGAGAGACTGTGTAAAAGAGCGGGGAGCTGGGATTTAGAGAGAGTCTGTTTAAAAGAGAGGGGAGCTTGGATCGATGGAGAGACTGTGTTAAAGAGATGGGAGCTGGGATTGATAGAGAGACTATGTTAAAGAGAGGGGAGCTGGGATTGATAGAGAGACTGTGTTAAAGAGAGGGGAGCTGGGTATGATAGAGAGACTGTGTAAAAGAGAGATGAGCTGGGATTGATAGAGAGACTGTGTTAAAGAGAGGGGAGCTGGGATTGATAGAGAGACTGTGTTAAAGAGAGGGGAGCTGGGATTGATAGAGAGACTGTGTTTAAGAGAGGGGAGCTGGGATTGATAGAGAGGCACTGTTACAGAGAGGGTAGATGGGATCGATAGACTGTGTTAAAGAGAGGGCAGTTGGGATTAATAGATAGTCTGTGTGAAAGAGAGGGGACTGGTATTGAAAGAGAGACTATGTGACAGAGAGGGGAGCTGGGATTGATAGAGAGACTGTGTCAAAGAGACGGGAGCTGGGATCGATAGAGAGACTGTGTTAAAGAGAGGGGAGCTGGGATTGATAGAGAGACTGTGTGAAAGAGAGGGGAGCAGGGATTGTAAGAGAGACTGTGTGAAAGAGAGGGGAGCAGGGATCGATAGAGAGACTGTGTTAAAGAGAGAGGAACTGGGATTGATAGAGAGACTGTGTTAAAGAGAGGGGAGCTTGGATTGATAGACAGACTGTGTTAAAGAGAGGAGAGCTGGGATCGATAGAGAGACTGTGTGAAAGAGAGGGGAGCAGGGATTGATAGAGAGACTGTGCGAAAGAGAGGGGAGCTGGGTATAATGGAGAGACTGTGTTAAAGAGTGGGGAGCTGGGATTGATAGAGAGACTGCGTTAAAGAGAGGGGAGCTGGGATTGATAGAGAGACTGTGTAAAAGAGAGTTGAGCTGGGATTGAAAGAGAGTCTGTGTTAAAGAGGGGGGAGCTGGTATTGATAGACTGTGTTAAAGAGATGTGGGCTGGGTTTGATAGAGAGACTGAGTTAAAGAGAGGAGAGCTGGGATTGATAGAGAGACTGCATTAAGGAGAGGGGAGCTGGGATTGATAGAGAGAATGTGTTAAAGAGAGGGGAGCTGGGATCGATAGAGAGACTGTGTGAAAGAGAGGGGAGCTGTGATTGATAGAGAGACTGTGTTAAAGAGAGTGGAGCTGGGATCGATAGAGAGACTGTGTGAAAGAGAGGGGAGCTGGGATTGATAGAGAGACTGTGTTATAGAGAGGGGCTCTGGGATTGATAGAGAGACTGTGTTAAAGAGAGGGGAGCTGGGATCGATAGACTGTGTTAAAGAGATTTATGCTGGGATTAATAGAGAGGCTGTGATAAAGAGAGGGGAGCAGCGATTGATAGAGAGACTGTGTGAAAGAGAGGGGAGTTGCGAATGATAGAGAGACTGTGTTAAAGAGAGGGGAGCTGGGATTGATGGAGAGACTGTGTTAAAGAGAGGGGAGCTGGGATTGATTATGATACGGTGTGAAAGAGAGGGGAGCTGGGATAGATAGAGAGACTGTGTGAAAGAGAGGGGAGCTGGGATTGATAGAGAGACCTTGTTAAAGAGAGGGGAGCTGCGATTGATAGAGAGACTGCGTTAAAGAGAGGGGAGCTGGGATTGATAGATAGCCTGTGTTAAATAGAGGGGAGCTGGGATTGATCGAGAGTCTGTGTTAAAGAAATATTAGCTTGGATTGATAGAGAGACTGTTTTAAAGAGAGGAGTGCTGGGATTGATAGAGAGACTGTGTTAGAGAGAGGGGAGCTGCGATTGATAGAGAGACTGCGTTAAAGGGAGGGGAGCTGGGATTGATAGATAGCCTGTGTTAAATAGTGGGGAGCTGGGATTGATAGAGAGACTGCGTTAAAGAAAGGGGAGCTGGGATTAATAGAGAGACTGTGTTAAAGAGAGGGGAACAGGGATTGATAGACAGACAATGATAAAGAGAGGGGAGCTGGGATAGATAGATAGACTGTGTTAAAGAGAGGAGAGCTGGGATTGATAGAGAGACAGTGTTAAAGAGAGGGGAGCTGGGATTGACAGAGAGACCGTGTTAAAGAGAGGGCAGCTGGGATTGATAGACTGTGTTAAAGAGAGGGGAGCTGGGATTGAGGGAGAGTCTGTGCGAAAGAGAGGGGAGCTCGGATTGATTGAGAGACTGTGTTAAAGAGAGGGGACCTGGGATTGATAGAGAGACTGTTAAAGAGAGGGGAGCTGGGATTGTTAGAGAGACTGTGTTAAAGAGAGGGGAGCTGGGATCGATAGACTGTGTTAAAGAGTGGTGAGCTGGGATTGATACAGAGACTGTGTTAAAGAGAGGGGAGCTGGGATTGATAGAGACACAGTGTTAAAGAGAGGGCAGCTGGGATCGATAGACTGTGTTAAAGAGAGGGCAGTTGGGATTAATAGATAGTCTGTGTTAAAGAGAGGGGAGCTGGGATTGATAGAGAGACTGTGTTAAAGAGAGGGGAACTGGTATTCATAGAGAGACTATGTGACAGAGAGGGGAGCTGGGATTGATAGAGAGACAGTGTTAAAGAGACGGGAGTTGGGATTGATAGAGAGACTGTGTGAAAGAGAGGGGAGAAGGGATTGATAGAGAGACTGTGTGAAGGAGAGGGGAGTTGGGATTGATAGAGAGACTGTGTTAAAGAGAGGGGAGCTGGGATTGATAGAGACACTGTGTTGAAGAGAGGGGAGCTGGGATCGATAGAGAGACTGTGTTAAAGAGTGGGAGCTGGGTTTGATAGAGAGAATGTGTTAAAGAGAGGGGTGTTGTGATTGATAGAGAGACAGTGAAAGAGACGGGAGCTGGGATTGATAGAAAGAATGTGTTAAATAGAGGGGAGCTGGGATCGATAGAGAGACTGTGTTAAAGAGAGGTAAGCTGGGATTGATAGAGAGACTGTGTTAAAGAGAGGAGAGCTGGGATCGATAGAGAGACTGTGTTAAAGAGAGGGGAGCTGGGATTGAGAGAGAGACTGTGTTAAAGAGAGGGGAGCTGGGATTGATAGAGAGACTGTGTTAAAGAGAGGGAAGCTGGGATTGATAGAGAGACTGTGTTAAAGAGTGGTGAGCTGGGATTGATAGGGAGACTGTCTAAAAGAGAGGGGAGCTGTGATCGATACAGAGACTGTGTTAAAGAGAGGGGAGCTGGGATTGATAGAGAGACCGTGTTAAAGAGAGGGGAGCTGGGATTGATGGAGAGACTGTGTTAAAGAGAGGGGAGCTGGGATTGATAGAGAGACTCGGTTAAAGAGAGGGGAGCTGGGATTGATAGAGTGACTGTGTTAAAGAGAGGGGTGTGGGGATTGATTGAGAGGCTGTGTTAAACAGAGGGGAGCTGGGATTAATGGAGAGACTGTGTGAAAGAGAGGGGAGTTGGGATTGATAGAGAGATTGTGTGAAAGAGAGTTGAGCTGAGATTGATAGACTGTGTGAAAGAGAGGGGGGCTGGGATTGTTAGAGAGACTGAGTGAAAGAGAGGGGAGTTGGGATTGATAGAGAGAGTGTTTGAAAGTGAGTGGAGCTCGGATTGATAGATAGACTGTGTGAAAGAGAGGGGAAATGGGATTGATAGAGAGACTGTGTTAAAGAGAGGGGAGCTGGGATTCATGGAGAGACTGTGTAAAAGGGAGGGTAGCTGGGATTGATAGAGAGACTGTGTTAAAGAGAGGGGAGCTGGTATTGATAGAGAGACTGTGTTAAAGAGCGGGGAGCTGGGATTTATAGAGAGACTGTTTAAAAGAGAGGGGAGCTTGGATCGATGGAGAGACTGTGTTAAAGAGATGGGAGCTGGGATTGATAGAGAGACTGTGTTAAAGCGCGGGGCGCTGTGATTGATAGAGAGACTGTGTAAAAGCGAGGGGAGCTGGGATCGATAGAGAGACTGTGTTAAACAGAGGGGAGCTGGGATCGATAGAGAGACTGTGTTAAAAAGAGGGGAGCTGGGATCGATAGAGAGTCTGTGTGAAAGAGCGGGGAGCTGGGATTGATAGAGAGACTGTGTTAAAGAGAGGGGAGCTGGGATTGATAGAGAGACTGTGTTAAAGAGAGGGGAGCTGGGATCGATAGACTGTGTTAAAGAGATTGAAGCTGGGATTAATAGAGAGGCTGTGAAAAAGAGAGGGGAGCAGCGATTGATAGAGAGACTGTGTGAAAGAGAGGGGAGTTGCGAATGATAGAGAGACTGTGTTAAAGAGAGGGGAGCTGGGATTGATGGAGAGACTGTGTTAAAGAGAGGGGAGCTGGGATTGATTATGATACGGTGTGAAAGAGAGGGGAGCTGGGATAGATAGAGAGACTGTGTGAAAGAGAGGGGAGCTGGGATTGATAGAGAGACCTTGTTAAAGAGAGGGGAGCTGCGATTGATAGAGAGACTGCGTTAAAGAGAGGGGAGCTGGGATTGATAGATAGCCTGTGTTAAATAGAGGGGAGCTGGGATTGATCGAGAGTCTGTGTTAAAGAAATATTAGCTTGGATTGATAGAGAGACTGTTTTAAAGAGAGGGGTGCAGGGATTGATAGAGAGACTGTGTTAGAGAGAGGGGAGCTGCGATTGATAGAGAGACTGCGTTAAAGAGAGGGGAGCTGGGATTGATAGATAGCCTGTGTTAAATAGTGGGGAGCTGGGATTGACAGAGAGACTGAGTGAAAGAGGGGAGTTGGGATTGATTGAGAGACTGTGTGAAAGAGAGGGGAAATGGGATTGATAGAAAGACTGTGTTAAAGAGAGGGGAGCTGGGATTCATGGAGAGACTGTGTAAAAGAGAGGGGAGCTGGGATTGATAGAGAGACGGTGTGAAAGAGAGGGGAGCTGGGATTGATAGAGTGACTATGTGAAAGAGAGGGGAGCTGGGATTGATAGAGAGACTGTGTTAAAGAGAGGGGAGCTGGGATGGATAGAGAGACTGTGTTAAAGAGAGGTGAGCTGGGATCGATAGAGAGACTATGTTAAAGAGAGGGGAGCATTGATTGATAGAGAGACTGTGTTTAAGAGAGTGGAGCTGAGATTGATAGACTGTGTGAAAGAGAGGGGAGCTGGGATTGATAGAGAGACTCTGTGAAAGAGAGGGGAGTTGCGATTGATAGACAGATTGTGTGAAAGTGAGGGGAGAAGGGACTGATAGACTGAGTGAAAGAGAGGGGATTTGGGATTGATAGAGAGAGTGTGTGAAAGTGAGTGGAGCTCGGATTGATAGATAGACTGTGTGAAAGAGAGGGGAAATGGGATTGATAGAGAGACTGTGTTAAAGAGAGGGGAGCTGGTATTGATAGAGAGACAGTGTTAAAGAGAGGGTAGCTGGGATCGGTAGACTGTGTTAAAGAGAAGGCAGTTGGGATTAATAGAGAGACTGTGTTAAAGAGAGTGGAGCTGGGATTGATAGAGAATTTGTGTTAAAGAGAGGGGAGCAGATATTGATAGAGAGACTGAGTTAAAGAGAGGGGAGCTGGGATTGATAGAGAAACTGTTAAAGAGAGGGGAGCTGGAATTGATAGAGAGACTGTGTTAAAGAGAGGAGAGCTGGGATTGATAGAGAGACTGTGTTAAAAGGAGGGGAGCTGGGATTGATGGAGAGAAAGTGTTAAAGAGAGGGTAGCTGGGATCGGTAGACTGTGTTAAAGAGAGGGCAGTTGGGATTAATAGAGAGACTGTGTTAAAGAGAGTGGAGCTGGGATTGATTGAGAATTTGTGTTAAAGAGAGGGGAGCTGGGATTGATAGAGAGACTGTTTTCAAGAGAGGGGAGCTGGGATTGATAGAGAGACTGTGTTAAAGAGAGGGGAGCAGGGATTGATAGAGAGACTGTGTTTAAGAGAGTGGAGCTGGGACTGATAGATAGAATGTGTTAACGAAAGGGGAGCAGGGATTGATAGAGAGACTGTGTTAAAGAGAGTGGAGCTGGGATTGATAGAGAGACTGTGTTAAAGAGAGGGGAGCTGGGATTGATAGAGAGACTGTGTTAAAGAGAGGGGAGCTGAGATCGATTTAGAGGCTGTGTTAAAGAGAGGGGAGCTGGGATTGATAGAGACACTGTGTTAAAGAGACGGTAGCTGGGATTGATAGAGAGACTGTGTGAAAGAGAGGAGAGCTGGGATTGATAGAGAGACTGTGTGAAAGAGAGACGAGCTGGGATTGATAGAGAGACTGTGTTAAAGAGCGGGGATCTGGGATTTATAGAGAGACTGTTTAAAAGAGAGGGGAGTTGGATCAATGGAGAGACTGTGATAACGAGATGGGAGCTGGGACTGATAGAGAGTCTGTGTGAAAGAGAGGGGAGCTGCGATTGTTACAGAGACTGTGTTAAAGAGAGTGGCGCTGGGATCGATAGAGAGTCTGTGTGAAAGAGAGGGCAGTTGGGATTAATAAAGAGACTGTGTTAAAGAGAGGGGACCTAGGATTGATAGAGAGACTGTGTTAGAGAGAGGGGAGCTGCGATTGATAGAGAGACTGTGTTAAAGAGAGGGGAGCTGGGATTGATAGATCGACTGTGTTAAATAGAGGGGAGCTGGGATTGATAGAGAGACTGTGTTAAAGAGAGGGGAGTGGGGATTGAATGAGAGGCTGTGTTAAAGAGAGGGCAGCTGGGAATAATGGAGAGACTGTGTTAGAGAGGGGAGCTGGGAATGATGGAGGGACTGTGTTAAAGAGAGGGGAGCTGGGATTGATATAAACACTGTTAAAGAGAGGGGAGCTGGGATTGATAGAGAGACTGTGTGAAACAGACGGGAAATGGGATTGATAGAAAGACTGTGTTAAAGAGAGGGGAGCTGGGATTGATAGAGAGACGGTGTGAAAGAGAGGGGAGCTGGGATTGATAAGAGTGACTATGTGAAAGAGAGGGGAGCTGGGATTGATAGAGAGACTGTGTTAAAGAGAGGGGAGCTGGGATGGATAGAGAGACTGTGTTAAAGAGAGGTGAGCTGGGATCGATAGAGAGACTATGTTAAAGAGAGGGGAGCTGGGATCGATAGAGACACTGTGTTAAAGAGAGTGGTGCTGGGATTGATAGAGAATTTGTGTTAAAGAGAGGGGAGCAGGGATTGATAGAGAGACTGTGTTAAAGAGAGGGGAGCTGGGATTGTTAGAGAGACTGTGTTAAAGAGAGGGGAGTAGGGATTGATAGAGAGACTGTGTTTAAGAGAGTGGAGCTGAGATTGATAGACTGTGTGAAAGAGAGGGGAGCTGGGATTGATAGAGAGACTCTGTGAAAGAGAGGGGAGTTGGGATTGATAGAGTGTGTGAAAGTGAGTGGAGCTCGGATTGATAGATAGACTGTGTGAAAGAGAGGGGAAATGGGATTGATAGAGAGATTGTGTTAAAGAGAATGGGAGCTGGGATTCATGGAGAGACTGTGTAAAAGAGAGGGGAGCTGGGATTGATAGAGAGACTGTGTTAAAGAGAGGGGAGCTGGTATTGATAGAGACACAGTGTTAAAGAGAGGGTAGCTGGGATCGGTAGACTGTGTTAAAGAGAAGGCAGTTGGGATTAATAGAGAGACTGTGTTAAAGAGAGTGGAGCTGGGATTGATAGAGAATTTGTGTTAAAGAGAGGGGAGCAGATATTGATAGAGAGACTGAGTTAAAGAGAGGGGAGCTGGGATTGATAGAGAAACTGTTAAAGAGTGGGGAGCTGGAATTGATAGAGAGACTGTGTTAAAGAGAGGGGAGCTGGGATGATAGAGAGACTGTGTTAAAAGGAGGGGAGCTGGGATTGATAGAGAGACAGTGTTAAAGAGAGGGTAGCTGGGATCGGTAGACTGTGTTAAAGAGAGGGCAGTTGGGATTAATAGAGAGACTGTGTTAAAGAGAGTGGAGCTGGGATTGATTGAGAATTTGTGTTAAAGAGAGGGGAGCAGGTATTGATAGAGAGACTGTGTTAAAGAGAGGGGAGCTGGGATTGTTGGAGAGACTGTTTTAAAGAGAGGGGAGCTTGGATTGATAGAGAGACTGTTTTAAAGAGAGGGGAGCAGGAATTGATAGAGAGACGGTGTTTAAGAGAGTGGAGCTGGGATTGATAGATAGACTGTGTTAACGAAAGGGGAGCAGGGATTGATAGAGAGACTGTGTTAAAGAGAGTGGATTTGGGATTGATAGAGAGACTGTGTTAAAGAGAGGGGAGCTGGGATTGATAGAGAGACTGTGTTAAAGAGAGGGGAGCTGGGATTGATAGAGAGACTGTGTTAAAGAGAGTGGATTTGGGATTGATAGAGAGACTGTGTTAAAGAGAGGGGAGCTGGGATTGATAGAGAGACTGTGTTAAAGAGAGGGGAGCTGGGATTGATAGAGAGACTGTGTTAAAGAGAGGGGAGCTGAGATCGATTTAGAGACTGTGTTAAAGAGAGGGGAGCTGGGATCGATAGAGACACTGTGTTAATGAGAGGGAGCTGGGATCGATAGAGAGACTGTGTTACAGAGAGGGGAGATGGGAATGATAGAGAGACTGTGTTACAGAGAGGGGAGCAGGGATTGATAGACTGTGTTAAAGAGAGGGGAGCAGGGAATGATGGAGAGATTGATACAGAGACTGTGTTAAACAGATGGGAGCTGCGATTGATAGAGAGACTGTGTTAAAGAGAGGGGATATGCGATTGAAAGAGAGATTGTGTTAAAGAGACGGTAGCTGGAATTGATAGAGAGACTGTGTTAAATAGAGGGTGTTGGGATTGATAGAGAGACTGCGTTAAAGAGAGGGGAGCTGGGATTGATAGAGAGACTGTGTTAAAGAGAGGGGAGCTGGGATTGATAGAGAGACCGTGTGAAAGAGAGGAGAGCTGGGATTTAAAGTGAGACTGTGTTAAAGAGAGGGCAGCTGGGATTGATAGAGAGACTGTGTTAAAGAGAGGGGATCTGGGATCGATAGAGAGACTGTGTTAAAGAGAGGGGAGTGGGGATTGATAGAGAGACTGTGTTAAAAGAGGGGAGCTGGTATTGATAGAGTGACTGCGCTAAAGATAGGGTTAGCTGGTATTGAAAGAGAGACTGTGTGAAAGAGAGGGGAACTGTGATTGGTAAGGAGACTGGGTTAAAGAGAGGGGAGCTGAGATTGATAGAGAGGCTGTGTTAAAGTGAGTGGAGCTGGGATTGATAGAGAATTTGTGTTAAAGAGAGGGGAGCAGGGATTGATAGAGAGACTGTGTTAAAGAGAGGGGAGCTGGGATTGATAGAGAGACTGTGTTAACGAAAGGGGAGCTGGGATTGATAGAGAGATGGTGTTAACGAGAGTGGAGCAGGGATTGATAGAGAGACTGTGTTAAAGAGAGGGGAGCTGGGATTGATAGAGAGACTGTGTTAACGAAAGGGGAGCTGGGATTGATAGAGAGACGGTGGTAACGAGAGTGGAGCAGGGATTGATAGAGAGACTGTGTTAAAGAGGAGGGAGCTGAGATCGATTTAGAGACTGTGTTAAAAGAGGGGAGCTGGGATCGATAGAGACACTGTGTTACAGAGAGTGGAGCAGGGATTGATAGAGAGACTGTGTTAAAATAGGTGGGCTGCAATTGATAGAGAGACTGTGTTAAAGAGAGGGGTGCTGGGATTGACAGAGAAACTGTGTTAATGAGAGGGGAGCTGAGATCGATTTAGAGGCTCTGTTAAAGAGAGGGGAGCTGGGATAGATAGAGAGACTGTGTGAAAGAGAGGGGAGCTGGGATTGATAGAGAGACCTTGTTAAAGAGAGGGGAGCTGCGATTGATAGAGAGACTGCGTTAAAGAGAGGGGAGCTGGGATTGATAGATAGCCTGTGTTAAATAGAGGGGAGCTGGGATTGATCGAGAGTCTGTGTTAAAGAAATATTAGCTTGGATTGATAGAGAGACTGTTTTAAAGAGAGGGGTGCAGGGATTGATAGAGAGACTGTGTTAGAGAGAGGGGAGCTGCGATTGATAGAGAGACTGCGTTAAAGAGAGGGGAGCTGGGATTGATAGATAGCCTGTGTTAAATAGTGGGGAGCTGGGATTGACAGAGAGACTGAGTGAAAGAGGGGAGTTGGGATTGATTGAGAGACTGTGTGAAAGAGAGGGGAAATGGGATTGATAGAAAGACTGTGTTAAAGAGAGGGGAGCTGGGATTCATGGAGAGACTGTGTAAAAGAGAGGGGAGCTGGGATTGATAGAGAGACGGTGTGAAAGAGAGGGGAGCTGGGATTGATAGAGTGACTATGTGAAAGAGAGGGGAGCTGGGATTGATAGAGAGACTGTGTTAAAGAGAGGGGAGCTGGGATGGATAGAGAGACTGTGTTAAAGAGAGGTGAGCTGGGATCGATAGAGAGACTATGTTAAAGAGAGGGGAGCATTGATTGATAGAGAGACTGTGTTTAAGAGAGTGGAGCTGAGATTGATAGACTGTGTGAAAGAGAGGGGAGCTGGGATTGATAGAGAGACTCTGTGAAAGAGAGGGGAGTTGCGATTGATAGACAGATTGTGTGAAAGTGAGGGGAGAAGGGACTGATAGACTGAGTGAAAGAGAGGGGATTTGGGATTGATAGAGAGAGTGTGTGAAAGTGAGTGGAGCTCGGATTGATAGATAGACTGTGTGAAAGAGAGGGGAAATGGGATTGATAGAGAGACTGTGTTAAAGAGAGGGGAGCTGGTATTGATAGAGAGACAGTGTTAAAGAGAGGGTAGCTGGGATCGGTAGACTGTGTTAAAGAGAAGGCAGTTGGGATTAATAGAGAGACTGTGTTAAAGAGAGTGGAGCTGGGATTGATAGAGAATTTGTGTTAAAGAGAGGGGAGCAGATATTGATAGAGAGACTGAGTTAAAGAGAGGGGAGCTGGGATTGATAGAGAAACTGTTAAAGAGAGGGGAGCTGGAATTGATAGAGAGACTGTGTTAAAGAGAGGAGAGCTGGGATTGATAGAGAGACTGTGTTAAAAGGAGGGGAGCTGGGATTGATGGAGAGAAAGTGTTAAAGAGAGGGTAGCTGGGATCGGTAGACTGTGTTAAAGAGAGGGCAGTTGGGATTAATAGAGAGACTGTGTTAAAGAGAGTGGAGCTGGGATTGATTGAGAATTTGTGTTAAAGAGAGGGGAGCTGGGATTGATAGAGAGACTGTTTTCAAGAGAGGGGAGCTGGGATTGATAGAGAGACTGTGTTAAAGAGAGGGGAGCAGGGATTGATAGAGAGACTGTGTTTAAGAGAGTGGAGCTGGGACTGATAGATAGAATGTGTTAACGAAAGGGGAGCAGGGATTGATAGAGAGACTGTGTTAAAGAGAGTGGAGCTGGGATTGATAGAGAGACTGTGTTAAAGAGAGGGGAGCTGGGATTGATAGAGAGACTGTGTTAAAGAGAGGGGAGCTGAGATCGATTTAGAGGCTGTGTTAAAGAGAGGGGAGCTGGGATTGATAGAGACACTGTGTTAAAGAGACGGTAGCTGGGATTGATAGAGAGACTGTGTGAAAGAGAGGAGAGCTGGGATTGATAGAGAGACTGTGTGAAAGAGAGACGAGCTGGGATTGATAGAGAGACTGTGTTAAAGAGCGGGGATCTGGGATTTATAGAGAGACTGTTTAAAAGAGAGGGGAGTTGGATCAATGGAGAGACTGTGATAACGAGATGGGAGCTGGGACTGATAGAGAGTCTGTGTGAAAGAGAGGGGAGCTGCGATTGTTACAGAGACTGTGTTAAAGAGAGTGGCGCTGGGATCGATAGAGAGTCTGTGTGAAAGAGAGGGCAGTTGGGATTAATAAAGAGACTGTGTTAAAGAGAGGGGACCTAGGATTGATAGAGAGACTGTGTTAGAGAGAGGGGAGCTGCGATTGATAGAGAGACTGTGTTAAAGAGAGGGGAGCTGGGATTGATAGATCGACTGTGTTAAATAGAGGGGAGCTGGGATTGATAGAGAGACTGTGTTAAAGAGAGGGGAGTGGGGATTGAATGAGAGGCTGTGTTAAAGAGAGGGCAGCTGGGAATAATGGAGAGACTGTGTTAGAGAGGGGAGCTGGGAATGATGGAGGGACTGTGTTAAAGAGAGGGGAGCTGGGATTGATATAAACACTGTTAAAGAGAGGGGAGCTGGGATTGATAGAGAGACTGTGTGAAACAGACGGGAAATGGGATTGATAGAAAGACTGTGTTAAAGAGAGGGGAGCTGGGATTGATAGAGAGACGGTGTGAAAGAGAGGGGAGCTGGGATTGATAAGAGTGACTATGTGAAAGAGAGGGGAGCTGGGATTGATAGAGAGACTGTGTTAAAGAGAGGGGAGCTGGGATGGATAGAGAGACTGTGTTAAAGAGAGGTGAGCTGGGATCGATAGAGAGACTATGTTAAAGAGAGGGGAGCTGGGATCGATAGAGACACTGTGTTAAAGAGAGTGGTGCTGGGATTGATAGAGAATTTGTGTTAAAGAGAGGGGAGCAGGGATTGATAGAGAGACTGTGTTAAAGAGAGGGGAGCTGGGATTGTTAGAGAGACTGTGTTAAAGAGAGGGGAGTAGGGATTGATAGAGAGACTGTGTTTAAGAGAGTGGAGCTGAGATTGATAGACTGTGTGAAAGAGAGGGGAGCTGGGATTGATAGAGAGACTCTGTGAAAGAGAGGGGAGTTGGGATTGATAGAGTGTGTGAAAGTGAGTGGAGCTCGGATTGATAGATAGACTGTGTGAAAGAGAGGGGAAATGGGATTGATAGAGAGATTGTGTTAAAGAGAATGGGAGCTGGGATTCATGGAGAGACTGTGTAAAAGAGAGGGGAGCTGGGATTGATAGAGAGACTGTGTTAAAGAGAGGGGAGCTGGTATTGATAGAGACACAGTGTTAAAGAGAGGGTAGCTGGGATCGGTAGACTGTGTTAAAGAGAAGGCAGTTGGGATTAATAGAGAGACTGTGTTAAAGAGAGTGGAGCTGGGATTGATAGAGAATTTGTGTTAAAGAGAGGGGAGCAGATATTGATAGAGAGACTGAGTTAAAGAGAGGGGAGCTGGGATTGATAGAGAAACTGTTAAAGAGTGGGGAGCTGGAATTGATAGAGAGACTGTGTTAAAGAGAGGGGAGCTGGGATGATAGAGAGACTGTGTTAAAAGGAGGG
Source organism: Isurus oxyrinchus (assembly GCA_026770705.1). Taxonomy (NCBI): domain Eukaryota; kingdom Metazoa; phylum Chordata; class Chondrichthyes; order Lamniformes; family Lamnidae; genus Isurus; species Isurus oxyrinchus. The sequence goes on from JANJGN010000238.1 coordinate 633,376, forward strand.
GAGCTGGGATTGATAGAGAGACAGTGTTAAAGAGAGGGTAGCTGGGATCGGTAGACTGTGTTAAAGAGAGGGCAGTTGGGATTAATAGAGAGACTGTGTTAAAGAGAGTGGAGCTGGGATTGATTGAGAATTTGTGTTAAAGAGAGGGGAGCAGGTATTGATAGAGAGACTGTGTTAAAGAGAGGGGAGCTGGGATTGTTGGAGAGACTGTTTTAAAGAGAGGGGAGCTTGGATTGATAGAGAGACTGTTTTAAAGAGAGGGGAGCAGGAATTGATAGAGAGACGGTGTTTAAGAGAGTGGAGCTGGGATTGATAGATAGACTGTGTTAACGAAAGGGGAGCAGGGATTGATAGAGAGACTGTGTTAAAGAGAGTGGATTTGGGATTGATAGAGAGACTGTGTTAAAGAGAGGGGAGCTGGGATTGATAGAGAGACTGTGTTAAAGAGAGGGGAGCTGGGATTGATAGAGAGACTGTGTTAAAGAGAGTGGATTTGGGATTGATAGAGAGACTGTGTTAAAGAGAGGGGAGCTGGGATTGATAGAGAGACTGTGTTAAAGAGAGGGGAGCTGGGATTGATAGAGAGACTGTGTTAAAGAGAGGGGAGCTGAGATCGATTTAGAGACTGTGTTAAAGAGAGGGGAGCTGGGATCGATAGAGACACTGTGTTAATGAGAGGGAGCTGGGATCGATAGAGAGACTGTGTTACAGAGAGGGGAGATGGGAATGATAGAGAGACTGTGTTACAGAGAGGGGAGCAGGGATTGATAGACTGTGTTAAAGAGAGGGGAGCAGGGAATGATGGAGAGATTGATACAGAGACTGTGTTAAACAGATGGGAGCTGCGATTGATAGAGAGACTGTGTTAAAGAGAGGGGATATGCGATTGAAAGAGAGATTGTGTTAAAGAGACGGTAGCTGGAATTGATAGAGAGACTGTGTTAAATAGAGGGTGTTGGGATTGATAGAGAGACTGCGTTAAAGAGAGGGGAGCTGGGATTGATAGAGAGACTGTGTTAAAGAGAGGGGAGCTGGGATTGATAGAGAGACCGTGTGAAAGAGAGGAGAGCTGGGATTTAAAGTGAGACTGTGTTAAAGAGAGGGCAGCTGGGATTGATAGAGAGACTGTGTTAAAGAGAGGGGATCTGGGATCGATAGAGAGACTGTGTTAAAGAGAGGGGAGTGGGGATTGATAGAGAGACTGTGTTAAAAGAGGGGAGCTGGTATTGATAGAGTGACTGCGCTAAAGATAGGGTTAGCTGGTATTGAAAGAGAGACTGTGTGAAAGAGAGGGGAACTGTGATTGGTAAGGAGACTGGGTTAAAGAGAGGGGAGCTGAGATTGATAGAGAGGCTGTGTTAAAGTGAGTGGAGCTGGGATTGATAGAGAATTTGTGTTAAAGAGAGGGGAGCAGGGATTGATAGAGAGACTGTGTTAAAGAGAGGGGAGCTGGGATTGATAGAGAGACTGTGTTAACGAAAGGGGTGCTGGGATTGATAGAGAGATGGTGTTAACGAGAGTGGAGCAGGGATTGATAGAGAGACTGTGTTAAAGAGAGGGGAGCTGGGATTGATAGAGAGACTGTGTTAACGAAAGGGGAGCTGGGATTGATAGAGAGACGGTGGTAACGAGAGTGGAGCAGGGATTGATAGAGAGACTGTGTTAAAGAGGAGGGAGCTGAGATCGATTTAGAGACTGTGGTAAAAGAGGGGAGCTGGGATCGATAGAGACACTGTGTTACAGAGAGTGGAGCAGGGATTGATAGAGAGACTGTGTTAAAATAGGTGGGCTGCAATTGATAGAGAGACTGTGTTAAAGAGAGGGGTGCTGGGATTGACAGAGAAACTGTGTTAATGAGAGGGGAGCTGGGATTGATAGACTGTGTTAAAGAGAGGGGAGCAGGGATTGATGGAGAGATTGATACAAAGACTGTGTTAAACAGATGGGAGCTCCGATTGATAGAGAGACTGTGTTAAAGAGAGGGGATTTGGGATTGAAATAGAGATTGTGTTAAAGAGACGGTAGCTGGAAATGATAGAGGGACTGTGTTAAAGAGAGGGGAGCTGGGATTGATAGAAAGACTGTGTTAGAGAGAGGGGATCTGCAATTGATAGAGAGACTGTGTTAAATAGAGGGGTGCTGGGATTGATAGAGAGACTGCGTTAAAGAGAGGGGAGCTGGGATTGATAGAGAGACTGTGTTAAAGAGAGGGGAGCTGGGATTGAAAGTGAGACTGTGTTAAAGAGAGGGGAGCTGGGATTGATAGAGAGACTCTGTTAAAGAGAGGGGAGTTGGGAATGATAGAGAGACTGTGTTAAAGAGAGGGGAGCTGGGATTGATAGAGAGACTGCGCTGAAGAGAGGGTTAGCTGGGATTGATAGAGAGACTGTGTGAAAGAGAGGGGAGCTGTGATTGGTAAGGAGACTGGGTTAAAGAGAGGGGAGCTGGGATTGATAGAGAGACTGCGTTAAAGAGAGGGGAGCTGGGATTGATAGAGAGACTGTGTTAAAGAGAGGGGAGCTGGGATTGATAGAGAAACTGTGTTACAGAGAGGGGAGCTGGGAATGATAGAGAGACTGTGTTACAGAGAGGGGAGCTGGGATTGATAGACTGTGTTAAAGAGAGGGGAGCAGGGATTGAGGGAGAGATTGATACAGAGACTGTGTTAATCAGATGGGAGCTGCGATTGATAGAGAGACTGTGTTAAAGAGAGGGGATTTGGGATTGAAAGAGAGATTGTGTTAAAGAGATGGTAGCTGGAATTGATAGAGAGACTGTGTTAAAGAGAGGAGAGCTGGGATTGATAGAGAGACCGTGTAAAAGAGAGGAGAGCTGGGATTGATAGAGAGACCGTGTTAAAGAGAGTAGAGCTGGGATTGAAAGTGAGACTGTGTTAAAGAGAGGGGAGCTCGGATTGATAGAGAGACTGTGTTAAAGAGAGGGGAGTTGGGATTGATAGAGAGACTGTGTTAAAGAGAGGGGAGCTGGGAATGATAGAGAGACTGCGCTAAAGAGAGGGTTAGCCTGGATTGATAGAGAGACTGTGTGAAAGAGAGGGGAGCTGCGATTGGTAAGGAGACTGGGTGAAAGAGAGGGGAGCTGAGATTGATAGAGACACTGTGTTAAAGAGAGGGGAGCTGGGATTGATAGAGGGACTGTTAAAGAGAGGGGAGATGGAATTGATAGACTGTGTGAAAGAGAGGTGAGCTTGGATTGATAGAGAGACTGTATTAAAGAGAGGGGAGCTGGGAATGATGGAGAGACTGTGTGAAAGAGAGGGAGCTGGGATTGAAAGAAAGACTGTGTGAAAGAGAGGGGAGCTGGGAATGATGGAGAGACTGTGTGAAAGAGAGGGAGCTGGGATTGAAAGAGAGACTGTGTGAAAGAGAGGGAGCTGGGATTGAAAGAGAGACTCTGTTAAAGAGAGGGGAGCTGGGATTGATAGACTGTGTTTAAGAGAGGGGATCTGGGATTGATAGAGAGACTGTGTTAAAGAGAGGGGAGCTGGGATTGATAGAGAGACTGTGTTAAAAAGAGGGGAACTGGGATTGATAGAGAGACTGTGTTAAAGAGAGGGGAGCAGGGGTTTATAGAGAGACTGTGTGAAACAGAGGGGAGCTGCGATTAATGGAGAGACTGAGTAAAAGAGAGTGGAGCTGGGATCGATAGAGACACTTTTAAAGAGAGGGGAGCTGGGATTGATAGAGAGACTGTGTTAAAGAGAGGGGAGCTGGGATTGAAAGAGAGACTGTGTTAAAGAGAGGGGAGCTGGGATTGATAGAGAGACTGTGTTAAAGAGAGGGGAGCTGGGATTGATAGACAGACTGTGTTAAAGAGAGCGGAGCTGGGATTGATAGAGAGACAGTGTTAAAGAGAGGGGTGCTGGGATTGACAGAGAAACTGTGTTAATGAGAGGGGAGCTGGGATTGATAGACTGTGTTAAAGAGAGGGGAGCAGGGATTGATGGAGAGATTGATACAAAGACTGTGTTAAACAGATGGGAGCTCCGATTGATAGAGAGACTGTGTTAAAGAGAGGGGATTTGGGATTGAAATAGAGATTGTGTTAAAGAGACGGTAGCTGGAAATGATAGAGGGACTGTGTTAAAGAGAGGGGAGCTGGGATTGATAGAAAGACTGTGTTAGAGAGAGGGGATCTGCAATTGATAGAGAGACTGTGTTAAATAGAGGGGTGCTGGGATTGATAGAGAGACTGCGTTAAAGAGAGGGGAGCTGGGATTGATAGAGAGACTGTGTTAAAGAGAGGGGAGCTGGGATTGAAAGTGAGACTGTGTTAAAGAGAGGGGAGCTGGGATTGATAGAGAGACTCTGTTAAAGAGAGGGGAGTTGGGAATGATAGAGAGACTGTGTTAAAGAGAGGGGAGCTGGGATTGATAGAGAGACTGCGCTGAAGAGAGGGTTAGCTGGGATTGATAGAGAGACTGTGTGAAAGAGAGGGGAGATGTGATTGGTAAGGAGACTGGGTTAAAGAGAGGGGAGCTGGGATTGATAGAGAGACTGTGTTAAAGAGAGGGGAGCTGGGATTGATAGAGAGACTGTGTTAAAGAGAGGGGAGCTGGGATTGATAGAGAGACTGTGTTAAACAGAGGGGAGCCTGGATTGACAGAGAGAATGAGTTAAAGAGAGGGGAGCTGGGATTGATAGAGAAACTGTTAAAGGGAGGGGAGCTGGAATTGATAGAGAGACTGTGTTAAAGAGAGGGGAGCTGGGATTGATAGAGAGACTGTGTTAAAGAGAGGGGAGCTGGGATTGATAGAGAGACAGTGTTAAAGAGAGGGTAGCTGGGATCAATAGACTGTGTTAAAGAGAGGGCAGTTGGGATTAATAGAGAGACTGTGTTAAAGAGAGTGGAGCTGGGATTGATAGAGAATTGGTGTTAAAGAGAGGGGAGCAGGGATTGATTGAGAGACTGTGTTAAAGAGAGGGGAGCTGGGATTGATAGAGAGACTGTGTTAAAGAGAGGGGAGCAGGGATTGATAGAGAGACTGTGTTAAAGAGAGGGGAGCAGGGATTGATAGAGAGACTGTGTTAAAGAGAGTGGAGCTGGGATTTATAGAGAGACTGGGTTAAAGAGAGGGGAGCTGGGATCGATAGAGACACTGTGTTACAGAGAGTGGAGCAGGGATTGATAGAGAGACTGTGTTAAAATAGGTGGGCTGCAATTGATAGAGAGACTGTGTTAAAGAGAGTGGAGCTGGGATTGATAGAGAATCTCTGTTAAAGAGAGGGGAGTAGGGATTGATAGAGAGACTGTAAAAGAGAGTGGAGCTGGGATTGATAGAGAGACTGTGTTAAAGAGAGAGGAGCTGGGATTGATAGAGGGACTTTATTAAAGAGAGGGGAGCTGAGATCGATTTAGAGACTGTGTTAAAGAGAGGGGAGCTGGGATCGATAGAGACACTGTGTTACAGAGAGTGGAGCAGGGATTGATAGAGAGACTGTTAAAATAGGTAAGCTGCAATTGATAGAGAGACTGTGTTAAAGAGAGGGGAGCTGGGATTGATAGAGTAACTGTGTTACAGAGAGGGGAGCTGGGAATGATAGAGAGACTGTGTTACAGTTAGGGGAGCTGGGATTGATAGACTGTGTTAAAGAGAGGGGAGCAGGGATTGAGGGAGAGATTGATACAGAGACTGTGTTAATCAGATGGGAGCTGCGATTGATAGAGAGACTGTGTTAAAGAGAGGGGATTTGGGATTGAAAGAGAGATTGTGTTAAAGAGATGGTAGCTGGAATTGATAGAGAGACTGTGTTAAAGAGAGGAGAGCTGGGATTGATAGAGAGACCGTGTAAAAGAGAGGGGAGCTGGGATTGATAGAGAGACCGTGTTAAAGAGAGTAGAGCTGGGATTGAAAGTGAGACTGTGTTAAAGAGAGGGGAGCTGGGATTGATAGAGAGACTGTGTTAAAGAGAGGGGAGTTGGGATTGATAGAGAGACTGTGTTAAAGAGAGGGGAGCTGGGAATGATAGAGAGACTGCGCTAAAGAGAGGGTTAGCCTGGATTGATAGAGAGACTGTGTGAAAGAGAGGGGAGCTGCGATTGGTAAGGAGACTGGGTGAAAGAGAGGGGAGCTGAGATTGATAGAGAGACTGTGTTAAAGAGAGGGGAGCTGGGATTGATAGAGGGACTGTTAAAGAGAGGGGAGATGGAATTGATAGACTGTGTGAAAGAGAGGAGAGCTTGGATTGATAGAGAGACTGTGTGAAAGAGAGGGGAGCTGGGAATGATGGAGAGACTGTGTGAAAGAGAGGGAGCTGGGATTGAAAGAGAGACTGTGTGAAAGAGAGGGAGCTGGGATTGAAAGAGAGACTCTGTTAAAGAGAGGGGAGCTGGGATTGATAGACTGTGTTTAAGAGACGGGATCTGGGATTGATAGAGAGACTGTGTTAAAGAGAGGGGAGCTGGGATTGATAGAGAGACTGTGTTAAAAAGAGGGGAACTGGGATTGATAGAGAGACTGTGTTAAAGAGAGGGGAGCAGGGGTTTATAGAGAGACTGTGTGAAACAGAGGGGAGCTGCGATTAATGGAGAGACTGAGTAAAAGAGAGGGGAGCTGGGATCGATAGAGACACTTTTAAAGAGAGGGGAGCTGGGATTGATAGAGAGACTGTGTTAAAGAGAGGGGAGCTGGGATTGAAAGAGAGACTGTGTTAAAGAGAGGGGAGCTGGGATTGATAGAGAGACTGTGTTAAAGAGAGGGGAGCTGCGATTGATAGACAGACTGTGTTAAAGAGAGCGGAGCTGGGATTGATAGAGAGACAGTGTTAAAGAGAGGGCAGCTGGGATCGATAGACTGTGTTAAAATGAGGGCAGTTGGCATTAATAGAGAGTCTCTGTAAAAGAGAGGGGAGCTGGGATTGAAAGAGAGATTGTGTTAAAGAGACGGTAGCTGTGATTGATAGAGAGAATGTATTAAAGAGAGGGGAGCTGGGATTGATAGAGAGACTGTGTTAAAGAGAGGGGAGCTGCGTTTGATAGACAGACAGTGTTAAAGAGAGGGGAGCTGCGTTTGATAGACAGACAGTGTTAAAGAGAGGGGAGCTGGGATTGATAGACAGACTGTGTTAAAGAGGGGGGAGCTGGGATTGATAGACAGACTGTGTTAAAGAGAGGGGACCTGGGATTGATTGAGAGACTGTGTTGAAGAGAGTGGAGCTGGGATTGATAGAGAGACTGCGTTAAAGATAGGGAAGCTGGGATTGATAGAGTGACTGTGTTAAAGAGAAGGGACCTGGGATTGATAGACTGTGAAAGAGAGAGGAACTGGGATTGATAGAGAAACTGTGTTAACGAGAGGTGAGCTGGGATTGATAGAGAGACTGTTTAAAAGAGAGGGGAGCTGGCTTCGATTGAGAGACTGTGTTAAAGAGAGGGGAGCTGGGATTGATAGAGTGACTGTGTTAAAGAGAAGGGAGCTGGGATCGATAGAGAGACTGTGTTAAAGAGAGGGGTGCTGGGATCGATAGACTATGTTAAAGAGAGGGCCATTGGGATTAATAGAGAGTCTGTGTTAAAGAGAAAGGTGTTGGGATTGATAAAGAGACTGTGTTAAAGAGATGGGAGCAGCGATTGATAGAGAGACTGTGTTAAAGATAGGGGAGTTGGGATTGAAAGAGAGATTGTGTTAAAGAGACGGTAGCTGGGATTGATAGAGAGACTGTGTTAAGGAGAGGGCAGCTGGGATTGATAGAAAGACTGTGTTAGAGAGAGGAGAGCTGCGATTGATAGAGAGACTGTGTTAAATAGAGGGGAGCTGGGATTGATAGAGAGACTGCATTAAAGAGAGGAGAGCTGGGATTGATAGAGAGACCGTGTTAAAGAGAGGAGAGCTGGGATTGAAAGAGAAACTGAGTTAAAGATAGGGGAGCTGCGATTGATAGACTGTTTTAAAGAGACGGGAGCTGGGATTGATAGAGAGACTGTGTTAAAGAGACGGGAGCTTGGGTTGATGGAGAGACTGTGTTAAAGAGACGGGAGCTGGGATTTATAGATAGACTGTTAAAGAGAGGGGAGCTGGGATTGATAGAGAGACTGTGCTAAATAGAGGGGTAGCTGGGATTGATAGAGAGACTGTGTTAAAGAGAGGGGATCTGGGATTGATAGAGAGACTGTTAAAGAGAGGGGAGCTGCGATTGATAGAGAGACTGTGTTAAAGAGAGGGGAGCTGGGATTGATAGAGAGACTGTGTTAAAGAGAGGGGAGCTGGGATTGATAGAGAGACTGTGTTAAAGAGAGGGGAGCTGGTATTGATAGAGAGACTGTTAAAGAGAGGGGAGCTGGAATTGATAGACTGTGTGAAAGAGAGGAGAGCTGGGATTGATAGAGAGACTGTGTTAAAGGGAGGGGAGCTGGGAAATTTAGAGAGAGTGTTTTAGAGAGGTGAGATGCGATTGATAGAGAGAATCTGTGAAAGAGAGGGGAGCTGGGATTGATGGAGAGACTGTGTGAAAGAGAGGGGAGCTGGGATTGATAGAGAGACTGTGCTAAATAGAGGGGTAGCTGGGATTGATAGAGAGACTGTGTGAAAGAGAGGGGAGATGAGATTGATAGAGAGACTGTTAAAGAGAGGGGAGCTGCGATTGATAGAGAGACTGTGTTAAAGAGAGGGGAGCTGGGATTCATAGAGAGACTGTGTTAAAGAGAGGGGAGCTGGGATTGATAGAGAGACTGTTAAAGAGAGGGGAGCTGGAATTGATAGACTGTGTGAAAAAGAGGAGAGCTGGGTTTGATAGAGAGACTGTGTTAAAGGGAGGGGAGCTGGGATATTTAGAGAGAGTGTTTTAGAGAGGGGAGATGCGATTGATAGAGAGAATCTGTGAAAGAGAGGGGAGCTGGGATTGATGGAGAGACTGTGTGAAGGAGAGGGGAGCTGGGATTGATAGAGAGACTGTGTGAAAGAGAGAGGAGCAGGGATTGATAGAGAGGCTGTGTTAAAGAGAGGGGAGCTGGGATCGATAGATTGTGTAAAAGAGAGGGGAGCTGCGATTGATGGAGAGACTGTATTAAAGAGAGGGGAGCTGGGATTGATAAAGAGACTGTGTTCAAGAGAGGGGAGTTTGGATTGATAGAGAGGCTATGTTAAAGAGAGGGGAGTCGTGGTGGATAGAGAAACTGTGTGAAAGAGATTCGACCTGGGATTGATACAGAGACTGTTTTACGGGGAGGGGAGCTGTGATTGAGAGAGAGACTGTGTTAAAGAGAGGGGAAGTGGGATCGATCGACTGTGTGAAAGAGAGGGGAGCTGGGATTGACAGAGAGACTGTGTTAAAGAGAGGGGAGCTGGGATTGATAGAGAGACTGTGTTAAAGAGAGGGGAGCAGGGATTGATGTAGAGACTGTGTTAAAGAGAGGGGAGCTGGGATTGATAGAGAGACTGTGTAAAAGAGAGGGCATTTGGGATTGATAGAGAGACTTTGTTAAAGAGAGAGGGGCTGGGATCGATAGAGAGACAGTGTTAAAGAGAGGGGAGCTGGGATAGATAGAGAGACAGTGTTAAAGAGACAGAACTGGGATTGAAAGAGAGACTGAGTTAAGAGAGGGGAGCTGGGTTTGATGGAGAGACTGTGTTAAAGAGAGGGGAGCTGAGATTGATAGAGAGACTGTGTTAAAGAGAGGGGAGCTGGGATTGATAGAGGGACTGTTAAAGATAGGGGAGATGGAATTGATAGACTGTGTGAAAGAGAGGAGAGCTTGGATTGATAGAGAGACTGTGTGAAAGAGAGGGGAGCTGGGATCGATAGAGAGACTGTGTTAAACAGAGGGGAGCTGGGATTGATAAAGAGACTGTGTTAAAGAAAGGGGAGCTGGGATCGATAGAGAGTCTGTGTGAAAGAGAGGGGAGCTGCGATTGATAGAGAAACTGTTAAAGAGAGGGGAGCTGGGATTGATGGAGAGACTGTGTTAAAGAGAGGGGAGCTGGGATTGATAGAGAGACTGTGTTAAAGAGAGGGGAGCTTGGATTGATAGAGAGACAGTGTTAAAGAGAGGGGAGCTGGGATTGATAGAGAGAATGTGTGAAAGAGAGTGGAGCTGGGATTGATAGAGAATCTCTGTTAAAGAGAGGGGAGCAGGGATTGATAGAGAGACTGTTAAAGAGAGGGAGCTGGGATTGATAGAGAGACTGTGTTAAAGAGAGGGGAGCTGGGATTGATAGAGAGACTGTGTTAAAGAGAGTGGAGCTGGGATTGATAGAGAATCTCTGTTAAAGAGAGGGGAGCAGGGATTGATAGAGAGACTGTGTTAAAGAGAGGGATCTGGGATTGAATGTGAGACTGTGTTACAAAGAGTGGAGCTGGGATTGATAGAGAATCTCTGTTAAAGAGAGGGGAGCAGGGATTGATAGAGAGACTGTGTTAAAGAGAGGGGAGCTGGGATTGATAGAGAGACTGTGTTAAAGATAGGGAGCTGGGATTGATAGAGAGACTGTGTCAAAGAGAGGGGAGCTGGGATTGATAGAGAGACTGTGTTAACGAAATGGGAGCAGGGATTGATAGAGAGACTGTGTTAAAGAGAGTGGAGCTGGGATTGATAGAGAGACTGTGTTAAAGAGAGGGGAGCTGGGATTGATAGAGGTACTGTGTTAAAGAGAGGCGAGCTAAGATCGATTTGGAGACAGTGTAAAAGAGAGGGGACTGGGATTGATAGAAAGACTGTATTAGAGAGAGGGGAGCTGCGATAGATAGAGACTGTGTTAAATAGAGGGATGCTGGGATTGATAGACAGACTGTGTTAAAGAGATGGGAGCTGGGATTGATAGAGAGACTGTGTTAAAGAGAGGGGAGCTGGGATTGATAGAGAGACCGTGTTAAAGAGAGGAGAGCTGGGATTGAAAGTGAGACTGTGTTAAAGAGAGAGGAGCTGGGATTGATATAGAGACTGTGTTAAGGAGAGGGGAGTTGGGATTGATAGAGAGACTGTGTTAAAGAGAGGGGAGCTGGGAATGATAGAGAGACTGCGCTAAAGAGAGGGTTAGCTGGGATTGATAGAGAGACTGTGTGAAAGAGAGGGGAGCTGTGATTGGTTAGGAGACTGGGTTAAAGAGAGGGGAGCTGGGACTGATAGAGAGACTGTTAAAGAGAGGGGAGCTGGGATTGATAGAGAGACTGTCTTAAAGAGATTGAGCTGGGATTGATAGAGGGACTGTTAAAGAGAGGGGAGCTGGAATTGATAGACTGTGTGAAAGAGAGGAGAGCTTGGATTGATAGAGAGACTGTGTGAAAGAGAGGGAGCTGGGATTGATAGAGAGACTCTGTGAAAGAGAAGGGAGCTGGATTGATAGAGAGACTTTGTTAAAGAGAGGGGAACAGGGATTGATAGACTGTGTTAAAGAGAGGGGAGCTGGGATTGATGGAGAGACTGTGTTAAAGAGAGGGGAGCTGGGATTGATGGAGAGACTGTGTTAAAGAGAGGGAAGCTTGGATTGATAGAGATACTGTGTGAAAGAGAGTGGAGCTGGGATTGATAGAAAGACTGTGTTAAATAGAGGGGAGCTTGGGATTGATAGACTGTATTAATGGGAGGGGATCTCGAATTGATAGAGAGACTGTTGGAGAGGGGAGCTGGGATTGATAGAGAGTCTTTGTTAAAGAGAGGGGAGCTGGGATTGAAGAAGTGACTGTGTTCAAGAGAGGGGAGCTGGGATTGAAGGAGAGACTGTGTTAAAGAGAGTGGAGCTGGGATCGATAGAGAGACTGTGTCAAAGATAGGGGAGCTGGGATTGATAGAGAGACTGTGTTAAAGAGAGGGGAGAAGCGATTGATAGAGAGACTGTGTTAAAGAGAGGGGAGCTGGGATTTATAGAGAGAATGTGATAAAGATAGGGGAGCTGGGATTGATAGAGAGACTGTGTGAAAGAGAGGGGAGTTGGGATTGATAGAGAGACTGTGTTAAAGGGAGGGGTGCTTGGGATTGATAGACTGTGTTAAAGAGAGGGGAGCTGGGATTGATAGAGAGACTGTGTTAGAGAGGGGAGCTGGGATTGATAGAGAGACTGTGTTAAAGAGAGGGGATCTGGGATTGATAGAGGGACTGTGCAAGAGAGGGGAGCTGGGATTGATAGATAGGCTGTGTTAAAGAGAGGGGACCTGGGATTGATAGGGCGACTGTCTTAATGAGAGGGGAGATGGGATCGATAGACTGTGTGAAAGAGACGGTAGCTAGGATTGATAGAGAGACTGTGTTAAAGAGAGGTGAGGTGGGATTGATAGAGATACTGTGTTAAAGAGAGGGGTGTTGGGATTGAGAGAGAGACTGTGTTAAAGAGAGGAGAGTGGGGATTGAAAGAGAGACTGTGTTAAAGAAAGGGGAGCTGAGATTGATAGAGAGACTGTGTTATAGAGAGGGGAGCTGGGATTCATAGAGAGACTGTGTGAAAGAGAGGGGAGCTGGAATTGATAGAGATACTGTGTTAAAGAGAGGGGAGCTGGGATTGACAGAGTGACTGTGTTAAAGTGAAGGTAGATGGAATTCATAGAGAGACTGTTTTAAAGGTAGGGGAGCAGGGATTGATAGACATACTTTGTTAAAGAGAGGGGAGCTGGGATTGACAGAGAGACTGTGTTAATGTGAAGGTAGATGGGATTGATAGAGAGACTGTGTTAAAGGGTGCGGAGCTGGGATTGATAGAGAGATTGTGTTAGAGAGGGGAGCTGTGATTGATAGAGAGACTGTGTTAAAGAGAGGGGTGCTGGGATTGATAGAGAGACTGTGTTAAAGAGAGGGGAGCTGGGATTGATAGAGAGACTGTGTTAAAGAGAGGGGAGCTTGGATTGATAGAGAGACAGTGTTAAAGAGAGGGTAGCTGGGATCGATAGACTGTGTTAAAGAGAGGGTAGTTGGGATTAATAGAGAGACTGTGTTAAAGAGAGGGTAGCTGGGATTAATAAAGAGACTGTGTTATAGAGATGGGAGCTGCGATTGATAGAGAGACAGTGTTAAAGGGAGGGGAGCTGGGATTGAAAGAGAGATTGTGTTAAAGAGACGGTAGCTGGGATTGATAGAGAGACTGTGTTAAAGAGAGGGGAGCTGGGATTGATAGAGAGACTGTGTTACAGAGAGGGGAGCAGGGATTGATAGAGAGACTGTGTTTAAGAGAGTGGAGCTGGTATTCATGGAGAGACTGTGTTAAAGAGAGGGGAGCTGGGATTGATAGAGAGACTGTGTTCAAGAGAGGGGAGCTGGTATTCATGGAGAGACTGTGTTAAAGAGAGGGGAGCTGGAATTGATAGAGATACTGTGTTAAAGAGAGGGGAGCTGGGATTGACAGAGTGACTGTGTTAAAGTGAAGGTATTTGGAATTCATAGAGAGACTGTTTTAAAGGTAGGGGAGCAGGGATTGATAGAGATACTTTGTTAAAGAGAGGGGAGCTGGGATTGACAGAGAGACTGTGTTAATGTGAAGGTAGATGGGATTGATAGAGAGACGGTGTTAAAGGGTGGGGAGCTGGGATTGATAGAGAGATTGTGTTAGAGAGGGGAGCTGTGATTGATAGAGAGACTGTGTTAAAGAGAGGGGAGCTTGGATTGATAGAGAGACTGTGTTATAGAGATGGGAGCTGCGATTGATAGAGAGACTGTGTTAAAGGGAGGGGAGCTGGGATTGAAAGAGAGATTGTGTTAAAGAGACGGTAGCTGGGATTGATAGAGAGACTGTGTTAAAGAGAGGGGAGCTGGGATTGATAGAGAGACTGTGTTAAAGAGAGGGGAGCAGGGATTGATAGAGAGACTGTGTTTAAGTGAGTGGAGCTGAGATTGATATACTGTGTGAAAGAGAGGGGAGCTGGGATTGATAGAGAGACTGTGTTCAAGAGAGGGGAGCTGGTATTCATAGAGAGACTGTGTTAAAGAGAGGGGAGCTGGGATTGATAGAGAGACTGTGTTAAAGAGCGGGGAGCTGGGATTTATAGAGAGACTGTTTAAAAGAGAGGGGAATTTGGATCGATGGAGAGACTGTGTTAAAGAGATGGGAGCTGGGATTGATAGAGAGACTGTGTTAAAGAGAGGGGAGCTGGGATTGATAGAGAGACTGTGTTAAAGAGCGGGGCGCTGGGATTGATAGAGAGACTGTGTAAAAGCGAGGGGAGCTGGGATCGATAGAGAGACTGTGTTAAACAGAGGGGAGCTGGGATTGATAGAGAGACTGTGTTAAAGAAAGGGGAGCTGGGATTGCTAGAGAGAATGTGTGAAAGAGAGTGGAGCTGGGATTGATAGAGAATCTCTGTTAAAGAGAGGGGAGCAGGGATTGATAGAGAGACTGTTAAAGAGAGGGAGCTGGGATTGATAGAGAGACTGTGTTAAAGAGAGGGGAGCTGGGATTGATAGAGAGACTGTGTTAAAGAGAGTGGAGCTGGGATTGATAGAGAATCTCTGTTAAAGAGAGGGGAGCAGGGATTGATAGAGAGACTGTGTTAAAGAGAGGGATCTGGGATTGAATGAGAGACTGTGTTAAAAAGAGTGGAGCTGGGATTGATAGAGAATCTCTGTTAAAGAGAGGGGAGCAGGGATTGATAGAGAGACTGTGTTAAAGAGAGGGGAGCTGGGATTGATAGAGAGACTGTGTTAAAGATAGGGAGCTGGGATTGATAGAGAGACTGTGTCAAAGAGAGGGGAGCTGGGATTGATAGAGAGACTGTGTTAACGAAATGGGAGCAGGGATTGATAGAGAGACTGTGTTAAAGAGAGTGGAGCTGGGATTGATAGAGAGACTGTGTTAAAGAGAGGGGAGCTGGGATTGATAGAGGGACTGTGTTAAAGAGAGGCGAGCAAAGATCGATTTGGAGACTGTGTTAAAGAGAGGGGAGCTGGGATTGATAGAAAGACTGTATTAGAGAGAGGGGAGCTGCGATAGATAGAGACTGTGTTAAATAGAGGGATGCTGGGATTGATAGACAGACTGTGTTAAAGAGATGGGAGCTGGGATTGATAGAGAGACTGTGTTAAAGAGAGGGGAGCTGGGATTGATAGAGAGACCGTGTTAAAGAGAGGAGAGCTGGGATTGAAAGTGAGACTGTGTTAAAGAGAGGGGAGCTGGGATTGATATAGAGACTGTGTTAAAGAGAGGGGAGCTGGGAATGATAGAGAGACTGCGCTAAAGAGAGGGTTAGCTGGGATTGATAGAGAGACTGTGTGAAAGAGAGGGGAGCTGTGATTGGTTAGGAGACTGGGTTAAAGAGAGGGGAGCTGAGATTGATAGAGAGACTGTGTTAAAGAGAGGGGAGCTGGGATTGATAGAGAGACTGTCTTAAAGAGATTGAGCTGGGATTGATAGAGGGACTGTTAAAGAGAGGGGAGCTGGAATTGATAGACTGTGTGAAAGAGAGGAGAGCTTGGATTGATAGAGAGACTGTATTAAAGAGAGGGGAGCTGGGAATGATGGAGAGACTGTGTGAAAGAGAGGGAGCTGGGATTGATAGAGAGACTGTGTGAAAGAGAGGGGAGCTGGGATTGATAGGGAGACTCTGTTAAAGAGAGGGGAGCTGGGATTGATAGACTGTGTTTAAGAGAGGGGATCTGGGATTGATAGAGAGACTGTGTTAAAGAGAGGGGAGTTGTGTTTGATAGAGTGACTGTGTTAAAGAGAGGGGAACTGGGATTGATAGAGAGACTGTGTTAAAGAGAGGGGAGCAGGGGTTTATAGAGAGACTGTGTGAAACAGAGGGGAGCTGCGATTAATGGAGAGACTGAGTAAAAGAGAGGGGAGCTGGGATCGATAGAGACACTTTTAAAGAGAGGGGAGCTGGGATTGATAGAGAGACTGTGTTAAAGAGAGAGGTGCTGGGATTGAAAGAGAGACTGTGTTAAAGAGAGGGGAGCTGGGATTGATAGAGAGACAGTGTTAAAGAGAGGGCAGCTGGGATCGATAGACTGTTTTAAAGTGAGGGGAGCTGGGATTGATAGACAGACTGTGTTAAAGAGGGGGGAGCTGGGATTGATAGAGAGACTGTGTTAAAGAGTGGGGAGCTGGGATTGATAGAGAGACTGTGTTAAAGTGTGGGGAGATGGGATTGATAGAGTGACTGTGTTAAAGAGAAGGGAGCTGGGATTGATAGTCTGTGAAAGAGAGAGGAACTGGGATTGATAGAGAAACTGTGTTAAAGAGTGGGGAGCTGGGATTGATAGAGAGACTGTATTAAAGAGAGGAGAGCTGGGATCGATAGAGAGACTGTGTTATAGAGAGGAGAACTGGGATTGATAGAGAGACTGTGTTAAAGAGAGGGGAGCTGGGATTGATAGAGAGACTGTGTTAAAGAGAGGAGAGCTGGGATTGAAAGAGAAACTGAGTTAAAGAGAGGGGAGCTGCGATTGATAGAGAGACTGTTTTAAAGAGACGGGAGCTGGGATTGATAGAGAGACTGTGTTAAAGAGACGGGAGCTTGGATTGATAGAGAGACTGTGTTAAAGAGACGGGAGCTGGGATTTATAGATAGACTGTTAAAGAGAGCGGAGCTGGGATTGATAGAGAGACTGTGCTACATAGAGGGGTAGCTGGGATTGATAGAGAGACTGTGTTAAAGAGAGGGGAGCTGGGATTGATAGCGAGACTGTTAAAGAGAGGGGAGCTGCGATTGATAGAGAGACTGTGTTAAAGAGAGGGGAGCTGGGATTGATAGAGAGACTGTGTTAAAGAGAGGGGAGCTGGGATTGATAGAGAGACTGTGTTAAAGAGAGGGGAGCTGGTATTGATAGAGAGACTGTTAAAGAGAGGGGAGCTGGAATTGATAGACTGTGTGAAAGAGAGGAGAGCTGGGATTGATAGAGAGACTGTGTTAAAGGGAGGGGAGCTGGGAAATTTAGAGAGAGTGTTTTAGAGAGGGGAGATGCGATTGATAGAGAGAATCTGTGAAAGAGAGGGAGCTGGGATTGATGGAGAGACTGTGTGAAAGAGAGGGGAGCTGGGATTGATAGAGAGACTGTGCTAAATAGATG
The DNA here is from genome assembly GCA_026770705.1 of Isurus oxyrinchus. Classification (NCBI taxonomy): domain Eukaryota; kingdom Metazoa; phylum Chordata; class Chondrichthyes; order Lamniformes; family Lamnidae; genus Isurus; species Isurus oxyrinchus. Next base: position 650,320 of record JANJGN010000238.1, read on the forward strand.
GGTAGCTGGGATTGATAGAGGGACTGTGTGAAAGAGAGGTGAGATGAGATTGATAGAGAGACTGTTAAAGAGAGGGGAGCTGCGATTGATAGAGAGACTGTGTTAAAGAGAGGGGAGCTGGGATTGATAGAGAGACTGTGTTAAAGAGAGGGGAGCTGGGATTGATAGAGAGACTGTTAAAGAGAGGGGAGCTGGAATTGATAGACTGTGTGAAAGAGAGGAGAGCTGGGATTGATAGAGAGACTGTGTTAAAGGGAGGGGAGCTGGGATATTTAGCGAGAGTGTTTTAGAGAGGGGAGATGCGATTGATAGAGAGAATCTGTGAAAGAGAGGGGAGCTGGGATTGATGGAGAGACTGTGTGAAAGAGAGGGGAGCTGGGATTGATAGAGAGACTGTGTGAAAGAGAGGGGAGCTGGGATTGATGGAGAGGCTGTGTTAAAGAGAGGGGAGCTGGGATCGATAGATTGTGTTAAAGAGAGGGGAGCTGCGATTGATGGAGAGACTGTGTTAAAGAGAGGGGAGCTGGGATTGATAAAGAGACTGGGTTCAAGAGAGGGGAGTTTGGATTGATAGAGAGGCTATGTTAAAGAGAGGGGAGTCGTGGTGGATAGAGAAACTGTGTGAAAGAGATTCGACCTGGGATTGATACAGAGACTGTTTTACGGGGAGGGGCGCTGTGATTGAGAGAGAGACTGTGTTAAAGAGAGGGGAAGTGGGATCGATAGACTGTGTGAAAGAGAGGGGAGCTGGGATTGACAGAGAGACTGTGTTAAAGAGAGGGGAGCTGGGATTGATAGAGAGACTGTTAAAGAGAGAGGAGCAGGGATTGATGGAGAGACTGTGTTAAAGAGAGGGGAGCTGGGATTGATAGAGAGACTGTGTAAAAGAGAGGGGATTTGGGATTGATAGAGAGAATTTGTTAAAGAGAGAGGAGCTGGGATCGATAGAGAGACTGTGTTAAAGAGAGGGGAGCTGGGATAGATAGAGAGACAGTGTTAAAGAGACAGAACTGGGATTGAAAGAGAGACTGTGTTAAGAGAGGGGAGCTGGGATTGATGGAGAGACTGTTTTAAAGAGAGAGGAGCTAGGATTGATGGAGAGACTGTGTTAAAGAGAGGCGAGCTGGGATTGATGGGGAGACTGTTAACGAGAGGGGAGCTGGGATTTATAGAGAGACTGTGTGAAAGAGAGGGGAGATGGCATTGATAGAGAGACTGTGTTAAATAGAGGGGAGGGTGGGATTGATACACTGTGTTAAAGATAGGGGAGCTGGGATTGATGGAGAGACTGCGTTAAAGAGAGGGGAGCTGGGATGGATGGAGAGACTGTGTTAAAGAAAGGGGAGCTGGGATTGATAGAGAGACTGTGTTAAAGAGATGGGAGCTGGGATGGGTGGAGAGACTGAGTTAAAGAGAGGGGAGCTGGGATTGATAGAGAGACTGTGTTAAAGAGAGGGGAGCTGGGATTGATAGACTGTGTTAAAGAGAGGGGAGCTGGGAATGATGGAGAGACTGTGTGAAAGAGAGGGAGCTGGGATTGATAGAGAGACTGTGTGAAAGAGAGGGGAGCTGGGATTGATAGGGAGACTCTGTTAAAGAGAGGGGAGCTGGGATTGATAGACTGTGTTTAAGAGAGGGGATCTGGGATTGATAGAGAGACTGTGTTAAAGAGAGGGGAGTTGTGTTTGATAGAGTGACTGTGTTAAAGAGAGGGGAACTGGGATTGATAGAGAGACTGTGTTAAAGAGAGGGGAGCAGGGGTTTATAGAGAGACTGTGTGAAACAGAGGGGAGCTGCGATTAATGGAGAGACTGAGTAAAAGAGAGGGGAGCTGGGATCGATAGAGACACTTTTAAAGAGAGGGGAGCTGGGATTGATAGAGAGACTGTGTTAAAGAGAGAGGTGCTGGGATTGAAAGAGAGACTGTGTTAAAGAGAGGGGAGCTGGGATTGATAGAGAGACAGTGTTAAAGAGAGGGCAGCTGGGATCGATAGACTGTTTTAAAGTGAGGGGAGCTGGGATTGATAGACAGACTGTGTTAAAGAGGGGGGAGCTGGGATTGATAGAGAGACTGTGTTAAAGAGTGGGGAGCTGGGATTGATAGAGAGACTGTGTTAAAGTGTGGGGAGATGGGATTGATAGAGTGACTGTGTTAAAGAGAAGGGAGCTGGGATTGATAGTCTGTGAAAGAGAGAGGAACTGGGATTGATAGAGAAACTGTGTTAAAGAGTGGGGAGCTGGGATTGATAGAGAGACTGTATTAAAGAGAGGAGAGCTGGGATCGATAGAGAGACTGTGTTATAGAGAGGAGAACTGGGATTGATAGAGAGACTGTGTTAAAGAGAGGGGAGCTGGGATTGATAGAGAGACTGTGTTAAAGAGAGGAGAGCTGGGATTGAAAGAGAAACTGAGTTAAAGAGAGGGGAGCTGCGATTGATAGAGAGACTGTTTTAAAGAGACGGGAGCTGGGATTGATAGAGAGACTGTGTTAAAGAGACGGGAGCTTGGATTGATAGAGAGACTGTGTTAAAGAGACGGGAGCTGGGATTTATAGATAGACTGTTAAAGAGAGCGGAGCTGGGATTGATAGAGAGACTGTGCTACATAGAGGGGTAGCTGGGATTGATAGAGAGACTGTGTTAAAGAGAGGGGAGCTGGGATTGATAGCGAGACTGTTAAAGAGAGGGGAGCTGCGATTGATAGAGAGACTGTGTTAAAGAGAGGGGAGCTGGGATTGATAGAGAGACTGTGTTAAAGAGAGGGGAGCTGGGATTGATAGAGAGACTGTGTTAAAGAGAGGGGAGCTGGTATTGATAGAGAGACTGTTAAAGAGAGGGGAGCTGGAATTGATAGACTGTGTGAAAGAGAGGAGAGCTGGGATTGATAGAGAGACTGTGTTAAAGGGAGGGGAGCTGGGAAATTTAGAGAGAGTGTTTTAGAGAGGGGAGATGCGATTGATAGAGAGAATCTGTGAAAGAGAGGGAGCTGGGATTGATGGAGAGACTGTGTGAAAGAGAGGGGAGCTGGGATTGATAGAGAGACTGTGCTAAATAGATGGGTAGCTGGGATTGATAGAGGGACTGTGTGAAAGAGAGGTGAGATGAGATTGATAGAGAGACTGTTAAAGAGAGGGGAGCTGCGATTGATAGAGAGACTGTGTTAAAGAGAGGGGAGCTGGGATTGATAGAGAGACTGTGTTAAAGAGAGGGGAGCTGGGATTGATAGAGAGACTGTTAAAGAGAGGGGAGCTGGAATTGATAGACTGTGTGAAAGAGAGGAGAGCTGGGATTGATAGAGAGACTGTGTTAAAGGGAGGGGAGCTGGGATATTTAGCGAGAGTGTTTTAGAGAGGGGAGATGCGATTGATAGAGAGAATCTGTGAAAGAGAGGGGAGCTGGGATTGATGGAGAGACTGTGTGAAAGAGAGGGGAGCTGGGATTGATAGAGAGACTGTGTGAAAGAGAGGGGAGCTGGGATTGATGGAGAGGCTGTGTTAAAGAGAGGGGAGCTGGGATCGATAGATTGTGTTAAAGAGAGGGGAGCTGCGATTGATGGAGAGACTGTGTTAAAGAGAGGGGAGCTGGGATTGATAAAGAGACTGGGTTCAAGAGAGGGGAGTTTGGATTGATAGAGAGGCTATGTTAAAGAGAGGGGAGTCGTGGTGGATAGAGAAACTGTGTGAAAGAGATTCGACCTGGGATTGATACAGAGACTGTTTTACGGGGAGGGGCGCTGTGATTGAGAGAGAGACTGTGTTAAAGAGAGGGGAAGTGGGATCGATAGACTGTGTGAAAGAGAGGGGAGCTGGGATTGACAGAGAGACTGTGTTAAAGAGAGGGGAGCTGGGATTGATAGAGAGACTGTTAAAGAGAGAGGAGCAGGGATTGATGGAGAGACTGTGTTAAAGAGAGGGGAGCTGGGATTGATAGAGAGACTGTGTAAAAGAGAGGGGATTTGGGATTGATAGAGAGAATTTGTTAAAGAGAGAGGAGCTGGGATCGATAGAGAGACTGTGTTAAAGAGAGGGGAGCTGGGATAGATAGAGAGACAGTGTTAAAGAGACAGAACTGGGATTGAAAGAGAGACTGTGTTAAGAGAGGGGAGCTGGGATTGATGGAGAGACTGTTTTAAAGAGAGAGGAGCTAGGATTGATGGAGAGACTGTGTTAAAGAGAGGCGAGCTGGGATTGATGGGGAGACTGTTAACGAGAGGGGAGCTGGGATTTATAGAGAGACTGTGTGAAAGAGAGGGGAGATGGCATTGATAGAGAGACTGTGTTAAATAGAGGGGAGGGTGGGATTGATACACTGTGTTAAAGATAGGGGAGCTGGGATTGATGGAGAGACTGCGTTAAAGAGAGGGGAGCTGGGATGGATGGAGAGACTGTGTTAAAGAAAGGGGAGCTGGGATTGATAGAGAGACTGTGTTAAAGAGATGGGAGCTGGGATGGATGGAGAGACTGAGTTAAAGAGAGGGGAGCTGGGATTGATAGAGAGACTGTGTTAAAGAGAGGGGAGCTGGGATTGATAGACTGTGTTAAAGAGAGGGGAGCTGGGATTGATAGAGAGACCGTGTAAAAGAGAGGGAAGCTGGGATTGATAGAGAGACTGTGTTAAAGAGAGGGGTGTTAGGATTGATAGAGAGACTTTGTTAAAGAGAGGGGACCTGGGATCGATAGAGAGACTGTGGTAAAGAGAGGGGAGTTTAGATTGATAGAGAGACTGTGTTAAAGAGAAGTGAGTTTAGATTGATAGAGAGACTGTGTTAAAGAGAAGGGAGTTTAGATTGATAGAGATACTGTGTTAAAGAGAAGGGAGCTGGATTGATAGAGAGACTTTGTTAAAGAGAGGGGAACAGGGATTGATAGACTGTGTTAAAGAGAGGGGAGCTGGGATTGATGGAGAGACTGTGTTAAAGAGAGGGGAGCTGGGATTGATGGAGAGACTGTGTTAAAGAGAGGGAAGCTTGGATTGATAGAGAGACTGTGTGAAAGAGAGTGGAGCTGGGATTGATAGAGAGACTGTGTTAAATAGAGGGGAGCTTGGGATTGATAGACTGTATTAATGGGAGGGGATCTCGAATTGATAGAGAGACTGTTGGAGAGGGGAGCTGGGATTGATAGAGAGACTTTGTTAAAGAGAGGGGAGCTGGGATTGAAGAAGTGACTGTGTTCAAGAGAGGGGAGCGGGGATTGAAGGAGAGACTGTGTTAAAGAGAGTGGAGCTGGGATCGATAGAGAGACTGTGTCAAAGATAGGGGAGCTGGGATTGATAGAGAGACTGTGTTAAAGAGAGGGGAGCAGCGATTGATAGAGAGACTGTGTTAAAGAGAGGGGAGCTGGGATTTATAGAGAGAATGTGATAAAGATAGGGGAGCTGGGATTGATAGAGAGACTGTGTGAAAGAGAGGGGAGTTGGGATTGATAGAGAGACTGTGTTAAAGGGGGGGGTGCTTGGGATTGATAGAGAGACTGTGTTAGAGAGGGGAGCTGGGATTGATAGATAGGCTGTGTTAAAGAGAGGGGACCTGGGATTGATAGGGCGACTGTCTTAATGAGAGGGGAGATGGGATCGATAGACTGTGTGAAAGAGACGGTAGCTAAGATTGATAGAGAGACAGTGTTAAAGAGAGGTGAGGTGGGATTGATAGAGATACTGTGTTAAAGAGAGGAGTGTTGGGATTGAGAGAGAGACTGTGTTAAAGAGAGGAGAGTGGGGATTGAAAGAGAGACTGTGTTAAAGAAAGGGGAGCTGAGATTGATAGAGAGACTGTGTTATAGAGAGGGGAGCTGGGATTCATAGAGAGACTGTGTTAAAGAGAGGGGAGCTGGAATTGATAGAGATACTGTGTTAAAGAGAGGGGAGCTGGGATTGACAGAGTGACTGTGTTAAAGTGAAGGTAGATGGAATTCATAGAGAGACTGTTTTAAAGGTAGGGGAGCAGGGATTGATAGAGATACTTTGTTAAAGAGAGGGGAGCTGGGATTGACAGAGAGACTGTGTTAATGTGAAGGTAGATGGGATTGATAGAGAGACTGTGTTAAAGGGTGGGGAGCTGGGATTGATAGAGAGATTGTGTTAGAGAGGGGAGCTGTGATTGATAGAGAGACTGTGTTAAAGAGAGGGGAGCTGGGATTGATAGAGAGACTATGTTAAAGAGAGGGGCGCTGGGATTGATAGAGAGACTGTGTTAAAGAGAGGGGAGCTGGGATTGATAGAGAGACTGTGTTAAAGAGAGGGGAGCTTGGATTGATAGAGAGACAGTGTTAAAGAGAGGGTAGCTGGGATCGAAAGACTGTGTTAAAGAGAGGGTAGTTGGGATTAATAGAGAGACTGTGTTAAAGAGAGGGTAGCTGGGATTAATAAAGAGACTGTGTTATAGAGATGGGAGCTGCGATTGATAGAGAGACTGTGTTAAAGGGAGGGGAGCTGGGATTGAAAGAGAGATTGTGTTAAAGAGACGGTAGCTGGGATTGATAGAGAGACTGTGTTAAAGAGAGGGGAGCTGGGATTGATAGAGAGACTGTGTTACAGAGAGGGGAGCAGGGATTGATAGAGAGACTGTGTTTAAGAGAGTGGAGCTGAGATTGATATACTGTGTGAAAGAGAGGGGAGCTGGGATTGATAGAGAGACTGTGTTCAAGAGAGGGGAGCTGGTATTCATGGAGAGACTGTGTTAAAGAGAGGGGAGCTGGGATTGATAGAGAGACTGTGTTATAGAGAGGGGAGCTGGGATTCATAGAGAGACTGTGTTAAAGAGAGGGGAGCTGGAATTGATAGAGATACTGTGTTAAAGAGAGGGGAGCTGGGATTGACAGAGTGACTGTGTTAAAGTGAAGGTAGATGGAATTCATAGAGAGACTGTTTTAAAGGTAGGGGAGCAGGGATTGATAGAGATACTTTGTTAAAGAGAGGGGAGCTGGGATTGACAGAGAGACTGTGTTAATGTGAAGGTAGATGGGATTGATAGAGAGACTGTGTTAAAGGGTGGGGAGCTGGGATTGATAGAGAGATTGTGTTAGAGAGGGGAGCTGTGATTGATAGAGAGACTGTGTTAAAGAGAGGGGAGCTGGGATTGATAGAGAGACTATGTTAAAGAGAGGGGTGCTGGGATTGATAGAGAGACTGTGTTAAAGAGAGGGGAGCTGGGATTGATAGAGAGACTGTGTTAAAGAGAGGGGAGCTTGGATTGATAGAGAGACAGTGTTAAAGGGAGGGTAGCTGGGATCGATAGACTGTGTTAAAGAGAGGGTAGTTGGGATTAATAGAGAGACTGTGTTAAAGAGAGGGTAGCTGGGATTAATAAAGAGACTGTGTTATAGAGATGGGAGCTGCGATTGATAGAGAGACTGTGTTAAAGGGAGGGGAGCTGGGATTGAAAGAGAGATTGTGTTAAAGAGACGGTAGCTGGGATTGATAGAGAGACTGTGTTAAAGAGAGGGGAGCTGGGATTGATAGAGAGACTGTGTTAAAGAGAGGGGAGCAGGGATTGATAGAGAGACTGTGTTTAAGAGAGTGGAGCTGAGATTGATATACTGTGTGAAAGAGAGGGGAGCTGGGATTGATAGAGAGACTGTGTTCAAGAGAGGGGAGCTGGTATTCATGGAGAGACTGTGTTAAAGAGAGGGGAGCTGGGATTGATAGAGAGACTGTGTTAAAGAGCGGGGAGCTGGGATTTATAGAGAGACTGTTTAAAAGAGAGGGGAATTTGGATCGATGGAGAGACTGTGTTAAAGAGATGGGAGCTGGGATTGATAGAGAGACTGTGTAAAAGAGAGGGAAGCTGGGATTGATAGAGAGACTGTGTTAAAGAGCGGGGCGCTGGGATTGATAGAGAGAATGTGTAAAAGCGAGGGGAGCTGGGATCGATAGAGAGACTGTGTTAAACAGAGGGGAGCTGGGATTGATAGAGAAACTGTGTTAAAGAAAGGGGAGCTGGGATCGATAGAGAGTCTGTGTGAAAGAGAGGGGAGCTGCGATTGATAGAGAGACTGAGTTAATGAGAGGGGAGCTGGGATTGATAGAGAAACTGTTAAAGAGAGGGGAGCTGGGATTGATGGAGAGACTGTGTTAAAGAGAGGGGAGCTGGGATTGATAGAGAGACTGTGTTAAAGAGAGGGGAGCTTGGATTGATAGAGAGACAGTGTTAAAGAGAGGGGAGCTGGGATTGATAGAGAGAATGTGTGAAAGAGAGTGGAGCTGGGATTGATAGAGAATCTCTGTTAAAGAGAGGGGAGCAGGGATTGATAGAGAGACTGTTAAAGAGAGGGAGCTGGGATTGATAGAGAGACTGTGTAAAAGAGAGGGGAGCTGGGATTGATAGAGAGACTGTGTTAAAGAGAGTGGAGCTGGGATTGATAGAGAATCTCTGTTAAAGAGAGGGGAGCAGGGATTGATAGAGAGACTGTGTTAAAGAGAGGGATCTGGGATTGAATGAGAGACTGTGTTAAAAAGAGTGGAGCTGGGATTGATAGAGAATCTCTGTTAAAGAGAGGGGAGCAGGGATTGATAGAGAGACTGTGTTAACGAAATGGGAGCAGGGATTGATAGAGAGACTGTGTTAAAGAGAGTGGAGCTGGGATTGATAGAGAGACTGTGTTAAAGAGAGGGGAGCTGGGATTGATAGAGGGACTGTGTTAAAGAGAGGCGAGCTAAGATCGATTTGGAGACTGTGTTAAAGAGAGGGGAGCTGGGATTGATAGAAAGACTGTATTAGAGAGAGGGGAGCTGCGATAGATAGAGACTGTGTTAAATAGAGGGATGCTGGGATTGATAGACAGACTGTGTTAAAGAGATGGGAGCTGGGATTGATAGAGAGACTGTGTTAAAGAGAGGGGAGCTGGGATTGATAGAGAAACCGTGTTAAAGAGAGGAGAGATGGGATTGAAAGTGAGACTGTGTTAAAGAGAGGGGAGCTGGGATTGATATAGAGACTGTGTTAAAGAGAGGGGAGTTGGGATTGATAGAGAGACTGTGTTAAAGAGAGGGGAGCTGGGAATGATAGAGAGACTGCGCTAAAGAGAGGGTTAGCTGGGATTGATAGAGAGACTGTGTTAAAGAGAGGGGAGCTGTGATTGCTTAGGAGACTGGGTTAAAGAGAGGGGAGCTGGGATTGATAGCGAGACTGTCTTAAAGAGATTGAGCTGGGATTGATAGAGGGACTGTTAAAGAGAGGGGAGCTGGAATTGATAGAGAGACTGTCTTAAAGAGATTGAGCTGGGATTGATAGAGGGACTGTTAAAGAGAGGGGAGCTGGAATTGATAGATTGTGTGAAAGAGAGGAGAGCTTGGATTGATAGAGAGACTGTATTAAAGAGAGGGGAGCTGGGAATGATGGAGAGACTGTGTGAAAGAGAGGGAGCTGGGATTGATAGAGAGACTGTGTGAAAGAGAGGGAGCTGGGATTGATAGAGAGACTGTGTGAAAGAGAAGGGAGCTGGATTGATAGAGAGACTTTGTTAAAGAGAGGGGAACAGGGATTGATAGACTGTGTTAAAGAGAGGGGAGCTGGGATTGATGGAGAGACTGTGTTAAAGAGAGGGGAGCTGGGATTGATGGAGAGACTGTGTTAAAGAGAGGGAAGCTTGGATTGATAGAGAGACTGTGTGAAAGAGAGTGGAGCTGGGATTGATAGAGAGACTGTGTTAAATAGAGGGGAGCTTGGGATTGATAGACTGTATTAATGGGAGGGAATCTCGAATTGATAGAGAGACTGTTGGAGAGGGGAGCTGGGATTGATAGAGAGACTTTGTTAAAGAGAGGGGAGCTGGGATTGAAGAAGTGAATGTGTTCAAGAGAGGGGAGCTGGGATTGAAGGAGAGACTGTGTTAAAGAGAGTGGAGCTGGGATCGATAGAGAGACTGTGTCAAAGATAGGGGAGCTGGGATTGATAGAGAGACTGTGTAAAAGAGAGGGGAGCAGCGATTGATAGAGAGACTGTGTTAAAGAGAGGGGAGCTGGGATTTATAGAGAGAATGTGATAAAGATAGGGGAGCTGGGATTGATAGAGAGACTGTGTGAAAGAGAGGCGAGTTGGGATTGATAGAGAGACTGTGTTAAAGGGAGGGGTGCTTGGGATTGATAGACTGTGTTAAAGAGAGGGGAGCTGGGATTGATAGAGAGACTGTGTTAGAGAGGGGAGCTGGGATTGATAGAGAGACTGTGTGAAAGAGAGGGGATCTGGGATTGATAGAGAGACTGTGCAAGAGAGGGGAGCTGGGATTGATAGATAGGCTGTGTTAAAGAGAGGGGACCTGGGATTGATAGGGCGACTGTCTTAATGAGAGGGGAGATGGGATCGATAGACTGTGTGAAAGAGACGGTAGCTAGGATTGATAGAGAGACAGTGTTAAAGAGAGGTGAGGTGGGATTGATAGAGATACTGTGTTAAAGAGAGGGGTGTTGGGATTGAGAGAGAGACTGTGTTAAAGAGAGGAGAGTGGGGATTGAAAGAGAGACTGTGTTAAAGAAAGGGGAGCTGGGATTGATAGAGAGACTGTGTTATAGAGAGGGGAGCTGAGATTGATAGAGATACTGTGTTATAGAGAGGGGAGCTGGGATTCATAGAGAGACTGTGTTAAAGAGAGGGGAGCTGGAATTGATAGAGATACTGTGTTTAAGAGAGGGGAGCTGGGATTGACAGAGTGACTGTGTTAAAGTGAAGGTAGATGGAATTCATAGAGAGACTGTTTTAAAGGTAGGGGAGCAGGGATTGATAGAGATACTTTGTTAAAGAGAGGGGAGCTGGGATTGACAGAGAGACTGTGTTAATGTGAAGGTAGATGGGATTGATAGAGAGACTGTGTTAAAGGGTGGGGAGCTGGGATTGATAGAGAGATTGTGTTAGAGAGGGGAGCTGTGATTGATAGAGAGACTGTGTTAAAGAGAGGGGAGCTGGGATTGATAGAGAGACTATGTTAAAGAGAGGGGTGCTGGGATTGATAGAGAGACTGTGTTAAAGAGAGGGGAGCTGGGATTGATAGAGAGACTGTGTTAAAGAGAGGGGAGCTTGGATTGATAGAGAGACAGTGTTAAAGGGAGGGTAGCTGGGATCGATAGACTGTGTTAAAGAGAGGGTAGTTGGGATTAATAGAGAGACTGTGTTAAAGAGAGGGTAGCTGGGATTAATAAAGAGACTGTGTTATAGAGATGGGAGCTGCGATTGATAGAGAGACTGTGTTAAAGGGAGGGGAGCTGGGATTGAAAGAGAGATTGTGTTAAAGAGACGGTAGCTGGGATTGATAGAGAGACTGTGTTAAAGAGAGGGGAGCTGGGATTGATAGAGAGACTGTGTTAAAGAGAGGGGAGCAGGGATTGATAGAGAGACTGTGTTTAAGAGAGTGGAGCTGAGATTGATATACTGTGTGAAAGAGAGGGGAGCTGGGATTGATAGAGAGACTGTGTTCAAGAGAGGGGAGCTGGTATTCATGGAGAGACTGTGTTAAAGAGAGGGGAGCTGGGATTGATAGAGAGACTGTGTTAAAGAGCGGGGAGCTGGGATTTATAGAGAGACTGTTTAAAAGAGAGGGGAATTTGGATCGATGGAGAGACTGTGTTAAAGAGATGGGAGCTGGGATTGATAGAGAGACTGTGTAAAAGCGAGGGGAGCTGGGATCGATAGAGAGACTGTGTTAAACAGAGGGGAGCTGGGATTGATAGAGAGACTGTGTTAAAGAAAGGGGAGCTGGGATCGATAGAGAGTCTGTGTGAAAGAGAGGGGAGCTGCGATTGATAGAGAGACTGAGTTAATGAGAGGGGAGCTGGGATTGATAGAGAAACTGTTAAAGAGAGGGGAGCTGGGATTGATGGAGAGACTGTGTTAAAGAGAGGGGAGCTGGGATTGATAGAGAGACTGTGTTAAAGAGAGGGGAGCTTGGATTGATAGAGAGACAGTGTTAAAGAGAGGGGAGCTGGGATTGATAGAGAGAATGTGTGAAAGAGAGTGGAGCTGGGATTGATAGAGAATCTCTGTTAAAGAGAGGGGAGCAGGGATTGATAGAGAGACTGTTAAAGAGAGGGAGCTGGGATTGATAGAGAGACTGTGTTAAAGAGAGGGGAGCTGGGATTGATAGAGAGACTGTGTTAAAGAGAGTGGAGCTGGGATTGATAGAGAATCTCTGTTAAAGAGAGGGGAGCAGGGATTGATGGAGAGACTGTGTTAAAGAGAGGGATCTGGGATTGAATGAGAGACTGTGTTAAAAAGAGTGGAGCTGGGATTGATAGAGAATCTCTGTTAAAGAGAGGGGAGCAGGGATTGATAGAGAGACTGTGTTAAAGCGAGGGGAGCTGGGATTGATAGAGAGACTGTGTTAAAGATAGGGAGCTGGGATTGATAGAGAGACTGTGTTAACGAAATGGGAGCAGGGATTGATAGAGAGACTGTGTTAAAGAGAGTGGAGCTGGGATTGATAGAGAGAATGTGTTAAAGAGAGGGGAGCTGGGATTGATAGAGGGACTGTGTTAAAGAGAGGCGAGCTAAGATCGATTTGGAGACTGTGTTAAAGAGAGGGGAGCTGGGATTGATAGAAAGACTGTATTAGAGAGAGGGGAGCTGCGGTAGATAGAGACTGTGTTAAATAGAGGGATGCTGGGATGGATAGACAGACTGTGTTAAAGAGATGGGAGCTGGGATTGATAGAGAGACTGTGTTAAAGAGAGGGGAGCTGGGATTGATAGAGAGACCGTGTTAAAGAGAGGAGAGCTGGGATTGAAAGTGAGACTGTGTTAAAGAGAGGGGAGCTGGGATTGATATAGAGACTGTGTTAAAGAGAGGGGAGTTGGGATTGATAGTGAGACTGTGTTAAAGAGAGGGGAGCTGGGAATGATAGAGAGACTGCGCTAAAGAGAGGGTTAGCTGGGATTGATAGAGAGACTGTGTGAAAGAGAGGGGAGCTGTGATTGGTTAGGAGACTGGGTTAAAGAGAGGGGAGCTGGGATTGATAGAGAGACTGTCTTAAAGAGAGTGAGCTGGGATTGATAGAGGGACTGTTAAAGAGAGGGGAGCTGGAATTGATAGATTGTGTTAAAGAGAGGGGAGCTGGGATTGATAGAGAGACTGTGTTAAAGAGCGGGGAGCTGGGATTTATAGAGAGACTGTTTAAAAGAGAGGGGAATTTGGATCGATGGAGAGACTGTGTTAAAGAGATGGGAGCTGGGATTGATAGAGAGACTGTGTAAAAGAGAGGGAAGCTGGGATTGATAGAGAGACTGTGTTAAAGAGCGGGGCGCTGGGATTGATAGAGAGAATGTGTAAAAGCGAGGGGAGCTGGGATCGATAGAGAGACTGTGTTAAACAGAGGGGAGCTGGGATTGATAGAGAGACTGTGTTAAAGAAAGGGGAGCTGGGATCGATAGAGAGTCTGTGTGAAAGAGAGGGGAGCTGCGATTGATAGAGAGACTGAGTTAATGAGAGGGGAGCTGGGATTGATAGAGAAACTGTTAAAGAGAGGGGAGCTGGGATTGATGGAGAGACTGTGTTAAAGAGAGGGGAGCTGGGATTGATAGAGAGACTGTGTTAAAGAGAGGGGAGCTTGGATTGATAGAGAGACAGTGTTAAAGAGAGGGGAGCTGGGATTGATAGAGAGAATGTGTGAAAGAGAGTGGAGCTGGGATTGATAGAGAATCTCTGTTAAAGAGAGGGGAGCAGGGATTGATAGAGAGACTGTTAAAGAGAGGGAGCTGGGATTGATAGAGAGACTGTGTAAAAGAGAGGGGAGCTGGGATTGATAGAGAGACTGTGTTAAAGAGAGTGGAGCTGGGATTGATAGAGAATCTCTGTTAAAGAGAGGGGAGCAGGGATTGATAGAGAGACTGTGTTAAAGAGAGGGATCTGGGATTGAATGAGAGACTGTGTTAAAAAGAGTGGAGCTGGGATTGATAGAGAATCTCTGTTAAAGAGAGGGGAGCAGGGATTGATAGAGAGACTGTGTTAACGAAATGGGAGCAGGGATTGATAGAGAGACTGTGTTAAAGAGAGTGGAGCTGGGATTGATAGAGAGACTGTGTTAAAGAGAGGGGAGCTGGGATTGATAGAGGGACTGTGTTAAAGAGAGGCGAGCTAAGATCGATTTGGAGACTGTGTTAAAGAGAGGGGAGCTGGGATTGATAGAAAGACTGTATTAGAGAGAGGGGAGCTGCGATAGATAGAGACTGTGTTAAATAGAGGGATGCTGGGATTGATAGACAGACTGTGTTAAAGAGATGGGAGCTGGGATTGATAGAGAGACTGTGTTAAAGAGAGGGGAGCTGGGATTGATAGAGAGACCGTGTTAAAGAGAGGAGAGCTGGGATTGAAAGTGAGACTGTGTTAAAGAGAGGGGAGCTGGGATTGATATAGAGACTGTGTTAAAGAGAGGGGAGTTGGGATTGATAGAGAGACTGTGTTAAAGAGAGGGGAGCTGGGAATGATAGAGAGACTGCGCTAAAGAGAGGGTTAGCTGGGATTGATAGAGAGACTGTGTTAAAGAGAGGGGAGCTGTGATTGGTTAGGAGACTGGGTTAAAGAGAGGGGAGCTGGGATTGATAGCGAGACTGTCTTAAAGAGATTGAGCTGGGATTGATAGAGGGACTGTTAAAGAGAGGGGAGCTGGAATTGATAGAGAGACTGTCTTAAAGAGATTGAGCTGGGATTGATAGAGGGACTGTTAAAGAGAGGGGAGCTGGAATTGATAGATTGTGTGAAAGAGAGGAGAGCTTGGATTGATAGAGAGACTGTATTAAAGAGAGGGGAGCTGGGAATGATGGAGAGACTGTGTGAAAGAGAGGGAGCTGGGATTGATAGAGAGACTGTGTGAAAGAGAGGGAGCTGGGATTGATAGAGAGACTGTGTGAAAGAGAAGGGAGCTGGATTGATAGAGAGACTTTGTTAAAGAGAGGGGAACAGGGATTGATAGACTGTGTTAAAGAGAGGGGAGCTGGGATTGATGGAGAGACTGTGTTAAAGAGAGGGGAGCTGGGATTGATGGAGAGACTGTGTTAAAGAGAGGGAAGCTTGGATTGATAGAGAGACTGTGTGAAAGAGAGTGGAGCTGGGATTGATAGAGAGACTGTGTTAAATAGAGGGGAGCTTGGGATTGATAGACTGTATTAATGGGAGGGAATCTCGAATTGATAGAGAGACTGTTGGAGAGGGGAGCTGGGATTGATAGAGAGACTTTGTTAAAGAGAGGGGAGCTGGGATTGAAGAAGTGAATGTGTTCAAGAGAGGGGAGCTGGGATTGAAGGAGAGACTGTGTTAAAGAGAGTGGAGCTGGGATCGATAGAGAGACTGTGTCAAAGATAGGGGAGCTGGGATTGATAGAGAGACTGTGTAAAAGAGAGGGGAGCAGCGATTGATAGAGAGACTGTGTTAAAGAGAGGGGAGCTGGGATTTATAGAGAGAATGTGATAAAGATAGGGGAGCTGGGATTGATAGAGAGACTGTGTGAAAGAGAGGCGAGTTGGGATTGATAGAGAGACTGTGTTAAAGGGAGGGGTGCTTGGGATTGATAGACTGTGTTAAAGAGAGGGGAGCTGGGATTGATAGAGAGACTGTGTTAGAGAGGGGAGCTGGGATTGATAGAGAGACTGTGTGAAAGAGAGGGGATCTGGGATTGATAGAGAGACTGTGCAAGAGAGGGGAGCTGGGATTGATAGATAGGCTGTGTTAAAGAGAGGGGACCTGGGATTGATAGGGCGACTGTCTTAATGAGAGGGGAGATGGGATCGATAGACTGTGTGAAAGAGACGGTAGCTAGGATTGATAGAGAGACAGTGTTAAAGAGAGGTGAGGTGGGATTGATAGAGATACTGTGTTAAAGAGAGGGGTGTTGGGATTGAGAGAGAGACTGTGTTAAAGAGAGGAGAGTGGGGATTGAAAGAGAGACTGTGTTAAAGAAAGGGGAGCTGGGATTGATAGAGAGACTGTGTTATAGAGAGGGGAGCTGAGATTGATAGAGATACTGTGTTATAGAGAGGGGAGCTGGGATTCATAGAGAGACTGTGTTAAAGAGAGGGGAGCTGGAATTGATAGAGATACTGTGTTTAAGAGAGGGGAGCTGGGATTGACAGAGTGACTGTGTTAAAGTGAAGGTAGATGGAATTCATAGAGAGACTGTTTTAAAGGTAGGGGAGCAGGGATTGATAGAGATACTTTGTTAAAGAGAGGGGAGCTGGGATTGACAGAGAGACTGTGTTAATGTGAAGGTAGATGGGATTGATAGAGAGACTGTGTTAAAGGGTGGGGAGCTGGGATTGATAGAGAGATTGTGTTAGAGAGGGGAGCTGTGATTGATAGAGAGACTGTGTTAAAGAGAGGGGAGCTGGGATTGATAGAGAGACTATGTTAAAGAGAGGGGTGCTGGGATTGATAGAGAGACTGTGTTAAAGAGAGGGGAGCTGGGATTGATAGAGAGACTGTGTTAAAGAGAGGGGAGCTTGGATTGATAGAGAGACAGTGTTAAAGAGAGGGTAGCTGGGATCGATAGACTGTGTTAAAGAGAGGGTAGTTGGGATTAATAGAGAGACTGTGTTAAAGAGAGGGTAGCTGGGATTAATAAAGAGACTATGTTATAGAGATGGGAGCTGCGATTGATAGAGAGACTGTGTTAAAGGGAGGGGAGCTGGGATTGAAAGAGAGATTGTGTTAAAGAGACGGTAGCTGGGATTGATAGAGAGACTGTGTTAAAGAGAGGGGAGCTGGGATTGATAGAGAGACTGTGTTAAAGAGAGGGGAGCAGGGATTGATAGAGAGACTGTGTTTAAGAGAGTGGAGCTGAGATTGATATACTGTGTGAAAGAGAGGGGAGCTGGGATTGATAGAGAGACTGTGTTCAAGAGAGGGGAGCTGGTATTCATGGAGAGACTGTGTTAAAGAGAGGGGAGCTGGGATTGATAGAGAGACTGTGTTAAAGAGCGGGGAGCTGGGATTTATAGAGAGACTGTTTAAAAGAGAGGGGAATTTGGATCGATGGAGAGACTGTGTTAAAGAGATGGGAGCTGGGATTGATAGAGAGACTGTGTAAAAGCGAGGGGAGCTGGGATCGATAGAGAGACTGTGTTAAACAGAGGGGAGCTGGGATTGATAGAGAGACTGTGTTAAAGAAAGGGGAGCTGGGATCGATAGAGAGTCTGTGTGAAAGAGAGGGGAGCTGCGATTGATAGAGAGACTGAGTTAATGAGAGGGGAGCTGGGATTGATAGAGAAACTGTTAAAGAGAGGGGAGCTGGGATTGATGGAGAGACTGTGTTAAAGAGAGGGGAGCTGGGATTGATAGAGAGACTGTGTTAAAGAGAGGGGAGCTTGGATTGATAGAGAGACAGTGTTAAAGAGAGGGGAGCTGGGATTGATAGAGAGAATGTGTGAAAGAGAGTGGAGCTGGGATTGATAGAGAATCTCTGTTAAAGAGAGGGGAGCAGGGATTGATAGAGAGACTGTTAAAGAGAGGGAGCTGGGATTGATAGAGAGACTGTGTTAAAGAGAGGGGAGCTGGGATTGATAGAGAGACTGTGTTAAAGAGAGTGGAGCTGGGATTGATAGAGAATCTCTGTTAAAGAGAGGGGAGCAGGGATTGATGGAGAGACTGTGTTAAAGAGAGGGATCTGGGATTGAATGAGAGACTGTGTTAAAAAGAGTGGAGCTGGGATTGATAGAGAATCTCTGTTAAAGAGAGGGGAGCAGGGATTGATAGAGAGACTGTGTTAAAGCGAGGGGAGCTGGGATTGATAGAGAGACTGTGTTAAAGATAGGGAGCTGGGATTGATAGAGAGACTGTGTCAAAGAGAGGGGAGCTGGGATTGATAGAGAGACTGTGTTAACGAAATGGGAGCAGGGATTGATAGAGAGACTGTGTTAAAGAGAGTGGAGCTGGGATTGATAGAGAGAATGTGTTAAAGAGAGGGGAGCTGGGATTGATAGAGGGACTGTGTTAAAGAGAGGCGAGCTAAGATCGATTTGGAGACTGTGTTAAAGAGAGGGGAGCTGGGATTGATAGAAAGACTGTATTAGAGAGAGGGGAGCTGCGGTAGATAGAGACTGTGTTAAATAGAGGGATGCTGGGATGGATAGACAGACTGTGTTAAAGAGATGGGAGCTGGGATTGATAGAGAGACTGTGTTAAAGAGAGGGGAGCTGGGATTGATAGAGAGACCGTGTTAAAGAGAGGAGAGCTGGGATTGAAAGTGAGACTGTGTTAAAGAGAGGGGAGCTGGGATTGATATAGAGACTGTGTTAAAGAGAGGGGAGTTGGGATTGATAGAGAGACTGTGTTAAAGAGAGGGGAGCTGGGAATGATAGAGAGACTGCGCTAAAGAGAGGGTTAGCTGGGATTGATAGAGAGACTGTGTGAAAGAGAGGGGAGCTGTGATTGGTTAGGAGACTGGGTTAAAGAGAGGGGAGCTGGGATTGATAGAGAGACTGTCTTAAAGAGAGTGAGCTGGGATTGATAGAGGGACTGTTAAAGAGAGGGGAGCTGGAATTGATAGACTGTGTGAAAGAGAGGAGAGCTTGGATTGATAGAGAGACTGTATTAAAGAGAGGGGAGCTGGGAATGATGGAGAGACTGTGTGAAAGAGAGGGAGCTGGGATTGATAGAGAGACTGTGTGAAAGAGAGGGGAGCTGGGATTGATAGACTGTGTTTAAGAGAGGGGATCTGGGATTGATAGAGAGACTGTGTTAAAGAGAGGGGAGTTGTGTTTGATAGAGTGACTGTGTTAAAGAGAGGGGAACTGGGATTGATAGAGAGACTGTGTGAAACAGAGGGGAGCAGGGGTTTATAGAGAGACTGTGTGAAACAGAGGGGAGCTGCGATTAATGGAGAGACTGAGTAAAAGAGAGGGGAGCTGGGATCGATAGAGACACTTTTAAAGAGAGGGGAGCTGGGATTGATAGAGAGACTGTGTTAAAGAGAGGGGTGCTGGGATTGAAAGAGAGACTGTGTTAAAGAGAGGGGAGCTGGGATTGATAGAGAGACAGTGTTAAAGAGAGGGCAGCTGGGATCGATAGACTGTTTTAAAGTGAGGGCAGTTGGCATTAATAGAGAGTCTCTGTAAAAGAGAGGGGAGCTGGGATTGAAAGAGAGATTGTGTTAAAGAGACGGTAGCTGTGATTGACAGAGAGACTGTATTAAAGAGAGGGGAGCTGGGATTGATAGAGAGACTGTGTTAAAGAGAGGGGAGCTGCGTTTGATAGGCAGACAGTGTTAAAGAGAGGGGAGCTGGGATTGATAGACAGACTGTGTTAAAGAGGGGGGAGCTGGGATTGATAGAGAGACTGTGTTAAAGAGTGGGGAGCTGGGATTGATAGAGAGACTGTGTGAAAGAGTGGGGAGATGGGATTGATAGAGTGACTGTGTTAAAGAGAAGGGAGCTGGGATTGATAGTCTGTGAAAGAGAGAGGAACTGGGATTGATAGAGAAACTGTGTTAAAGAGTGGGGAGCTGGGATTGATAGAGAGACTGTATTAAAGAGAGGAGAGCTGGTATCGATAGAGAGACTGTGTTATAGAGAGGAGAACTGGGATTGATAGAGAGACTGTGTTAAAGAGAGGGGAGCTGGCTTCGATGGAGAGACTTTGTTAAAGAGAGGGGAGCTGGGATTGATAGAGAGACTGTGTTAAAGAGAGGGGAGCTGGGATTGATAGAGAGACAGTGTTAAAAAGAGGGGTGCTGGGATCGATAGACTATGTTAAAGAGAGGGCCATTGGGAATAATAGAGAGTCTGTGATAAAGAGAAAGGAGTTGGGATTGATAAAGAGACTGTGTTAAAGAGATGGGAGCCTCGATTGATAGAGAGACTGCGTTAAAGAGAGGGGAGCTGGGATTGATAGAGAGACCGTGTTAAAGAGAGGAGAGCTGGGATTTAAAGAGAAACTGAGTTAAAGAGAGGGGATCTGCGATTGATAGACAGATGTTTTAAAGAGACGGGAGCTGGGATTGATAGAGAGACTGTGTTGAAGAGACGGGAGCTGGGATTGATAGACTGTGTTAAAGAGAGGGGAGCTGGGATTTATAGAGAGACTGTTAAAGAGAGGGGAGCTGGGATTGATAGAGAGACTGTGCTAAAGAGAGGGGAACTGGGATTGATGGAGAGACTGCGTTAAAGAGAGGGGAGCTGGGATGGATGAAGAGACTGTGTTAAAGAGAGGGGAGCTGGGATTGATAGAGAGACTGTGTTAAAGAGATGGGAGCTGGGATGGATGGAGAGACTGTGTTAAAGAGAGGGGAGCTGGTATTGATAGAGAGACTGTGTTAAAGAGAGGGGAGGTGGGATTGATAGACTGTGTTAAAGAGAGGGGAGCTGGGATTGATAGAGAGACTGTGTAAAAGAGAGGGAAGCTGGGATTGATAGAGAGACTGTGTTAAAGAGAGGGGTGTTAGGATTGATAGCGAGACTTTGTTAAAGAGAGGGGAGCTGGGATCGATAGAGAGATTGTGTTAAAGAGAGGTGAGCTGGGATTGACAGAGAGACTGTGTTAAAGAGAGGGGAGTTTAGATTGTTAGAGAGTCTGTGTTAAAGAGAGGGGAGTTTAGATTGATAGAGAGACTGTGTTAAAGAGAATTGAGTTTAGATTGATAGAGAGACTGTGTTAAAGAGAAGGGAGCAGGGATTGATAGAGAGACTGTGTTAAAGAGAGGGGAGTTTAGATTGATAGAGAGACGGTGTTAAAGAGAAGGGAGCTGGGATTGATAGAGAGACTGTGTTAAAGAGAGGGGAACAGGGATTGATAGACTGTGTTAAAGAGAGGGGAGCTGGGATTGATGGAGAGACTGTGTTAAAGAGGGGGAAGCTTGGATTGATAGAGAGACTGTGTGAAAGAGAGCGGAGCTGGGATTGATAGAGAGACTGTGTTAAATAGAGGGGAGCTTGGGATTGATAGACTGTGTTAATGGGAGGGGAGCTCGAATTGATAGTGAGACTGTGTTGGAGAGGGGAGCTGGGATTGATAGAGAGACTTTGTAAAGAGAGGGGAGCTGGGATTGAAGAAGTGACTGTGTTCAAGAGAGGGGAGCTGGGATTGATGGAGAGACTGTGTTAAAGAGAGGGGAGCTGGTATTGATAGAGAGACTGTTAAAGAGAGGGGAGCTGGAATTGATAGACTGTGTGAAAGAGAGGAGAGCTGGGATTGATAGAGGGACTGTGTTAAAGGGAGGGGAGCTGGGAAATTTAGAGAGAGTGTTTTAGAGAGGGGAGATGCGATTGATAGAGAGAATCTGTGAAAGAGAGTGGAGCTGGGATTGATGGAGAGACTGTGTGAAAGAGAGGGGAGCTGGGATTGATAGAGAGACTGTGCTAAATAGAGGGGTAGCTGGGATTGATAGAGGGACTGTGTGAAAGAGAGGTGAGATGAGATTGATAGAGAGACTGTTAAAGAGAGGGGAGCTGCGATTGATAGAGAGACTGTGTTAAAGAGAGGGGAGCTGGGATTGATAGAGAGACTGTGTTAAAGAGAGGGGAGCTGGGATTGATAGAGAGACTGTTAAAGAGAGGGGAGCTTGAATTGATAGACTGTGTGAAAGAGAGGAGAGCTGGGATTGATAGAGAGACTGTGTTAAAGGGAGGGGAGCTGGGATATTTAGAGAGAGTGTTTTAGAGAGGGGAGATGCGATTGATAGAGAGAATCTGTGAAAGAGAGGGGAGCTGGGATTGATGGAGAGACTGTGTGAAAGAGAGGGGATCTGGGATTGATAGAGAGACTGTGTGAAAGAGAGGGGAGCAGGGATTGATAGAGAGGCTGTGTTAAAGAGAGGGGAGCTGGGATCGATAGATTGTGTTAAAGAGAGGGGAGCTGCGATTGATGGAGAGACTGTGTTAAAGAGAGGGGAGCTGGGATTGATAAAGAGACTGTGTTCAAGAGAGGGGAGTTTGGATTGATAGAGAGGCTATGTTAAAGAGAGGGGAGTCCTGGTGGATAGAGAAACTGTGTGAAAGATATTCGACCTGGGATTGATACAGAGACTGTTTTACGGGGAGGGGAGCTGTGATTGAGAGAGAGACTGTGTTAAAGAGAGGGGAAGTGGGATCGATAGACTGTGTGAAAGAGAGGGGAGCTGGGATTGACAGAGAGACTGTGTTAAAGAGAGGGGAGCTGGGATTGATAGAGAGACTGTGTTAAAGAGAGGGGAGCAGGGATTGATGGAGAGACTGTGTTAAAGAGAGGGGAGCTGGGATTGATAGAGAGACTGTGTAAAAGAGAGGGGATTTGGGATTGATAGAGAGACTTTGTTAAAGAGAGAGGCGCTGGGATCGATAGAGAGACTGTGTTAAAGAGAGGGGAGCTGGGATAGATAGAGAGACAGTGTTAAAGAGACAGAACTGGGATTGAAAGAGAGACTGTGTTAAGAGAGGGGAGCTGGGATTGATGGAGAGACTGTGTTAAAGAGAGAGGAGCTGGGATTGATGGAGAGACTGTGTTAAAGAGAGGCGAGCTGGGATTGATGGGGAGACTGTGTCAAAGATAGGGGAGCTGGGATTGATAGAGAGACTGTGTTAAAGAGAGGGGAGCAGCGATTGATAGAGAGACTGTGTTAAAGAGAGGGGAGCTGGGATTTATAGAGAGAATGTGATAAAGATAGGGGAGCTGGGATTGATAGAGAGACTGTGTGAAAGAGAGGGGAGTTGGGATTGATAGAGAGACTGTGTTAAAGGGAGGGGTGCTTGGGATTGATAGACTGTGTTAAAGAGAGGGGAGCTGGGATTGATAGAGAGACTGTGTTAGAGAGGGGAGCTGGGATTGATAGAGAGACTGTGTTAAAGAGAGGGGATCTGGGATTGATAGAGAGACGGTGCAAGAGAGGGGAGCTGGGATTGATAGATAGGCTGTGTTAAAGAGAGGGGACCTGGGATTGATAGGGCGACTGTCTTAATGAGAGGGGAGATGGGATCGATAGACTGTGTGAAAGAGACGGTAGCTAGGATTGATAGAGAGACAGTGTTAAAGAGAGGTGAGGTGGGATTGATAAAGATCCTGTGTTCAAGAGAGGGGTGTTGGGATTGAGAGAGAGACTGTGTTAAAGAGAGGAGAGTGGGGATTGAAAGAGAGACTGTGTTAAAGAAAGGGGAGCTGAGATTGTTAGAGAGACTGTGTTATAGAGAGGGGAGCTGGGATTCATAGAGAGACTGTGTTAAAGAGAGGGGAGCTGGAATTGATAGAGATACTGTGTTAAAGAGAGGGGAGCTGGGATTGACAGAGTGACTGTGTTAAAGTGAAGGTAGATGGAATTCATAGAGAGACTGTTTTAAAGGTAGGGGAGCAGGGATTGATAGAGATACTTTGTTAAAGAGAGGGGAGCTGGGATTGACAGAGAGACTGTGTTAATGTGAAGGTAGATGGGATTGATAGAGAGACTGTGTTAAAGGGTGGGGAGCTGGGATTGACAGAGAGATTGTGTTAGAGAGGGGAGCTGGGATTGATAGAGAGACTGTGTTAAAGAGAGGGGAGCTGGGATTGATAGAGAGACTATGTTAAAGAGAGGGGTGCTGGGATTGATAGAGAGACTGTGTTAAAGAGAGGGGAGCTGGGATTTATAGAGAGACTGTGTGAAAGAGAGGGGAGATGGCATTGATAGAGAGACTGTGTTAAATAGAGGGGAGGTTGGGATTGATACACTGTGTTAAAGATAGGGGAGCTGGGATTGATAAAGAGACTGTGTTAAAGAGAGCGGAACTGGGATTGATGGAGAGACTGCGTTAAAGAGATGGGAGCTGGGATGGATGGAGATTCTGTGTTAAAGAGAGGGGAGCTGGGATTGATAGAGAGACTGTGTTAAAGAGAGGGGAGCTGGGATTGATAGACTGTGTTAAAGAGAGGGGAGCTGGGATTGATAGAGAGACCGTGTAAAAGAGAGGGAAGCTGGGATTGATAGAGAGAATGTGTTAAAGAGAGGGGTGTTAGGATTGATAGAGAGACTTTGTTAAAGAGAGGGGACCTGGGATCGATAGAGAGACTGTGGTAAAGAGAGGGGAGTTTAGATTGATAGAGAGACTGTGTTAAAGAGAAGTGAGTTTAGATTGATAGAGAGACTGTGTTAAAGAGAAGGGAGTTTAGATTGATAGAGAGACTGTGTTAAAGAGAAGGGAGCTGGATTGATAGAGAGACTTTGTTAAAGAGAGGGGAACAGGGATTGATAGACTGTGTTAAAGAGTGGGAGCTGGGATTGATGGAGAGATTGTGTTAAAGAGAGGGGAGCTGGGATTGATGGAGAGACTGTGTTAAAGAGAGGGAAGCTTGGATTGATAGAGAGACTGTGTGAAAGAGAGTGGAGCTGGGATTGATAGAGAGACTGTGTTAAATAGAGGGGAGCTTGGGATTGATAGACTGTATTAATGGGAGGGAATCTCGAATTGATAGAGAGACTGTTGGAGAGGGGAGCTGGGATTGATAGAGAGACTTTGTTAAAGAGAGGGGAGCTGGGATTGAAGAAGTGACTGTGTTCAAGAGAGGGGAGCTGGGATTGAAGGAGAGACTGTGTTAAAGAGAGTGGAGCTGGGATCGATAGAGAGACTGTGTCAAAGATAGGGGAGCTGGGATTGATAGAGAGACTGTGTTAAAGAGAGGGGAGCAGCGATTGATAGAGAGACTGTGTTAAAGAGAGGGGAGCTGGGATTTATAGAGAGAATGTGATAAAGATAGGGGAGCTGGGATTGATAGAGAGACTGTGTGAAAGAGAGGGGAGTTGGGATTGATAGAGAGACTGTGTTAAAGGGAGGGGTGCTGGGGATTGATAGACTGTGTTAAAGAGAGGGGAGCTGGGATTGATAGAGAGACTGTGTTAGAGAGGGGAGCTGGGATTGATAGAGAGACTGTGTTAAAGAGAGGGGATCTGGGATTGATAGAGAGACTGTGCAAGAGAGGGGAGCTGGGATTGATAGATAGGCTGTGTTAATGAGAGGGGAGATGGGATCGATAGACTGTGTGAAAGAGACGGTAGCTAGGATGATAGAGAGACAGTGTTAAAGAGAGGTGAGGTGGGATTGATAGAGATCCTGTGTTCAAGAGAGGGGTGTTGGGATTGAGAGAGAGACTGTGTTAAAGAGAGGAGAGTGGGGATTGAAAGAGAGACTGTGTAAAAGAAAGGGGAGCTGAGATTGTTAGAGAGACTGTGTTATAGAGAGGGGAGCTGGGATTCATAGAGAGACTGTGTTAAAGAGAGGGGAGCTGGAATTGATAGAGATACTGTGTTAAAGAGAGGGGAGCTGGGATTGACAGAGTGACTGTGTTAAAGTGAAGGTAGATGGAATTCATAGAGAGACTGTTTTAAAGGTAGGGGAGCAGGGATTGATAGAGATACTTTGTTAAAGAGAGGGGAGCTGGGATTGACAGAGAGACTGTGTTAATGTGAAGGTAGATGGGATTGATAGAGAGACTGTGTTAAAGGGTGGGGAGCTGGGATTGACAGAGAGATTGTGTTAGAGAGGGGAGCTGTGATTGATAGAGAGACTGTGTTAAAGAGAGGGGAGCTGGGATTGATAGAGAGACTATGTTAAAGAGAGGGGTGCTGGGATTGATAGAGAGACTGTGTTAAAGAGAGGGGAGCTTGGATTGATAGAGAGACTGTGTTAAAGAGAGGGGAGCTGGGATTGATAGAGAGACTGTGTTAAAGAGAGGGGAGCTGGGATTGATAGAGAGACTGTGTTAAAGAGAGGGGAGCTTGGATTGATAGAGAGACAGTGTTAAAGAGAGGGTAGCTGGGATCGATAGACTGTGTTAAAGAGAGGGTAGTTGGGATTAATAGAGAGACTGTGTTAAAGAGAGGGTAGCTGGGATTAATAAAGAGACTGTGTTATAGAGATGGGAGCTGCGATTGATAGGAGACTGTGTTAAAGGGAGGGGAGCTGGGATTGAAAGAGAGATTGTGTTAAAGAGACGGTAGCTGGGATTGATAGAGAGACTGTGTTAAAGAGAGGGGAGCTGGGATTGATAGAGAGACTGTGTTAAAGAGAGGGGAGCAGGGATTGATAGAGAGACTGTGTTTAAGAGAGGGGAGCTGGTATTCATGGAGAGACTGTGTTAAAGAGAGGGGAGCTGGGATTGATAGAGAGACTGTGTTAAAGAGCGGGGAGCTGGGATTTATAGAGAGACTGTTTAAAAGAGAGGGGAATTTGGATCGATGGAGAGACTGTGTTAAAGAGATGGGAGCTGGGATTGATAGAGAGACTGTGTTAAAGAGAGGGAAGCTGGGATTGATAGAGAGACTGTGTTAAAGAGCGGGGCGCTGGGATTGTTAGAGAGACTGTGTTAAAGCGAGGGGAGCTGGGATCGATAGAGAGACTGTGTTAAACAGAGGGGAGCTGGGATTGATAGAGAGACTGTGTTAAAGAAAGGGGAGCTGGGATCGATAGAGAGTCTGTGTGAAAGAGAGGGGAGCTGCGATTGATAGAGAGACTGAGTTAATGAGAGGGGAGCTGGGATTGATAGAGAAACTGTTAAAGAGAGGGGAGCTGGGATTGATGGAGAGACTGTGTTAAAGAGAGGGGAGCTGGGATTGATAGAGAGACTGTCTTAAAGAGATTGAGCTGGGATTGATAGAGGGACTGTTAAAGAGAGGGGAGCTGGAATTGATAGACTGTGTGAAAGAGAGGAGAGCTTGGATTGATAGAGAGACTGTATTAAAGAGAGGGGTGCTGGGAATGATGGAGAGACTGTGTGAAAGAGAGGGAGCTGGGATTGATAGAGAGACTGTGTGAAAGAGAGGGGAGCTGGGATTGATAGGGAGACTCTGTTAAAGAGAGGGGAGCTGGGATTGATAGACTGTGTTTAAGAGAGGTGATCTGGGATTGATAGAGAGACTGTGTTAAAGAGAGGGGAGTTGTGTTTGATAGAGTGACTGTGTTAAAGAGAGGGGAACTGGGATTGATAGAGAGACTGTGTTAAAGAGAGGGGAGCAGGGGTTTATAGAGAGACTGTGTGAAACAGAGGGGAGCTGCGATTAATGGAGAGACTGAGTAAAAGAGAGGGGAGTTGGGATCGATAGAGACACTTTTAAAGAGAGGGGAGCTGGGATTGATAGAGAGACTGTGTTAAAGAGAGGGGTGCTGGGATTGAAAGAGAGACTGTGTTAAAGAGAGGGGAGCTGGGATTGATAGAGAGACAGTGTTAAAGAGAGGGCAGCTGGGATCGACAGACTGTTTTAAAGTGAGGGCAGTTGGCATTAATAGAGAGTCTCTGTAAAAGAGAGGGGAGCTGGGATTGAAAGAGAGATTGTGTTAAAGAGACGGTAGCTGCGATTGATAGAGAGACTGTATTAAAGAGAGGGGAGCTGGGATTGATAGAGAGCCTGTGTTAAAGAGAGGGGAGCTGCGTTTGATAGGCAGACAGTGTTAAAGAGAGGGGAGCTGGGATTGATAGACAGACTCTTTTAAAGAGGGGGGAGCTGGGATTGATAGAGAGACTGTGTTAAAGAGTGGGGAGCTGGGATTGATAGAGAGACTGTGTTAAAGAGTGGGGAGATGGGATTGATAGAGTGACTGTGTTAAAGAGAAGGGAGCTGGGATTGATAGTCTGTGAAAGAGAGAGGAACTGGGATTGATAGAGAAACTGTGTTAAAGAGTGGGGAGCTGGGATTGATAGAGAGACTGTATTAAAGACAGGAGAACTGGGATTGATAGAGAGACTGTGTTAAAGAGAGGGGAGCTGGGATTGATAGAGAGACTGTGTTAAAAAGAGGGGTGCTGGGATCGATAGACTATGTTAAAGAGAGGGCCATTGGGAATAATAGAGAGTCTGTGATAAAGAGAAAGGAGTTGGGATTGATAAAGAGACTGTGTTAAAGAGATGGGAGCTGCGATTGATAGAGAGACTGCGTTAAAGAGAGGGGAGCTGGGATTGATAGAGAGACCGTGTTAAAGAGAGGAGAGCTGGGATTTAAAGAGAAACTGAGTTAAAGAGAGGGGATCTGCGATTGATAGACAGACTGTTTTAAAGAGACGGGAGCTGGGATTGATAGAGAGACTGTGTTAAAGAGACGGGAGCTGGGATTGATAGAGAGACTGTGTTAAAGAGAGGGGAGCTGGGATTTATAGAGAGACTGTGTTAAAGAGAGGGGAGCTGGGATTGATAGAGAGACTGTGCTAAAGAGAGGGGAACTGGGATTGATGGAGAGACTGCGTTAAAGAGAGGGTAGCTGGGATGGATGAAGAGACTGTGTTAAAGAGAGGGGAGCTGGGATTGATAGAGAGACTGTGTTAAAGAGAGGGGAGCTGGGATTGATAGACTGTGTTAAAGAGAGGGGAGCTGGGATTGATAGAGAGACTGTGTAAAAGAGAGGGAAGCTGGGATTGATAGAGAGACTGTGTTAAAGAGAGGGGTGTTAGGATTGATAGCGAGACTTTGTTAAAGAGAGGGGAGCTGGGATCGATAGAGAGATTGTGTTAAAGAGAGGTGAGCTGGGATTGACAGAGAGACTGTGTTAAAGAGAGGGGAGTTTAGATTGATAGAGAGTCTGTGTTAAAGAGAGGGGAGTTTAGATTGATAGAGAGACTGTGTTAAAGAGAAATGAGTTTAGATTGATAGAGAGACTGTGTTAAAGAGAAGGGAGCAGGGATTGATAGAGAGACTGTGTTAAAGAGAGGGGAGTTTAGATTGATAGAGAGACGGTGTTAAAGAGAAGGGAGCTGGGATTGATAGAGAGACTGTGTTAAAGCGAGGGGAACAGGGATTGATAGACTGTGTTAAAGAGAGGGGAGCTGGGATTGATGGAGAGACTGTGTTAAAGAGGGGGAAGCTTGGATTGATAGAGAGACTGTGTGAAAGAGAGCGGAGCTGGGATTGATAGAGAGACTGTGTTAAATAGAGGGGAGCTTGGGATTGATAGACTGTGTTAATGGGAGGGGAGCTCGAATTGATAGAGAGACTGTGTTGGAGAGGGGAGCTGGGATTGATAGAGAGACTTTGTAAAGAGAGGGGAGCTGGGATTGAAGAAGTGACTGTGTTCAAGAGAGGGGAGCTGGGATTGATGGAGAGACTGTGTTAAAGAGAGTGGAGCTGGGATCGATAGAGAGACTGTGTCAAAGTTAGGGGAGCTGGGATTGATAGAGAGACTGTGTTAAAGAGAGGGGAGCAGCGATTGATAGAGAGACTGTCTTAAAGAGAGGGGAGCTGGGATTTATAGAGAGACAGTGATAAAGATAGGGGAGCTGGGATTGATAGAGAGACTGTGTGAAAGAGAGGGGAGTTGGGATTGATAGAGAGACTGTGTTAAAGGGAGGGGTGCTTGGGATTGATAGACTGTGTTAAAGAGAGGGGAGCTGGGATTGACAGAGAGACTGTGTTAAAGAGATGGTAGCTGGGGATAATCGACAGTGTGAAAGAGAGGGGAGCTGGGATCGATAGAGAGACTGTGTGAAATAGAGGGGAGCTGGGATTGATAGAGAGACTGTGTTAAAGAGAGGGGAGCTGGGATTGATAGAGAGACTGCGTTAAAGAGAGAGGAGCTGTGATTGATAGAGAGACTGTCTTAAAGAGAGTGGAGCAGGGATTGATAGAGAGACTGTGTTAAAGAGAGCGGAGCTGGGATCGATAGAGAGACTTGTGTGAAAGAGAGGGGAGCTGGGATTGATAGAGAGACTGTGTGAAAGAGAGGGGAGCTGGGCATGATGGAGAGACTGTAAAAGAAAGGGGAGCTGGAATTGATAGTGAGACTGTGTTAAAGAGAGGGGAGCTGGGATTGATAGAGAGACTGTGTTAAAGAGAGGGGAGCTGGGATAGATAGAGAGACTTTGTGAACGAGAGGGGAACTTGGATTGATAGAGAGACTGTGTTAAAGAGAGGAGAACTCGGATTGATAGAGAGACTGTGTTAAAGAGATCGGAGCTGGGATTGATAGAGAGACTGTGTTAAAGAGAGGGGAGCTGGGATAGATAGAGAGTCTTTGTGAACGAGAGGGGAACTGGGATTGATAGAGAGACTGTGTTAAATAGAGGGGAGCTGGGATTGATAGATTGTGTGAAATGGAGGGGAGCTGTGATTGATAGAGAGACAGTGTTAAAGAGAGGGGAGGTGGGATTGATAGAGAGACTGTGTTAAAGAGAGGGGAGCTGGGATTGATACAGAGACTGTGTGAAAGAGAGGGGAGCTGGGATTGATAGAGAGACTGTGTTAAAGAGAGGGGAGCTGTGAATGATAGAGAGATTGTGTGAAAGTGAGGGGAGCTGGGATCGATAGATAGACTGTGTTAAAGAGAGGGAAAGTGGTATAGTTAGAGAGACTGTGTTAAAGAGTGGGGAGCTGGGATTGATAGAGAGAATGTGTTAATGAGAGTTGAGCTGGGATCGATAGAGAGACTGTGTTAAAAAGAGGGAAACTGGGATTGATAGAGAGACTGTGTTAAAGTGAGGGGAGCTGGGATTGATAGAGAGGCTGTGTTAAAGAGAGGGGAGCTGGGATTGATAGAGAGACTGTGTTAAAGAGAGGGGAGCTGGGATAGATAGAGAGACTTTGTGAACGAGAGGGGAACTGGGATTGATAGAGAGACTGTGTTAAAGAGAGGAGAACTCGGATTGATAGAGAGACTGTGTTAAAGAGATGGGAGCTGGGATTGATAGAGAGACTGTGTTAAAGAGAGGGGAGCTGGGATAGATAGAGAATCTTTGTGAACGAGAGGGGAACTGGGATTGATAGAGAGACTGTGTTAAATAGAGGGGAGCTGGGATTGATAGATTGTGTAAAATGGAGGGGAGCAGTGATTGATAGAGAGACAGTGTTAAAGAGAGGGGAGGTGGGATTGATAGAGAGAATCTGTTAAAGAGAGGGGAGCTGGGATCGATAGAGAGACTGTGTTAAAAAGAGGGAAACTGGGATTGATAGAGAGACTGTGTTAAAGTGAGGGGAGCTGGGATTGATAGAGAGGCTGTGGGAAAGAGAGGGGAGCTGGGATTGATAGAGAGACTGTGTGGAAGAGAGGGGAGATGGGATTGATAGAGAGACTGTGTTAAAGAGAGGGGAGCTGGGATTGATAGACTGTGTGAATGAGAGGGGAGTTGGGATTGACAGAGAGACTGTGTTAAAGAGAGGGTAGCTGGGATTGATCGACTGTGTGAAAGAGAGGGGAGCTGGGATTGATAGAGAGACTGTGTTAAAGAGAGGGGAGCTGGGATCGTTAGAGAGACTGTGTTAAAGAGAGGGGAGCTGGGATTGATGGAGAGACTGTGTAAAAGAGAGGGGAGCTGGGATTGATAGAGAGACTGTTTTAAAGAGAGGGGAGCAGGGATTGATAGAGAGTCTGTGTAAAAGAGAGGGGAGCTGGGATTGATAGATAGACTGTGTTAAAGAGTGGTGAGCTAGGATTGATACAGAGACTCTGTTAAAGAGAGGGGAGCAGGGATTGATAGACTGTGTTAAAGAGATGGGAGCTGGGATTGATAGAGAGAGTGTGTGAAAGTGAAGGGAGCTGGGATCGATTGAGAGACTGTCTTAAAGAGAGGAGAGCTGGGATTGATAGAGAGAATGTGTTAAAGAGAGGGGAGGTGGGATAGATAGAGAGACTGTGTTAAAAAGAGGGAAACTGGGATTGATAGAGAGACGGTGTTAATGTGAGGGGAGCTGGGATTGATAGAGAGGCTGTGTGAAAGAGAGGGGAGCTGGTATTGATAGAGAGACTGTGTGGAAGAGGGGGAGCTGGGATCGATAGAGACACTGTGTTAAAGAGGGGGAAGCTGGTATTGATGGAGAGACTGTGTAAAAGAGAGGGGAGCTGGGATTGATAGTGAGACTGTTTTAAAGAGAGGGGAGCTGGGATTGATAGAGAGACAGTGTAAAAGAGAGGGGAGCTGGGATTGATAGAGAGTCTGTGTTAAAGAGAGGGGAGCTGGGATTGATAGAGAGACGGTGTTAAAGAGAGGTGAGCTAGGATTGATACAGAGACTGGGTTAAAGAGAGGGGAGCTGGGATTGATAGACTGTGTTAAAGAGATGGGAGCTGGGATCGTTAGAGAGACTGTGTTAAAGAGAGGGGAGCTGGTATTGATAGAGAGAATGTGTTAAAGAGAGCCGTGCTGGGATTGATAGAGAGTCTGTGTTGAAGAGAGGGCAGCTGGGATTGATGGAGAGACTGCGTAAAAGAGTGGGGAGCTGGGATTGATAGAGAGACTGTGTGAACGAGAGGGGAGAAGGGATTGATAGAGAGACTGTGTTAAAGAGAGGGCAGCTGGAATTAATAGAGAGACTGTGTTAAAGAGAGGGGAGCTGGGATAGATAGAGAGACTGTGTTAAAGAGATGGGAGCTGGGATTGATAGAGAGTCTGTGTTTATGAGAGGGGAGCTGGGATTGATTGAGAGACTGTGTTTAAGAAAGGGGTGCTGGGATTGATAGAGAGAGTGTGTTAATAAGAGCGGAGCTGGGATAGATAGAGAGACTTTGTGAAAGAGAGGGGAACAGGGATTGATAGAGAGACTGTGTTAAAGAGAGGGGAGCTGGGATTGATAGAGAGACTGTGTTAAAGAGAGGGGAGCTGGGATTGATAGAGAGACTGTGTTAAAGAGGGGGGAGCTGGGATTGATACAGAGACTGTGTTAAAGTGAGGGGAACTGGGATTGATAGAGAGACTCTGTTAAAGAGAGGGGAGCTGGGATTGATAGAGCGACTGTGTTAAAGAGAGGTGAGCTGGGATTGATAGAGAGACTGTGTTAAAGAGAGGGCAGCTCGGATTGATAGAGAGACTGTGTTAAAGAGAGGGGAGCTGGGATAGATAGAGAGACTGTGTTAAAGAGATGGGAGCTGGGATTGATAGAGAGTCTGTGTTTATGAGAGGGGAGCTGGGATTGATAGAGAGACTGTGTTTAAGAAAGGGGTGCTGGGATTGATAGAGAGAGTGTGTTAATAAGAGCGGAGTTGGGATAGATAGAGAGACTTTGTGAAAGAGAGGGGAACTGGGATTGATAGAGAGACTGTGTTAAAGAGAGGGGAGCTGGGATTGATAGAGAGACTGTGTTAAAGAGATCGGAGCTGGGATTGATAGAGAGACTGTGTTAAAGAGAGGGGAGCTGGGATAGATAGAGAGTCTTTGTGAACGAGAGGGGAACTGGGATTGATAGAGAGACTGTGTTAAATAGAGGGGAGCTGGGATTGATAGATTGTGTGAAATGGAGGGGAGCTGTGATTGATAGAGAGACAGTGTTAAAGAGAGGGGAGGTGGGATTGATAGAGAGACTGTGTTAAAGAGAGGGGAGCTGTGATTGATACAGAGACTGTGTGAAAGAGAGGGGAGCTGGGATTGATAGAGAGACTGTGTTAAAGAGAGGGGAGCTGTGAATGATAGAGAGATTGTGTGAAAGTGAGGGTAGCTGGGATCGATAGATAGACTGTGTTAAAGAGAGGGAAAGTGGTATAGTTAGAGAGACTGTGTTAAAGAGTGGGGAGCTGGGATTGATAGAGAGAATGTGTTAATGAGAGGGGAGCTGGGATCGATAGAGAGACTGTGTTAAAAAGAGGGAAACTGGGATTGATAGAGAGACTGTGTTAAAGTGAGGGGAGCTGGGATTGATAGAGAGGCTGTGTTAAAGAGAGGGGAGCTGGGATTGATAGAGAGACTGTGTTAAAGAGAGGGGAGCTGGGATAGATAGAGAGACTTTGTGAACGAGAGGGGAACTGGGATTGATAGAGAGACTGTGTTAAAGAGAGGAGAACTCGGATTGATAGAGAGACTGTGTTAAAGAGATGGGAGCTGGGATTGATAGAGAGACTGTGTTAAAGAGAGGGGAGCTGGGATAGATAGAGAATCTTTGTGAACGAGAGGGGAACTGGGATTGATAGAGAGACTGTGTTAAATAGAGGGGAGCTGGGATTGATAGATTGTGTAAAATGGAGGGGAGCAGTGATTGATAGAGAGACAGTGTTAAAGAGAGGGGAGGTGGGATTGATAGAGAGAATCTGTTAAAGAGAGGGGAGCTGGGATCGATAGAGAGACTGTGTTAAAAAGAGGGAAACTGGGATTGATAGAGAGACTGTGTTAAAGTGAGGGGAGCTGGGATTGATAGAGAGGCTGTGGGAAAGAGAGGGGAGCTGGGATTGATAGAGAGACTGTGTGGAAGAGAGGGGAGATGGGATTGATAGAGAGACTGTGTTAAAGAGAGGGGAGCTGGGATTGATAGACTGTGTGAATGAGAGGGGAGTTGGGATTGACAGAGAGACTGTGTTAAAGAGAGGGTAGCTGGGATTGATCGACTGTGTGAAAGAGAGGGGAGCTGGGATTGATAGAGAGACTGTGTTAAAGAGAGGGGAGCTGGGATTGACAGAGTGACTGTGTTAAAGTGAAGGTAGATGGAATTCATAGAGAGACTGTTTTAAAGGTAGGGGAGCAGGGATTGATAGAGATACTTTGTTAAAGAGAGGGGAGCTGGGATTGACAGAGAGACTGTGTTAATGTGAAGGTAGATGGGATTGATAGAGAGACTGTGTTAAAGGGTGGGGAGCTGGGATTGACAGAGAGATTGTGTTAGAGAGGGGAGCTGTGATTGATAGAGAGACTGTGTTAAAGAGAGGGGAGCTGGGATTGATAGAGAGACTATGTTAAAGAGAGGGGTGCTGGGATTGATAGAGAGACTGTGTTAAAGAGAGGGGAGCTTGGATTGATAGAGAGACTGTGTTAAAGAGAGGGGAGCTGGGATTGATAGAGAGACTGTGTTAAAGAGAGGGGAGCTGGGATTGATAGAGAGACTGTGTTAAAGAGAGGGGAGCTTGGATTGATAGAGAGACAGTGTTAAAGAGAGGGTAGCTGGGATCGATAGACTGTGTTAAAGAGAGGGTAGTTGGGATTAATAGAGAGACTGTGTTAAAGAGAGGGTAGCTGGGATTAATAAAGAGACTGTGTTATAGAGATGGGAGCTGCGATTGATAGGAGACTGTGTTAAAGGGAGGGGAGCTGGGATTGAAAGAGAGATTGTGTTAAAGAGACGGTAGCTGGGATTGATAGAGAGACTGTGTTAAAGAGAGGGGAGCTGGGATTGATAGAGAGACTGTGTTAAAGAGAGGGGAGCAGGGATTGATAGAGAGACTGTGTTTAAGAGAGGGGAGCTGGTATTCATGGAGAGACTGTGTTAAAGAGAGGGGAGCTGGGATTGATAGAGAGACTGTGTTAAAGAGCGGGGAGCTGGGATTTATAGAGAGACTGT
This sequence comes from Isurus oxyrinchus, assembly GCA_026770705.1. NCBI lineage: Eukaryota > Metazoa > Chordata > Chondrichthyes > Lamniformes > Lamnidae > Isurus > Isurus oxyrinchus. Next base: position 685,395 of record JANJGN010000238.1, read on the forward strand.
TTAAAAGAGAGGGGAATTTGGATCGATGGAGAGACTGTGTTAAAGAGATGGGAGCTGGGATTGATAGAGAGACTGTGTTAAAGAGAGGGGTGCTGGGATTGTTAGAGAGACTGTGTTAAAGCGAGGGGAGCTGGGATCGATAGAGAGACTGTGTTAAACAGAGGGGAGCTGGGATTGATAGAGAGACTGTGTTAAAGAAAGGGGAGCTGGGATCGATAGAGAGTCTGTGTGAAAGAGAGGGGAGCTGCGATTGATAGAGAGACTGAGTTAATGAGAGGGGAGCTGGGATTGATAGAGAAACTGTTAAAGAGAGGGGAGCTGGGATTGATGGAGAGACTGTGTTAAAGAGAGGGGAGCTGGGATTGATAGAGAGACTGTCTTAAAGAGATTGAGCTGGGATTGATAGAGGGACTGTTAAAGAGAGGGGAGCTGGAATTGATAGACTGTGTGAAAGAGAGGAGAGCTTGGATTGATAGAGAGACTGTATTAAAGAGAGGGGTGCTGGGAATGATGGAGAGACTGTGTGAAAGAGAGGGAGCTGGGATTGATAGAGAGACTGTGTGAAAGAGAGGGGAGCTGGGATTGATAGGGAGACTCTGTTAAAGAGAGGGGAGCTGGGATTGATAGACTGTGTTTAAGAGAGGTGATCTGGGATTGATAGAGAGACTGTGTTAAAGAGAGGGGAGTTGTGTTTGATAGAGTGACTGTGTTAAAGAGAGGGGAACTGGGATTGATAGAGAGACTGTGTTAAAGAGAGGGGAGCAGGGGTTTATAGAGAGACTGTGTGAAACAGAGGGGAGCTGCGATTAATGGAGAGACTGAGTAAAAGAGAGGGGAGTTGGGATCGATAGAGACACTTTTAAAGAGAGGGGAGCTGGGATTGATAGAGAGACTGTGTTAAAGAGAGGGGTGCTGGGATTGAAAGAGAGACTGTGTTAAAGAGAGGGGAGCTGGGATTGATAGAGAGACAGTGTTAAAGAGAGGGCAGCTGGGATCGACAGACTGTTTTAAAGTGAGGGCAGTTGGCATTAATAGAGAGTCTCTGTAAAAGAGAGGGGAGCTGGGATTGAAAGAGAGATTGTGTTAAAGAGACGGTAGCTGCGATTGATAGAGAGACTGTATTAAAGAGAGGGGAGCTGGGATTGATAGAGAGCCTGTGTTAAAGAGAGGGGAGCTGCGTTTGATAGGCAGACAGTGTTAAAGAGAGGGGAGCTGGGATTGATAGACAGACTCTTTTAAAGAGGGGGGAGCTGGGATTGATAGAGAGACTGTGTTAAAGAGTGGGGAGCTGGGATTGATAGAGAGACTGTGTTAAAGAGTGGGGAGATGGGATTGATAGAGTGACTGTGTTAAAGAGAAGGGAGCTGGGATTGATAGTCTGTGAAAGAGAGAGGAACTGGGATTGATAGAGAAACTGTGTTAAAGAGTGGGGAGCTGGGATTGATAGAGAGACTGTATTAAAGACAGGAGAACTGGGATTGATAGAGAGACTGTGTTAAAGAGAGGGGAGCTGGGATTGATAGAGAGACTGTGTTAAAAAGAGGGGTGCTGGGATCGATAGACTATGTTAAAGAGAGGGCCATTGGGAATAATAGAGAGTCTGTGATAAAGAGAAAGGAGTTGGGATTGATAAAGAGACTGTGTTAAAGAGATGGGAGCTGCGATTGATAGAGAGACTGCGTTAAAGAGAGGGGAGCTGGGATTGATAGAGAGACCGTGTTAAAGAGAGGAGAGCTGGGATTTAAAGAGAAACTGAGTTAAAGAGAGGGGATCTGCGATTGATAGACAGACTGTTTTAAAGAGACGGGAGCTGGGATTGATAGAGAGACTGTGTTAAAGAGACGGGAGCTGGGATTGATAGAGAGACTGTGTTAAAGAGAGGGGAGCTGGGATTTATAGAGAGACTGTGTTAAAGAGAGGGGAGCTGGGATTGATAGAGAGACTGTGCTAAAGAGAGGGGAACTGGGATTGATGGAGAGACTGCGTTAAAGAGAGGGTAGCTGGGATGGATGAAGAGACTGTGTTAAAGAGAGGGGAGCTGGGATTGATAGAGAGACTGTGTTAAAGAGAGGGGAGCTGGGATTGATAGACTGTGTTAAAGAGAGGGGAGCTGGGATTGATAGAGAGACTGTGTAAAAGAGAGGGAAGCTGGGATTGATAGAGAGACTGTGTTAAAGAGAGGGGTGTTAGGATTGATAGCGAGACTTTGTTAAAGAGAGGGGAGCTGGGATCGATAGAGAGATTGTGTTAAAGAGAGGTGAGCTGGGATTGACAGAGAGACTGTGTTAAAGAGAGGGGAGTTTAGATTGATAGAGAGTCTGTGTTAAAGAGAGGGGAGTTTAGATTGATAGAGAGACTGTGTTAAAGAGAAATGAGTTTAGATTGATAGAGAGACTGTGTTAAAGAGAAGGGAGCAGGGATTGATAGAGAGACTGTGTTAAAGAGAGGGGAGTTTAGATTGATAGAGAGACGGTGTTAAAGAGAAGGGAGCTGGGATTGATAGAGAGACTGTGTTAAAGCGAGGGGAACAGGGATTGATAGACTGTGTTAAAGAGAGGGGAGCTGGGATTGATGGAGAGACTGTGTTAAAGAGGGGGAAGCTTGGATTGATAGAGAGACTGTGTGAAAGAGAGCGGAGCTGGGATTGATAGAGAGACTGTGTTAAATAGAGGGGAGCTTGGGATTGATAGACTGTGTTAATGGGAGGGGAGCTCGAATTGATAGAGAGACTGTGTTGGAGAGGGGAGCTGGGATTGATAGAGAGACTTTGTAAAGAGAGGGGAGCTGGGATTGAAGAAGTGACTGTGTTCAAGAGAGGGGAGCTGGGATTGATGGAGAGACTGTGTTAAAGAGAGTGGAGCTGGGATCGATAGAGAGACTGTGTCAAAGTTAGGGGAGCTGGGATTGATAGAGAGACTGTGTTAAAGAGAGGGGAGCAGCGATTGATAGAGAGACTGTCTTAAAGAGAGGGGAGCTGGGATTTATAGAGAGACAGTGATAAAGATAGGGGAGCTGGGATTGATAGAGAGACTGTGTGAAAGAGAGGGGAGTTGGGATTGATAGAGAGACTGTGTTAAAGGGAGGGGTGCTTGGGATTGATAGACTGTGTTAAAGAGAGGGGAGCTGGGATTGACAGAGAGACTGTGTTAAAGAGATGGTAGCTGGGGATAATCGACAGTGTGAAAGAGAGGGGAGCTGGGATCGATAGAGAGACTGTGTGAAATAGAGGGGAGCTGGGATTGATAGAGAGACTGTGTTAAAGAGAGGGGAGCTGGGATTGATAGAGAGACTGCGTTAAAGAGAGAGGAGCTGTGATTGATAGAGAGACTGTCTTAAAGAGAGTGGAGCAGGGATTGATAGAGAGACTGTGTTAAAGAGAGCGGAGCTGGGATCGATAGAGAGACTTGTGTGAAAGAGAGGGGAGCTGGGATTGATAGAGAGACTGTGTGAAAGAGAGGGGAGCTGGGCATGATGGAGAGACTGTAAAAGAAAGGGGAGCTGGAATTGATAGTGAGACTGTGTTAAAGAGAGGGGAGCTGGGATTGATAGAGAGACTGTGTTAAAGAGAGGGGAGCTGGGATAGATAGAGAGACTTTGTGAACGAGAGGGGAACTTGGATTGATAGAGAGACTGTGTTAAAGAGAGGAGAACTCGGATTGATAGAGAGACTGTGTTAAAGAGATCGGAGCTGGGATTGATAGAGAGACTGTGTTAAAGAGAGGGGAGCTGGGATAGATAGAGAGTCTTTGTGAACGAGAGGGGAACTGGGATTGATAGAGAGACTGTGTTAAATAGAGGGGAGCTGGGATTGATAGATTGTGTGAAATGGAGGGGAGCTGTGATTGATAGAGAGACAGTGTTAAAGAGAGGGGAGGTGGGATTGATAGAGAGACTGTGTTAAAGAGAGGGGAGCTGGGATTGATACAGAGACTGTGTGAAAGAGAGGGGAGCTGGGATTGATAGAGAGACTGTGTTAAAGAGAGGGGAGCTGTGAATGATAGAGAGATTGTGTGAAAGTGAGGGGAGCTGGGATCGATAGATAGACTGTGTTAAAGAGAGGGAAAGTGGTATAGTTAGAGAGACTGTGTTAAAGAGTGGGGAGCTGGGATTGATAGAGAGAATGTGTTAATGAGAGTTGAGCTGGGATCGATAGAGAGACTGTGTTAAAAAGAGGGAAACTGGGATTGATAGAGAGACTGTGTTAAAGTGAGGGGAGCTGGGATTGATAGAGAGGCTGTGTTAAAGAGAGGGGAGCTGGGATTGATAGAGAGACTGTGTTAAAGAGAGGGGAGCTGGGATAGATAGAGAGACTTTGTGAACGAGAGGGGAACTGGGATTGATAGAGAGACTGTGTTAAAGAGAGGAGAACTCGGATTGATAGAGAGACTGTGTTAAAGAGATGGGAGCTGGGATTGATAGAGAGACTGTGTTAAAGAGAGGGGAGCTGGGATAGATAGAGAATCTTTGTGAACGAGAGGGGAACTGGGATTGATAGAGAGACTGTGTTAAATAGAGGGGAGCTGGGATTGATAGATTGTGTAAAATGGAGGGGAGCAGTGATTGATAGAGAGACAGTGTTAAAGAGAGGGGAGGTGGGATTGATAGAGAGAATCTGTTAAAGAGAGGGGAGCTGGGATCGATAGAGAGACTGTGTTAAAAAGAGGGAAACTGGGATTGATAGAGAGACTGTGTTAAAGTGAGGGGAGCTGGGATTGATAGAGAGGCTGTGGGAAAGAGAGGGGAGCTGGGATTGATAGAGAGACTGTGTGGAAGAGAGGGGAGATGGGATTGATAGAGAGACTGTGTTAAAGAGAGGGGAGCTGGTATTGATAGACTGTGTGAATGAGAGGGGAGTTGGGATTGACAGAGAGACTGTGTTAAAGAGAGGGTAGCTGGGATTGATCGACTGTGTGAAAGAGAGGGGAGCTGGGATTGATAGAGAGACTGTGTTAAAGAGAGGGGAGCTGGGATCGTTAGAGAGACTGTGTTAAAGAGAGGGGAGCTGGGATTGATGGAGAGACTGTGTAAAAGAGAGGGGAGCTGGGATTGATAGAGAGACTGTTTTAAAGAGAGGGGAGCAGGGATTGATAGAGAGTCTGTGTAAAAGAGAGGGGAGCTGGGATTGATAGATAGACTGTGTTAAAGAGTGGTGAGCTAGGATTGATACAGAGACTCTGTTAAAGAGAGGGGAGCAGGGATTGATAGACTGTGTTAAAGAGATGGGAGCTGGGATTGATAGAGAGAGTGTGTGAAAGTGAAGGGAGCTGGGATCGATTGAGAGACTGTCTTAAAGAGAGGAGAGCTGGGATTGATAGAGAGAATGTGTTAAAGAGAGGGGAGGTGGGATAGATAGAGAGACTGTGTTAAAAAGAGGGAAACTGGGATTGATAGAGAGACGGTGTTAATGTGAGGGGAGCTGGGATTGATAGAGAGGCTGTGTGAAAGAGAGGGGAGCTGGTATTGATAGAGAGACTGTGTGGAAGAGGGGGAGCTGGGATCGATAGAGACACTGTGTTAAAGAGGGGGAAGCTGGTATTGATGGAGAGACTGTGTAAAAGAGAGGGGAGCTGGGATTGATAGTGAGACTGTTTTAAAGAGAGGGGAGCTGGGATTGATAGAGAGACAGTGTAAAAGAGAGGGGAGCTGGGATTGATAGAGAGTCTGTGTTAAAGAGAGGGGAGCTGGGATTGATAGAGAGACGGTGTTAAAGAGAGGTGAGCTAGGATTGATACAGAGACTGTGTTAAAGAGAGGGGAGCTGGGATTGATAGACTGTGTTAAAGAGATGGGAGCTGGGATCGTTAGAGAGACTGTGTTAAAGAGAGGGGAGCTGGTATTGATAGAGAGAATGTGTTAAAGAGAGCCGTGCTGGGATTGATAGAGAGTCTGTGTTGAAGAGAGGGCAGCTGGGATTGATGGAGAGACTGCGTAAAAGAGTGGGGAGCTGGGATTGATAGAGAGACTGTGTGAACGAGAGGGGAGAAGGGATTGATAGAGAGACTGTGTTAAAGAGAGGGCAGCTGGAATTAATAGAGAGACTGTGTTAAAGAGAGGGGAGCTGGGATAGATAGAGAGACTGTGTTAAAGAGATGGGAGCTGGGATTGATAGAGAGTCTGTGTTTATGAGAGGGGAGCTGGGATTGATTGAGAGACTGTGTTTAAGAAAGGGGTGCTGGGATTGATAGAGAGAGTGTGTTAATAAGAGCGGAGCTGGGATAGATAGAGAGACTTTGTGAAAGAGAGGGGAACAGGGATTGATAGAGAGACTGTGTTAAAGAGAGGGGAGCTGGGATTGATAGAGAGACTGTGTTAAAGAGAGGGGAGCTGGGATTGATAGAGAGACTGTGTTAAAGAGGGGGGAGCTGGGATTGATACAGAGACTGTGTTAAAGTGAGGGGAACTGGGATTGATAGAGAGACTCTGTTAAAGAGAGGGGAGCTGGGATTGATAGAGCGACTGTGTTAAAGAGAGGTGAGCTGGGATTGATAGAGAGACTGTGTTAAAGAGAGGGCAGCTCGGATTGATAGAGAGACTGTGTTAAAGAGAGGGGAGCTGGGATAGATAGAGAGACTGTGTTAAAGAGATGGGAGCTGGGATTGATAGAGAGTCTGTGTTTATGAGAGGGGAGCTGGGATTGATAGAGAGACTGTGTTTAAGAAAGGGGTGCTGGGATTGATAGAGAGAGTGTGTTAATAAGAGCGGAGTTGGGATAGATAGAGAGACTTTGTGAAAGAGAGGGGAACTGGGATTGATAGAGAGACTGTGTTAAAGAGAGGGGAGCTGGGATTGATAGAGAGACTGTGTTAAAGAGATCGGAGCTGGGATTGATAGAGAGACTGTGTTAAAGAGAGGGGAGCTGGGATAGATAGAGAGTCTTTGTGAACGAGAGGGGAACTGGGATTGATAGAGAGACTGTGTTAAATAGAGGGGAGCTGGGATTGATAGATTGTGTGAAATGGAGGGGAGCTGTGATTGATAGAGAGACAGTGTTAAAGAGAGGGGAGGTGGGATTGATAGAGAGACTGTGTTAAAGAGAGGGGAGCTGTGATTGATACAGAGACTGTGTGAAAGAGAGGGGAGCTGGGATTGATAGAGAGACTGTGTTAAAGAGAGGGGAGCTGTGAATGATAGAGAGATTGTGTGAAAGTGAGGGTAGCTGGGATCGATAGATAGACTGTGTTAAAGAGAGGGAAAGTGGTATAGTTAGAGAGACTGTGTTAAAGAGTGGGGAGCTGGGATTGATAGAGAGAATGTGTTAATGAGAGGGGAGCTGGGATCGATAGAGAGACTGTGTTAAAAAGAGGGAAACTGGGATTGATAGAGAGACTGTGTTAAAGTGAGGGGAGCTGGGATTGATAGAGAGGCTGTGTTAAAGAGAGGGGAGCTGGGATTGATAGAGAGACTGTGTTAAAGAGAGGGGAGCTGGGATAGATAGAGAGACTTTGTGAACGAGAGGGGAACTGGGATTGATAGAGAGACTGTGTTAAAGAGAGGAGAACTCGGATTGATAGAGAGACTGTGTTAAAGAGATGGGAGCTGGGATTGATAGAGAGACTGTGTTAAAGAGAGGGGAGCTGGGATAGATAGAGAATCTTTGTGAACGAGAGGGGAACTGGGATTGATAGAGAGACTGTGTTAAATAGAGGGGAGCTGGGATTGATAGATTGTGTAAAATGGAGGGGAGCAGTGATTGATAGAGAGACAGTGTTAAAGAGAGGGGAGGTGGGATTGATAGAGAGAATCTGTTAAAGAGAGGGGAGCTGGGATCGATAGAGAGACTGTGTTAAAAAGAGGGAAACTGGGATTGATAGAGAGACTGTGTTAAAGTGAGGGGAGCTGGGATTGATAGAGAGGCTGTGGGAAAGAGAGGGGAGCTGGGATTGATAGAGAGACTGTGTGGAAGAGAGGGGAGATGGGATTGATAGAGAGACTGTGTTAAAGAGAGGGGAGCTGGGATTGATAGACTGTGTGAATGAGAGGGGAGTTGGGATTGACAGAGAGACTGTGTTAAAGAGAGGGTAGCTGGGATTGATCGACTGTGTGAAAGAGAGGGGAGCTGGGATTGATAGAGAGACTGTGTTAAAGAGAGGGGAGCTGGGATCGTTAGAGAGACTGTGTTAAAGAGAGGGGAGCTGGGATTGATGGAGAGACTGTGTAAAAGAGGGGGGAGCTGGGATTGATAGAGAGACTGTTTTAAAGAGAGGGGAGCTGGGATTGATAGAGAGTCTGTTTAAAAGAGAGGGGAGCTGGGATTGATAGATAGACTGTGTTAAAGAGTGGTGAGCTAGGATTGATACAGAGACTCTGTTAAAGAGAGGGGAGCAGGGATTGATAGGCTGTGTTAAAGAGATGGGAGCTGGGATTGATAGAGAGAGTGTGTGAAAGTGAAGGGAGCTGGGATCGATTGAGAGACTGTCTTAAAGAGAGGAGAGCTGGGATTGATAGAGAGAATGTGTTAAAGAGAGGGGAGGTGGGATAGATAGAGAGACTGTGTTAAAAAGAGGGAAACTGGGATTGATAGAGAGACGGTGTTAATGTGAGGGGAGCTGGGATTGATAGAGAGGCTGTGTGAAAGAGAGGGGAGCTGGTATTGATAGAGAGACTGTGTGGAAGAGGGGGAGCTGGGATCGATAGAGACACTGTGTTAAAGAGGGGGAAGCTGGTATTGATGGAGAGACTGTGTAAAAGAGAGGGGAGCTGGGATTGATAGTGAGACTGTTTTAAAGAGAGGGGAGCTGGGATTGATAGAGAGACAGTGTAAAAGAGAGGGGAGCTGGGATTGATAGAGAGTCTGTGTTAAAGAGAGGGGAGCTGGGATTGATAGAGAGACGGTGTTAAAGAGAGGTGAGCTAGGATTGATACAGAGACTGTGTTAAAGAGAGGGGAGCTGGGATTGATAGACTGTGTTAAAGAGATGGGAGCTGGGATCGTTAGAGAGACTGTGTTAAAGAGAGGGGAGCTGGTATTGATAGAGAGAATGTGTTAAAGAGAGCCGTGCTGGGATTGATAGAGAGTCTGTGTTGAAGAGAGGGCAGCTGGGATTGATGGAGAGACTGCGTAAAAGAGTGGGGAGCTGGGATTGATAGAGAGACTGTGTGAACGAGAGGGGAGAAGGGATTGATAGAGAGACTGTGTTAAAGAGAGGGCAGCTGGAATTGATAGAGAGACTGTGTTAAAGAGAGGGGAGCTGGGATAGATAGAGAGACTGTGTTAAAGAGAGGGGAGCTGGGATTGATAGAGAGTCTGTGTTTATGAGAGGGGAGCTGGGATTGATTGAGAGACTGTGTTTAAGAAAGGGGTGCTGGGATTGATAGAGAGAGTGTGTTAATAAGAGCGGAGCTGGGATAGATAGAGAGACTTTGTGAAAGAGAGGGGAACAGGGATTGATAGAGAGACTGTGTTAAAGAGAGGGGAGCTGGGATTGATAGAGAGACTGTGTTAAAGAGAGGGGAGCTGGGATTGATAGAGAGACTGTGTTAAAGAGGGGGGAGCTGGGATTGATACAGAGACTGTGTTAAAGTGAGGGGAACTTGGATTGATAGAGAGACTCTGTTAAAGAGAGGGGAGCTGGGATTGATAGAGCGACTGTGTTAAAGAGAGGTGAGCTGGGATTGATAGAGAGACTGTGTTAAAGAGAGGGCAGCTCGGATTGATAGAGAGACTGTGTTAAAGAGAGGGGAGCTGGGATAGATAGAGAGACTGTGTTAAAGAGATGGGAGCTGGGATTGATAGAGAGTCTGTGTTTATGAGAGGGGAGCTGGGATTGATAGAGAGACTGTGTTTAAGAAAGGGGTGCTGGGATTGATAGAGAGAGTGTGTTAATAAGAGCGGAGTTGGGATAGATAGAGAGAATTTGTGAAAGAGAGGGGAACTGGGATTGATAGAGAGACTGTGTTAAAGAGAGGGGAGCTGGGATTGATAGAGAGACTGTGTTAAAGAGAGTGGAGCTGGGATTGATAGAGAGACTGTGTTAAAGAGAGGGGAGCTGGGATTGATACAGAGACTGTGTTAAAGTGAGCGGTACTGGGATTGATAGAGAGACTGTGTTAAAGAGAGGGGAGCTGGGATCGATAGAGAGACTTTGTTAAAGAGAGGGAAACTGGGATTGATAGAGAGACTGTGTTAAAGAGAGGGGATCTGAGATAGATAGAGAGACTGTGTGAAAGAGAGGGGAGAAGGGAATGATAGAGAGACTGTGTGAAAGAGAGGGGAGGTGTGATTGATAGACTGTGTGAAAGAGAGGGGAGCTGGGATTGATGGAGATACTGTGTTAAACAGAGGGGTGCTGGGATTGATAGAGAGACTGTGTTAAAGAGAGGAGAACTGGGATTGATGGAGAGTCTTTGTTAAAGAGAGCGGAGTTGGGATTGATAGAGAGAGTGTGTGAAAGAGATGGGAAGTGGGATTGATAGAGAGACTGATTTAAAGAGAGGGGAGCTGGGTTTGATAGAGAGACTGTGTGAAAGAGAGGGGAGCGGGGATTGATGGAGAGACTGTGTGAAAGAGAGGGGAGCTGGCATTGATAGAGAGACTGTGTGAAAGATAGGGGAGAAGGGATTGATACAGAGACTCTCTGAAAGAGAGGGAATGGTGTGATTGATGGACTGTGTGAAAGAGAGGGGAACTGGGATTGATAGAGGGACTGTGTGAAAGAGAGGGGAGCAGGGATTGATAGAGAGACTGAGTGAAAGAGAGGGGATGGTGTGATTGATAGACTGTGTGAACGAGAGGGGAACTGGGATTGATAGAGAGACTGTGTTAAAGAGAGGGGAGCTGGGTTGATAGAAAGACAGTGTGAAAGAGAGGGGAGCTGGGAATGATGGAGAGACTGTGTTAAAGAGAGGGGAGCGGGGATTGATGGAGAGACTGTTTTCAAGAGTGTGGAGTTGGGATTGATGGAGAGACTGTGTTAAAGAGAGGGGAGCTTGGATTGATAGAGAGACTGTGTGAAAGAAAGGGGAGCATGTAGTGAAAGAGAGACTGTGTGTTAGAGAGGGTAGGTGGGATTAAAAGACTGTGTGAAAGAGAGGGGAGCTGGGATTGATAGAGAGACTGTGTTAAATAGAGGGGAGCTGGGATTGAAAGAGAGACTGTGTGAAAGAAAGGGGAGCTGGGATTTATAGAGAGACTGTGTTAAAGAGTGGGGAGCTTGGATTGATAGAGAGACTGTGTTAAATAGAGGGGAGCTGCGATTTGTCGAGAGACTGTGTTAGAGAGGGGAGCTGGGATTGATAGAGAGACTGTGTTAAAGAGAGGGGAGCTGGGATTGATAGAGAGACTGTGTTGAAGAGAGGTGAGCAGGGATTGGTAGAGAGACTGTGTGAAAGAGAGGGGAGCTGGGATTGATAGACTGTGTGAAAGAGAGGGGACCTGGGATTGACAGAGAGACTGTGTTAAAGGGAGGGTGCTGGGATTAATCGACAGTGTGAAAGAGAGTGGAGCTGGGATCGAAAGTGAGACTGGGTTAAAGAGAGGGGAGCTGGAATTGATAGAGAGACTGTGTTAAAGAGAGGGTAGCTGGGATTGATCGACTGTGTGAAAGAGAAGGAGCTGGGATCGATAGAGAGACTGTGTTAAAGAGAGGGGAGCTGGGATTGATAGAGAGACTGTGTTAAAGAGAGGGGAGCTGGGATTGATAGAGAGACTGTGTTAAAGAGAGGGGAGCTGGGATTGATAGAGAGACTGTGTGAAAGAAAGGGGAGCTGGGATTGATAGAGAGACTGTGTGAAAGAATGGGGAGCTGGGATTGATAGAGAGACTGTGTGAAAGAGAGGTGAGCTGGGATTGATAGAGAGACTGTGTTAGAAAGGGGAGCTGGGATTGATAGAGAGATGGTCATAAAGAGAGGGGAGCTGGGATTGATAACGAGTCTGTGTGAAAGAGCGGGGAGCTGGGATTGAAAGAGAGACTGTGTTAAAGAGAGGCGAGCTTGGCTTGATAGACTGTTTGAAAGAGAGGGGGGCTTGGATCGATAGAGAGACTGTGTTAAAGAGATGGGAGCTGGGATTGATAGAGAGACTGTGTTAAAGAGAGGGGAATAGGGATTGATAGAGAGACTGTGTTAAAGAGAGGGGAGTTGGGATTGATAGAGAGACTGTGTAAAAGATAGGAATGCTGGGATTGATAGAGGGTCTGTGTTAAAGAGAGGGGAGCTTGGATTGATAGAGAGACTGTGTTAAAGAGAGTGGAGCTGGCATTATTAGACTGTGTTAAAGAGAGGGGAACTGGGATTGATAGAGAGACTGTGTTAAAGAGAGGGGAGCTGGGATTGATAGAGAGATGGTGTGAAAGAGAGGGGAGCTGGGATTGATAGAGAGACTGTGTTAAAGAGAGGGGAGCTGGGATTGATAGAGAGACTGTGTTAAAGAGAGGGGAGCTGGGATTGATAGAGAGACTGTGTTAAAGATCAAGGAGCTGGGATTAATCGAGAGACTGTGTGAAAGAGAGTAGAGCTGGGATTGATATAGAGACTGTATTAAAGAGAGGGGAGCTGGGATTGATGGAGAGACTGTGTTAAAGATCGGGGAGCTGGGATTAATCGAGAGACTGTGTGAAAGTGAGGGGAGCTGGGATTGATAGAGAGACCGTGTTAAATAGAGGGGAGCTGGGATCGATAGAGAGACTGTGTGAAAGAGAGGGACCTGGGATTGATAGAGAGAAAGCGTAAAAGAGAGGGGAGCTGGGATTGATAGTGAGAATGTGTTAAAGAGAGGGGAGCTGGGATCGATAGAGAGACTGTGTGAAAGAGAGGGACCTGGGATTGATAGAGAGACTCCGTTAAAGAGAGGGGAGCTGGGATTCATAGAGAAACTCCGTTAAAGAGAGGGGAGCTGGGATTGATAGAGAGACTGTGTGAAAGAGAGGGGATCGGGGATTCATAGAGAGACTGTGTTAAAGAGAGGGGAGCTGGGATCGTCAGAGAGACTGTGTTAAAAAGAGGGAAACTGGGATTGATAGAGAGACTGTGTTAAAGACAGGGGATCTGGGATAGATAGAGAGACTTTGTGAACGAGAGTGGAACTGGGATTGATAGAGAGACTGTGTTAAAGAGAGGGGAGCTGGGATTGATAGACTGTGTGAAATAGAGGGGATCTGGGATTGATAGAGAGACTGTGTTAAAGAGAGGGGAGCTGGGATTGATGCAGAGACTGTGTGAAAAGGAGGGGAGCTGGGATAGATCGAGAGACTGTGTTAAAGGGAGGGGAGCTGGGATTGAAAGAGAGACTGTGTGAAAGTGAGGGGATCTGCGATCGATACAGAGACTGTGTTAAAGAGAGGGAAACTGGGATTGTTTGAGAGACCTTGTTAAAGAGTGGGGAGCTGGTTTGATAGAGAGAGTGTGTTAAAATGAGGGAAACTGGGATTGATAGAGAGTCTGTGTTAAAGTGAGGGGAGCTGGGATTGATAGAGAGACTGTGTTAAAGAGAGGGGAGCTGGGATTGATAGAGAGACTATGTGGAAGAAAGGGGAGATGGGATTGATAGAGTGACTGTGTTAAAGAGAGGGGAGCTGGGATTGATAGAGAGACTGTGTTAAAGAGAGACTAGCTGGGATTGATCGACTGTGTGAAAGAGAGGGGAGCTGGGATCGATAGAGAGACTGTGTTAAAGAGAGGGGAGCTGGGATTGATGGAGAGACGGTGTAAAAGAGAGGGGAGCTGGGATTGATAGAGAGACTGTGTTAAATAGAGGGGAGCTGGGATTGATAGAGAGACTCTTTTAAATAGAGGGGAGCTGGGATTGATAGAGAGACTGTGTTAAAGATCGGGGAGCTGGGATTAATCTAGAGACTGTGTGAAAGAGAGTGGAGCTGGGATTGATAGAGAGACTCTATTAAATAGAGGGGAGCTGGGATTGATAGAGAGACTGTGTTAAAGAGAGGGGAGCTGGGGTTGATAGAGAGAAAGTGTAATGGAGAGGGGATCTGGGATTGATAGAGAGACTGTGTTAAAGAGAGGGGAGATGGGATCGTTAGAGAGACTGTGTAAAACAGAGGGAGACTGGGATTGATAGAGAGACTGTGTAAAAGAGAGGGGAGCTGGGATTGATAGAGAGACTTTGTTAAAGAGAGGGTTGCTGGAATTGATAGACAGATGTTGTAAAAGAGTGGGGAGCTGGGATTGAGAGAGAGACTTTGTGAAAGAGAGGGTAGCTGGGATTGATAGAGAGACTGTGTGAAAGAGAGGGGAGCTGGGATTGAGAGAGAGAGTGTGTTAAAGAGATGGGAGGTGGGATTGATAGAGAGACTGTGTTAAAGAGAGGGCAGCTGGGATTGATTGAGAGACTGTGTTAAAGAGAGGGCAGCTGGGATTGATAGAGAGACTGTGTTAAAGAGAGGAGAGCTGGGATTGATAGAGAGACTGTGTTAAAGAGATGGGAGCTGGGATTGATAGAGAGACTGTGTTTAAGAGAGGGGTGCTGGGATTGATAGAGAGACTGTGTTAAAGAGAGGAGAGCTGGGATTGATAGAGAGACTGTGTTAAAGAGATGGGAGCTGGGATTGATAGAGAGACTGTGTTTAAGAGAGGGGTGCTGGGATTGATAGAGAGAGTGTGTAAAAAAGAGGGGAGCTGGGATAGATAGACTTTGTGAAAGAGAGGGTAGCTGGGATTGATGGACTGTGTGAAATAGAGGGGCGCTGGGATTGATAGAGAGACTGTGATAAAGAGAGGGGACCTGGGATTGATACAGAGAATCTGTGAAAGAGAGGGGAGCTGGGATCGATCGAGAGACTGTGTTAAAGAGAGGGGAGCTGGGATTGATAAAGAGACTGTGTGAAAGAGAGGGGAGGTGGGATTGATAGACTGTGTTAAAGAGAGGGGAGCTGGGATTGATAGAGAGACCGTGTGAAAGAGAGGGGAGCTGGGATTGATAGACTGTGTTAAAGAGAAGGGAGCTGGGATTGACAGAGAGACTGTGTGAAAGAGAGGGGAGGTGGCATTGATAGACTATGTTAAAGAGAGGGTTGCTGGGATTGATCGACTGTGTGAAAGAGAGGGGAGCTGGGTCGATAGAGAGACTGTGTTAAAGTGAGGGGAGCTGGGATTGATAGAGAGACTGAGTTAAAGTGAGGGGAGCTGGGATTGATAGAGAGAATGTGTAAAAGAGAGGGGATCTGGAAGTGATAGAGAGTCTGTGTTAAAGATAGGGGAGCTGGGATTGATAGAGAGACTGTGTGAAAGAGAGGGGAGCTGGGTTTCATAGAGAGACTGTGTTACAGAGAGGGGAGCTGGGATTGAGAGAGAGACTGTGTTAAAGAGAGGGGAGCTGGGATTGATAGAGAGACTGTGTTAAGGAGACGGCAGCTGGGATTGATAGAGAGACTGTGTAAAAGTGAGGGGAGCTGGGATTGATAGACTGTGTGAAATAGAGGGGAGATGAATTGATAGAGAGACTGTGTTAAAGAGAGGGGAGCTGGGATTGATAGAGAGACTGTGTTACAGAGAGGGGAGCTGGGATTGAGAGAGAGACTGTGTTAAAGAGAGGGGAGCTGGGATCGATCGAGGGACTGTGTTAAAGAGAGGGGTGTTGAGATTGATAGAGAGACTGTGTAAAAGAGAGGGGAGCTGGGATTGATAGACTGTGTGAAATAGAGGGGAGATGAATTGATAGAGAGACTGTGCTAAAGAGAGGGGAGCTGGGATTGATAGAGAGACTGTGTTACAGAGAGGGGAGCTGGGATTGAGAGAGAGACTGTGTTAAAGAGAGGGGAGCTGGGATCGATCGAGAGACTGTGTTAAAGAGAGGGGTGTTGAGATTGATAGAGAGACTGTGTTAAAGAGAGGGGATCTGGGATCGATCGAGAGACGGTGTTAAAGAGAGGGGAGCAGGGATCGATAGAGAGACTGTGTTAAACAAAGGGAAACTGGGATTGATAGAGAGACTGTGTGAAAGAGAGGGGAGCTGGGATTGATAGAGAGACTGTGTTAAAGAGAGTGGAGCGGGGATTGATAGACTGTGTTAAAGAGAGGGGAGTTGGGATTGACACAGAGACTGTGTTAAAGAGAGGGTAGCTGGGATTGATCGACTGTGTGAAAGAGAGGGGAGATGGGATTGATAGAGAGAATGTGTAAAAGAGAGGGGAGCTGGGATTGATAGAGATACTTTGTGAAAGAGAGGGGATCGTGGATTGATAGAGAGACTGTGTTAAAGAGAGGGGAGCTGGGATCGTTAGAGAGACTGTGTTAAAAAGAGGGAAACGGATTGATAGAGAGACTGTGTTAAAGAGAGAGGAGCTGGGATTGATAGAGGGACTGTGTTAAAGAGAGGGGATTACGGATTGATAGAGAGACTGTGTTAAGGAGAGGGGAGCTGGGATTGATAGAGAGATTGTGTTAAAGAGAGGGGGGCTGGGATTGATAGAGAGATTGTGTTAAAGAGAGGGGGGCTGGGATTGATAGAGACTGTGTTAAAGGGAGGGGAGCTGGGTTTGATGGAGAGGCTGTGTTAAAGAGAGGGAAACTGGGATTGAGAGAGAGACTGTGTTAAAGAGAGGGGAGCTGGGATTGATACAGAGACTGTGTGAAAGAGAGGGGAGCTGGGATTGATAGAGAGACTGTGTTAAAGAGAGGGCAGCTGGGATTGATACTGAGACTGTGTGAAAGAGAGGGGAGCTGGGATCGATCGAGAGACTGTGTTAAAGAGAGGGCAGCTGGGATTGATACAGAGACTGTGTTAAAGAGAGGGGAACTGGGATTGATAGAGAGACTGTGTTAAAGAGAGGGGAGCAGGGATCGATAGAGAGACTGTGATAAAGAAAGGGAAACTGGGATTGATATTGAGACTGTGTGAAAGAGAGGGGAGCTGGGATTGATAGAGAGACTGTGTCAAAGAGAGTGGAGCGGGTATTGATCGACTGTGTGAAAGAGAGGGGAGCTGGGATTGATAGAGAGACTGTGTTAAAGAGAGGGGAGCTGGGATTGATAGAGAGAATGTGTAAAAGAGAGGGGAGCTGGGATTGATAGAGAGACTGTGTGAAAGAGAGGGGATCGTGGATTGATAGAGAGACTGTGTTAAAGAGAGGGGAGCTGGGATCGTTAGAGAGACTGTGTTAAAAAGAGAGAAACTGGGATTGATAGAGAGACTCTGTTAATGAGAGAGGAGCTGGGATTGATAGAGGGACTGTGTTAAAGAGAGGGGATTACGGATTGATAGAGAGACTGTGTTAAGGAGAGTGTAGCTGGGATTGATAGAGAGAATCTGTTAAAGAGAGGGGATTAGGGATTGATAGAGAGACTGTTTGAAAGAAAGGGGAGAAGGGATTGAGAGAGAGACTGTGTTAAAGAGATGGGAGGTGGGATTGATAGAGACACTGTGTTAAAGGGAGGGGAGCTGGGATTGTTTGAGAGACTGTGTTAAAGAGAGGGGAGCTGGGATTGATAGAGAGACTGTGTGGAAGAGAGGGGAGATGGGATTGATAGAGTGACTGTGTTAAAGAGAGGGGAGCTGGGATTGATAGACTGTGTGAAATAGTGGGGAGCTGGGAATGATCGACTGTGTGAAAGAAAGGGAGCTGGGATCGATAGAGAGACTGTGTTAAAGAGAGGGGAGCTGGGATTGATGGAGGGACTGTGTAAAAGAGAGGGGAGCTCGGATTGATAGAGAGACTGTGTTAAATAGAGGGGAGCTGGGATTGATAGAGAGACTCTTTTAAAGAGAGGGGAGCTGGGATTGATAGAGAGACTGTGTTAAAGAGAGGGGAGCTGGGATTGATAGAGAGACTGTGTAAAAGAGAGGGGATCTTGAATTTATAGAGAGTCTGTGTTAAAGAGAGGGGAGCTGGGATTGACAGAGAGACTGTGTTAAAGAGAGGTGAGCTAGGATTGATAGACTGTGTTAAAGAGAGGGGAGCTGGGATTGACAGAGAGACTGTGTTAAAGAGTGGAGAAATTGGATTGATAGAGAGACTGTTTTAAAGAGATGGGAGCTGGGATTTATAGAGAGACTGTGTTTTAGAGAGGGGAGCTGGGATAGATAGAGAGACTTTGTGAACGAGAGGTGAACTGGGATTGATAGAGAGACTCTGTTAAAGAGTCGGGAGCTGGGATTGATAGACTGTGTTAAAGAGAGGGGAGCTGGGATTGATAGAGAGACTGTGTTAAAGAGAGGGGAGCTGGGATTGATAGAGAGACTGTGTTAAAAAGAGGGAAACTGGGATTGATAGAGAGACTGTGTGAAAGAGAGGGGAGCTGGGATTGATAGAGAGAATGTGTGGAAGAGAGGGGAGATGGGATTGATAGAGTGACTGTGTTAAAGAGAGGGGAGCTGGGATTGATAGACTTTGTGAAAAAGAGGGGAGCTGGTATTGACAGAGAGACTGTGTTAAAGAGAGGGTAGCTGGGATTGATCGACTGTGTGAAAGAGAGGGGAGCTGGGATCGATAGAGAGACTGTGTTAAAGAGAGGGGAGCTGGGATTGATGGAGAGACTGTGTAAAAGAGAGGGGAGCTGGGATTGATAGAGAGACTGTGTTAAATAGAGGGGAGCTGGGATTGATAGAGAGACTGTTTTAAAGAGAGTGGAGCTGGGATTGTTAGAGAGACTGTGTTAAAGAGAAGGGAGCTGTGATTGATAGAGAGACTGTGTAAAAGAGAGGGGATCTGGAATTGATAGAGAGTCTGTGTTAAAGAAAGGGGAGCTGGGATTGATAGAGAGACTGTGTTATAGAGAGGTGAGCTTGGATTGATCGAGATACAGTGTTAAAGAGAGGGGTGCTGGGATTGATAGAGAGTCTGTGTAAAAGAGAGGGGAGCTGCGATTGATAGAGAGACTGTGTGAAAGAGAGTGGAGCTTGGATTGATAGAGAGACTGTTAAAATGAGGGAAACTGGGATTGATAGAGAGACTGTGTTAAAGTGAGGGGAGCTGGGATCGATAGAGAGGCTGCGTTAAAGAGAGGGAACCTGGGATTGTTTGAGATACTGTGTTAAAGAGAGTGGAGCTGGGATCGATAGAGAGACTGTGTTAAAAAGAGGGAAACTGGGATTGATAGAGAGACTGTGTGAAAGAGAGGGGAGATGGGATTGATAGAGAGACTGTATGAAAGAGAGGGGAGCTGGGATTGTTAGAGAGACTGTGTGAAAGAGAGGGGAGCTGGGATTGAGAGAGAAACTGTGTTAAAGAGATGGGAGCTGGGATCGATAGAGAGACTGTGTTAAAAAGAGGGAAACTGGGATTGATAGAGAGACTGTGTGAAAGAGAGGTGAGCTGGGATTGATAGAGAGAATGTGTGGAAGAGAGGGGAGATGGGATTGATAGAGTGACTGTGTTAAAGAGAGGGGAGCTGGGATTGATAGACTTTGTGAAAAAGAGGGGAGCTGGTATTGACAGAGAGACTGTGTTAAAGAGAGGGTAGCTGGGATTGATCGACTGTGTGAAAGAGAGGGGAGCTGGGATCGATAGAGAGACTGTGTTAAAGAGAGGGGAGCTGGGATTGATGGAGAGACTGTGTAAAAGAGAGGGGAGCTGGGATAGATAGAGAGACTGTGTTAAATAGAGGGGAGCTGGGATTGATAGAGAGACTGTTTTAAAGAGAGTGGAGCTGGGATTGTTAGAGAGACTGTGTTAAAGAGAAGGGAGCTGTGATTGATAGAGAGATTGTGTAAAAGAGAGGGGATCTGGAATTGATAGAGAGTCTGTGTTAAAGAGAGGGGAGCTGGGATTGATAGAGAGACTGTGTTATTGAGAGGTGAGCTTGGATTGATCGAGATACAGTGTTAAAGAGAGGGGTGCTGGGATTGATAGAGAGTCTGTGTAAAAGAGAGGGGAGCTGCGATTGATAGAGAGACTGTGTGAAAGAGAGTGGAGCTTGGATTGATAGAGAGACTGTTAAAATGAGGGAAACTGGGATTGATAGAGAGACTGTGTTAAAGTGAGGGGAGCTGGGATCGAAAGAGAGGCTGCGTTAAAGAGAGGGAACCTGGGATTGTTTGAGATACTGTGTTAAAGAGAGTGGAGCTGGGATCGATAGAGAGACTGTGTTAAAAAGAGGGAAACTGGGATTGATAGAGAGACTGTGTGAAAGAGAGGGGAGATGGGATTGATAGAGAGACTGTATGAAAGAGAGGGGAGCTGGGATTGTTAGAGAGACTGTGTGAAAGAGAGGGGAGCTGGGATTGAGAGAGAAACTGTGTTAAAGAGATGGGAGGTGGGATAGATAGAGAGACTGTGTTAAAGAGAGGGCAGCTGGGATTGATAGAGAGACTGTGTTAAAGAGAGGGCAGCTGGGATTGATAGAGACACTGTGTTAAAGAGAGGGGAGCAGGGATTGATAGAGAGACTGTGTTCAAAAGAGGGGAGCTGGGATTGATAGAGAGACTGTGTTAAAGGCAGGGGAGCTGGGATTGATAGAGAGACTGTGTTGAAGAGATGGGAGCTGGGATTGATAGAGAGACTGTGTTTAAGAGAGGGGTGCTGGGATTGATAGAGAGAGAATGTTAAAAAGAGGGGAGCTGGGATAGGTAGAGAGACTTTGTGAAAGAGAGGGGAGCTGGCATTGATAGACTGGTGAAATAGAGGGCCGCTGGGATTGATAGAGAGACTGTGAAAAAGAGAGGGGACCTGGGATTGATACAGAGAATCTGTGAAAGAGAGGGGGGCTGGGATCGATCGAGAGACTGTGTAAAAGAGAGGGGAGCTGAGATTGATAGAGAGACTTTGTTAAAGAGAGGGGAGCTGGGATTGAAAGACTGTGTTAAAGAGAAGGGAGCTGGGATTGATAGAGAGACTGTGTGAAAGAGAGGGGAGAATGGGATTGATAGACTGTGTTAAAGAGAGGGGAGCTGGGATTGACAGAGAGACTGTGTTAAAGAGAGGGTAGCTGGGATTGATCGAATGTGTGAAAGAGAGGGGAGCTGGGATCCATAGAGAGACTGTGTTACAGGGAGGGGAGCTGGGATTGATGGAGAGACTGTTTCAAAGAGAGGGGAGCTGGGATTGATAGAGAGACTGTGTTAAAGAGAGGGGAGCTGGGATTGATAGAGAGACTGTGTTAAAGTGAGGGGAGCTGGGATTGATATAGAGACTGTTTTGAAGAGAGGGGAGCTGGGATTGTTAGAGAGAATGTGTAAAAGAGAGGGGATCTGGAATTGATAGATAGTCTGTTTTAAATATAGGGGAGCTGGGATTGATAGAGAGACTGTGTGAATGAGAGGGGAGCTGGGATTGATAGAGAGACTGTGTTACAGAGAGGGGAGCTGGGATTGAGAGAGAGACTGTTAAAGAGATGGGAGGTGGGATTGATAGAGAGACTGTGTTAAAGAGAGGGCAGCTGGGATTGATAGAGAGACTGTGTTAAAGAGAGGGCAGCTGGGATTGATAGAGAGACTGTGTTAAAGAGAGGGGAGCTGGGATTGATAGACTGTGTGAAATAGAGGGGAGCTGGGATTGATAGAGAGACTGTGTTAAAGAGAGGGGAGCTGGGATCGATCGAGAGACTGTGTTAAAGAGAGGGGAACTGAGATTGATAGAGAGACTGTGTTAAAGTGAGGGGAACTGGGATTGATAGAGGGACTGTGTTAAAGAGAGGGGAACCTGCATTGATAGAGAGACTGTGTTAAAGAGAGGGGAGCTGGGATTGATAGAGAGACTGTGTTAAAGAGAGGGGAACCTGGATTGATAGAGAGACTGTGTTAAAGAGAGGGGAGCTGGGATTGATAGAGAGACTGTGTTAAAGAGAGGGGAGCTGGGATTGATAGAGAGATGGTGTGAAAGAGAAGGGAGCTGGGATTGATGGACTGTGTTAAAGAGAGGGGAGCTGGGATTGATATAGAGACTGTATTAAAATGAGGGGAGCTGGGATTGATAGAGAGACTGTGTTAAAGAGAGGGGAGCTGGGATTTAGAGAGAGACTGTGTTAAAGAGATTGGAGGTGGGATTGATAGTGAGACTGTGTTAAAGATTGGGCAGCTGGGATTGATAGAGAGACTGTGTTAAAGAGGGGGGAGCTGGGATTGAAAGTTTGTGTGAAATAGAGGGGAGCTGCGATTGATAGAGAGACTGTGTTAAAGAGAGGGGAGCTGGGATCGATCGAGAGACTGTGTTAAAGAGAGGGGACCTGAGATTGATAGAGAGACTGTGATAAAGTGAGGGGAACTGGAATTGATAGAGAGACTGTGTTAAAGAGAGGGGAGCTGGGATTGATAGAGAGACTGTGTGAAAGAGAGGGGAGCTGGGATCGATAGAGAGACTGTGTTAAAGAGAGGGGAGCTGGGATCGATCGAGAGACTGTGTTAAAGAGAGGGTAGCTGGGATCGATAGAGAGACTGTGTTAAAGAAAGGGAAACTGGGATTGATAGAGAGACTGTGTTAAAGAGAGTGGTGCTGGGATTGATAAAGAGACTGTGTGAAAGAGAGGGGAGCTGGGATTGATAGAGAGACTGTTTTAAAGAGTGGGGAGCGGGGATTGAAAGACTGTTTGAAAGAGAGGGGAGTTGGGATTGACACAGAGACTGTGTTAAAGAGAGGGTAGGTGGGATTGATCGACTGTATGAAAGACAGGGGAGCTTGGATCGATAGAGTGACTGTGTTAAAGAGAGTGGAGCTGGGATTTTTGGAGAGACTGTGTAAAAGAGAGGGGAACTGGGATTGATAGAGAGACTGTGTTAAAGAGAGGGGAACATGGATTGATAGAGAGACTGTGTTAAAGAGAGGGGAGCTGGGACTGATAGAGAGACTGTGTTAAAGAGAGGGGAGCTGGGATTGATAGAGATATGGTGTGAAAGAGAAGGGAGCTGGGATTGATAGAGAGACTGTGTTAAAGAGAGGGGAGCTGGGATTGATATAGAGACTGTATTAAAATGAGGGGTGCTGGGATTGATAGATAGACTGTTTTAAAGAGAGGGGAGCTGGGATTGATATAGAGACTGTATTAAAATGAGGGGTGCTGGGATTGATAGATAGACTGTGTTAAAGAGAGGGGAGCTGGGATTAATCGAGAGACTGTGTGAAAGAGAGTGGAGCTGGGATTGATAGAGACACTGTATTAAAGAGAGGGGAGCTGGGATTGATAGAGAGATCGTGTTAAAGAGAGGGGAGCTGGGATCGATAGAGAGACTGTGTTAAAGAGAGGGGAGCTGGGATTGATAGAGAGAATGTGTCAAAGAGAGGGGAGCTGGGATTGATAGAGAGACTGTGTTAATGAGAGGGGAGCTGGGATTGATAGAGAGACTGTGTGAAAGAGAGGGGAGCTGGGATTGATAGAGAGACTGTGTTAAAGAGAGGGGATTAGGGATTGATAGAGAGACTGTTTGAAAGAGAGTGTTGCTGGGATTGATAGAGAGACTGTGTTAAAGAGAGGGGATTAGCGATTGAGAGTGAGACTGTGTTAAAGAGATGGGAGGTGGGATTGATAGAGAGACTGTGTTCAAGAGAGGGCAGCTGGGATTGACAGAGAGTGTGTTACAGAGAGGGGAGTTGGGATTGATAGAGAGGCTGTGATAAAGAGAGGGGAGCTGGGATTGATAGAGAGACTGTGTTAAAGAGAGGGGAGCTGGGATTGATAGAGAGACTGTGTGGAAGAGAGGGGAGATGGGATTGATAGAGTAACTGTGTAAAAGAGAGGGTAGCTGGGATTGATCGACTGTGTGAAAGAGAGGGGAGCTGGGATCGATAGAGAGACTGTGTTAAAGATAGGGGAGCTGGGATAGATGGAGATACTGTGTAAAAGAGAGGGGAGCTGGGATTGATAGAGAGACTGTGTTAAATAGAGGGGAGCTGGGATTGATAGAGAGACTCTTTTAAAGAGAGGAGAGCTGGGATTGATAGAGAGACTGTGTTAAAGAGAAGGGAGATGGGATTGATCGAGATACTGTGTAAAAGAGAGGGCATCTGGAATTGATAGAGAGTCTGTGTTAAAGAGAGGGGAGCTGGGATTGATAGAGAGACTGTGTTAAAGAGAGGTGAGCTAGGATTGATCGAGATACTGTGTTAAAGAGAGGGGTGCTGGGATTGATAGAGAGTCTGTGTAAAAGAGAGGGGAGCTGCGATTGATGGAGCGTGTTAAAGAGAGGAGAGCTGGGATTTATAGAGAGACTGTGTGAAAGAGAGTGGAGCTGGGATTGATAGAGAGACTCTATTAAATAGAGGGGAGCTGGGATTGATAGAGAGACTGTGTTAAATAGAGGGCAGCTGGGATTGATAGAGAGACTGTGTTAAAGAGAGGGGAGCTGGGATTGATAGAGAGACTGTGTTAAAGAGAGGAGAACTGGGATTGATAGAGAGACTGTGTTGAAGAGATGGGAGCAGGGATTGATAGAGAGACTCTGTTTA
The DNA here is from genome assembly GCA_026770705.1 of Isurus oxyrinchus. Classification (NCBI taxonomy): domain Eukaryota; kingdom Metazoa; phylum Chordata; class Chondrichthyes; order Lamniformes; family Lamnidae; genus Isurus; species Isurus oxyrinchus. The sequence goes on from JANJGN010000238.1 coordinate 709,658, forward strand.
AGAGAGGCGTGCTGGGATTGATAGAGAGACTTTGTGACAGAGAGGGGAGCTGGGATTGATAGACTGGTGAAATAGAGGGGTGCCGGGATTGATAGAGAGACTGTGATAAAGAGAGGGGACCTGGGATTGATACAGAGAATCTGTGAAAGAGTGGGGAGCTGGGATCGATCGAGAGACTGTGTTAAAGAGAGGGGAGCTGAGATTGATAGAGAGACTGTGTTAAATAAAGGGAAACTGGGATTGATAGAGAGACTGTGTTAAGAGAGGGGAGGTGGGATTGATAGACTGTGTTAAAGAGAGGGGAGTTGGGATTGATAAAGGGACCATGTTAAAGAGAGGGGAGGTGGGATTGAAAGACTGTGTTAAAGAGAGGGGAGCTGGGATTGATAGAGAGACTGTGTGAAAGAGAGGGGAGGTGGGATTGATAGACTGTTTAAAAGAGAGGGGAGCTGGGATTGATAGAGAGACTGTGTTAAAGAGAGGGGAGCTGGGATTGATAGAGAGACTGTGTTAAAGTGAGGGGAGCTGGGATTGATATAGAGACTGTATTGAAGAGAGGGGAGCTGGGATTGATAGAGAGAATGTGTAAAAGAGAGGGGATCTGGAATTGATAGATAGTCTGTTTTAAAGATAAGGAAGCTGGGCTTGATAGAGAGACTGTGTGAATGAGAGTAGAGCTGGGATTGATAGAGAGACTGTGTTACAGAGAGGGGAGCTGGGATTGAGAGAGAGACTGTGTTAAAGAGATGGGAGGTGGGATTGATGGAGAGACTATGTTAAAGAGAGGGGAGCTGGGATTGATAGACTGTCTGAAATAGAGGGGAGCTGGGATTGATAGAGAGACTGTATTAAAGAGAGGGGAGCTGGGATCGATCGAGAGACTGTGTTAAAGAGAGGGGAACTGAGATTGATAGAGAGACTGTGTTAAAGTGAGGGGAACTGGGTTTGATAGAGAGACTGTGCTAAAGAGAGGGGAGCTGGGATTGATAGAGAGACTGTGTGAAAGAGAGGGGAGCTGGGATCGATAGAGAGACTGTGTTAAAGAGAGGGGAGCAGGGATCGATCGAGAGACTGTGTTAAAGAGAGGGGAGCTGGGATCGATAGAGAGACTGTGTTAAAGAAAGGGAAACTGGGATTGATAGAGAGACTGTGTAAAAGAGAGGGGAGCTGGGATTGATAAAGAGACTGTGTGAAAGAGAGGGGAGCTGGGATTGATAGAGAGACTGTGTTAAAGAGAGGGGAGCGGGGATTGAAAGACTGTTTGAAAGAGAGGGGAGTTGGGATTGACACAGAGACTGTGTTAAAGAGAGGGTAGCTGGGATTGATCGACTGTGTTAAAGAGAGGGGAGCTTGGATCGATAGAGAGACTGTGTAAAAGAGAGGGGAGCTGGGATTGTTGAAGAGACTGTGTAAAAGAGAGGGGAGCTGGGATTGATAGAGAGACTGTTTTAAAGAGAGGGGAACTGGGATTGATAGAGAGACTGTGTTAAAGAGAAGGGAGCTGGGACTGATAGAGAGACTGTGTTAAAGAGAGGGGAGCTGGGATTGATAGAGAGATGGTGTGAAAGAGAAGGGAGCTGGGATTGATAGAGAGACTGTGTTAAACAGAGGGGAGCTGGGGTTGATATAGAGACTGTATTAAAATGAGGGGAGCTGGGATTGATAGAGAGACTGTGTTAAAGAGAGGGGAGCTGGGATTGAGAGAGAGACTGTGTTAAAGAGATGGGAGGTGGGATTGATAGAGAGACTGTGTTAAAGAGAGGGCAGCTGGGATTGATAGAGAGACTGTGTTAAAGAGAGGGCAGCTGGGATTGATAGAGAAACTGTGTTAAAGAGAGGGGAGCTGGGATTGATAGACTGTGTGAAATAGAGGGGAGCTGCGATTGATAGAGAGACTGTGTTAAAGAGAGGGGAGCTGGGATCGATCGAGAGACTGTGTTAAAGAGAGGGGAGCTGAGATTGATAGAGAGACTTTGTTAAAGTGAGGGGAACTGGGATTGATAGAGAGACTGTGTTAAAGAGAGGGGAGCTGGGATTGATAGAGAGACTGTGTTAAAGATAGTGGAGCTGGGATCGATAGAGAGACTGTGTTTAAGAAAGGGAAACTGGGATTGATAGAGAGACTGTGTTAAAGAGAGGGGAGCTGGGACTGATAGAGAGTCTGTGTGAAAGAGAAGGGAGCTGGGATTATTAGAGAGACTGTGTTAAAGAGAGGGGAGCTGGCATTGATATAGAGACTGTTTTAAAATGAGGGGAGCTGGGATTGATAGATAGACTGTGTTAAAGAGAGGGCAGCTGGGATTGATAGTGAAACTGTGTTAAAGAGAGGGGAGCTGGGATTGATAGACTGTGTGAAATAGAGGGGAGCTGCGATTGATAGAGAGACTGTGTTAAAGAGAGGGGAGCTGGGATCGATCGAGAGACTGTGTTAAAGAGAGGGGAGCTGGGATTGATAGAGAGACTGTGTTAAAGAGAGGGGAGCTGGGATTGATAGAGAGACTGTGTGAAAGAGAGGGGAGCTGGGATCGATAGAGAGACTGTGTTAAAGAGAGGGGAGCTGGGATCGATCGAGAGACTGTGTTAAAGAGAGGGGAGCTGGGATCGATAGAGAGACTGTGTTTAAGAAAGGGAAACTGGGATTGATAGAGAGACTGTGTTAAAGAGGGGGGAGCTGGGATTGATAAATAGACTGTGTAAAAGAGAGGGGAGCTGGGATTGATAGAGAGACTGTTTTAAAGAGAGGGGAGCGGGGATTGAAAGACTGTTTGAAAGAGAGGGGAGTTGGGATTGACACAGAGACTGTGTTAAAGAGAGGGTAGGTGGGATTGATCGACTGTATGAAAGAGAGGGGAGCTTGGATCGATAGAGAGACTGTGTTAAAGAGAGTGGAGCTGGGATTGTTGGAGAGACTGTGTAAAAGAGAGGGGAGCTGGGATTGATAGAGAGACTGTGTTAAAGAGAAGGGAGCTGGGACTGATAGAGAGACTGTGTTAAAGAGAGGGGAGCTGGGTTTGATAGAGAGATGGTGTGAAAGAGAAGGGAGCTGGGATTGATAGAGAGACTGTGTTAAACAGAGGGGAGCTGGGATTGATATAGAGACTGTATTAAAATGAGGGGAGCTGGGATTGATAGAGAGACTGTGTTAAAGAGAGGGGAGCGGGGATTGAAAGACTGTTTGAAAGAGAGGGGAGTTGGGATCGATAGAGAGACTGTGTTAAAGAGAGGGGAGCTGGGATCGATCGAGAGACTGTGTTAAAGAGAGGGGAGCTTGGATCGATCGAGAGACTGTGTTAAAGAGAGGGGAGCTGGGATCGATAGAGAGACTGTGTTTAAGAAAGGGAAACTGGGATTGATAGAGAGACTGTGTTAAAGAGAGGGGAGCTGGGATTGATAAAGAGACTGTGTGAAAGAGATGGGAGCTGGGATTGATAGAGAGACTGTTTTAAAGAGAGGGGAGCTGGGATTGATAGACTGTGTGAAATAGAGGGGAGCTGGGATTGATAGAGAGACTGTGTTAAAGAGAGGGGAGCTGGGATCGATCGAGAGACTGTGTAAAAGAGAGGGGAACTGAGATTGATAGAGAGACTGTGTTAAAGTGAGGGGAAGTGGGATTGATAGAGAGACTGTGTTAAAGAGAGGGGAGCTGGGATTGATAGAGAGACTGTGTGAAAGAGAGGGGAGCTGGGATCGATAGAGAGACTGTGTTAAAGAGAGGGGAGCTGGGATCGATCGAGAGACTGTTAAAGAGAGGGGAGCTGGGATCGATAGAGTGACTGTGTTAAAGAAAGGGAAACTGGGATTGATAGAGAGACTGTGTTAAAGAGAGGGCAGCTGGGATTGATAAAGAGACTGTGTGAAAGAGAGGGGAGCTGGGATTGATAGAGAGACTGTGTTAAAGAGAGGGGAGCGGGGATTGAAAGACTGAAAGAGAGGGGAGTTGGGATTGACACAGGGACTGTGTTAAAGAGAGGGTAGCTGGGATTGATCGACTGTGTTAAAGAGAGGGGAGCTTGGATCGATAGAGAGTCTGTGTTAAAGAGAGGGGAGCTGGGATTGTTGGAGAGACTGTGTAAAAGAGAGGGGAGCTGGGATAGATAGAGAGACTGTGTTAAAGAGAGGGGAACTGGGATTGATAGAGAGACTGTGTTAAAGAGAAGGGAGCTGGGACTGAGAGAGAGACTGTGTTAAAGAGAGGGGAGCTGGGATTGATAGAGAGATGGTGTGAAAGAGAAGGGAGCTGGGATTGATAGAGAGACTGTGTTAAAGAGAGGGGAGCTGGGATTGAGAGAGAGACTGTGTTAAAGAGAGGGGAGCTGGGATTGAGAGAGAGACTGTGTTAAAGAGATGGGAGGTGGGATTGATAGAGAGACTGTGTTAAAGAGAGGGGAGCTGGGATTGATAGAGAGACTGTGTTAAAGAGAGGGGAGCTGGGATTGAGAGAGAGACTGTGTTAAAGAGATGGGAGGTGGGATTGATAGAGAGACTGTGTTAAAGAGAGGGCAGCTGGGATTGATAGAGAAACTGTGTTAAAGAGAGGGGAGCTGGGATTGATAGACTGTGTGAAATAGAGGTGAGCTGCGATTGATAGAGAGACAGTGTTAAAGAGAGGGGAGCTGGGATCGATCGAGAGACTGTGTTAAAGAGAGGGGAGCTGGGATTGATCGAGAGACTGTGTTAAAGAGAGGGGAACTGGGATCGATCGAGAGACTGTGTTAAAGAGAGGGGAGCTGGAATCGATAGAGAGACTGTGTTTAAGAAAGGGAAACTGGGATTGATAGAGAGACTGTGTTAAAGAGAGGGGAGCTGGGATTGATAAAGAGACGGTGTGAAAGAGAGGGGAGCTGGGATTGATAGAGAGACTGTTTTAAAGAGAGGGGAGCGGGGATTGAAAGACTGTTTGACAGAGAGGGGAGTTGGGTTTGACACAGACACTGTGTTAAAGAGAGGGTAGGTGGGATTGATCGACTGTGTGAAAGAGAGGGGAGCTTGGATCGATAGAGAGACTGTGTTAAAGAGAGGGGAGCTGGGATTGTTGGAGAGACTGTGTAAAAGAGAGGGGAGCTGGGATTGATAGAGAGACTGTGTTACAGAGTGGGGAACTGGGATTGATAGAGAGACTGTGTTAAAGAGTGGGGAGCTGGGATTGATAGAGAGATGGTGTGAAAGAGAAGGGAGCTGGGATTGATAGAGAGACTGTGTTAAAGAGAGGGGAGCTGGGATTGATATAGAGACTGTATTAAAATGAGGGGAGCTGGGATTGATAGAGAGACTGTGTTAAAGATCGGGGAGCTGGGATTAATCGAGACACTGTGTGAAAGAGAGTGGAGCTGGGATTGATAGAGACACTGTATTAAAGAGAAGGGAGCTGGGATTGATAGAGAGATCGTGTTAAAGAGAGGGGAGCTGGGATCGATAGAGAGACTGTGTTAAAGAGAGGGGATCTGGGATTGATAGAGAGAATGTGTAAAAGAGAGGGGAGCTGGGATTGATAGAGAGACTGTGTTAATGAGGGGGGAGCTGGGATTGATAGAGAGACTGTGATAAAGAGAGGGGATTAGGGATTGATAGAGAGACTGTTTGAAAGAGTGGGTTGCTGGGATTGATAGAGAGACTGTGTTAAAGAGAGGGGAGCTGGGATTGATCGACTGTGTGAAAGAGAGGGGAGCTGGGATCGATAGAGAGACTGTGTTCAAGATAGGGGAGCTGGGATTGATGGAGATACTGTGTAAAAGAGAGGGGAGCTGGGATTGATAGAGAGACTGTGTTAAATAGAGGGGAGCTTGGATTGATAGAGAGACTCTTTTAAAGAGAGGACAGCTGGGATTGATAGAGAGACTGTGTTAAAGAGAAGGGAGCTGGGATTGATAGAGAGTCTGTGTAAAAGAGAGGGCATCTGGAATTGATAGAGAGTCTGTGTTAAAGAGAGGGGAGCTGGGATTGATAGAGAGACTGTGTTAAAGAGAGGTGAGCTAGGATTGATCGAGATACTGTGTTAAAGAGAGGGTTGCTGGGATTGATAGAGAGTCTGTGTAAAAGAGAGGGGAGCTGCGATTGATAGAGTGTGTTAAAGAGTGGATAGCTGGGATTGATAGAGAGACTGTGTGAAAGAGAGTGGAGCTGGGATTGATAGAGAGACTCTATTAAATAGAGGGGAGCTGGGATTGATAGAGAGACTGTGTTAAAGAGAGGGGAGCTGGGGTTGATAGAGACACTGTGTTAAAGAGAGGGGAGATGGGATCGTTAGAGAGACTGTGTAAAAAAGAGGGAAACTGGGATTGATAGAGAGACTGTGTTAAAGAGAGGGGAGGTGGGATTGATAGAGAGACTTTGTTAAAGAGAGGGTTGCTGGGATTGAGAGAGAGACTGTGTTAAATAGAAGGGAGGTGGGATTGATAGAGAGACTGTGTTAAAGAGAGGGCAGCTGGGATTGATAGAGAGACTGTGTTAAAGAGAGGGCAGCTGGGATTGATAGAGAGACTGTGTTAAAGAGAGGGGAGCTGGGATTGATAGAGAGACTGTGTTAAAGAGAGGGCAGCTGGGATTGATAGAGAAACTGTGTTAAAGAGAGGGCAGCTGGGATTGATAGAGAGACTGTGTTAAAGAGAGGGGAGCTGGGATTGATAGAGAGACTCTGTAAAGAAAGAGCAGCTGGGATTGATAGACAGACTGTGTTGAAGAGATGGGAGCTGGGATTGATCGAGAGACTGTGTTTAAGAGAGGGGTGCTGGGATTGATAGAGAGAGTGTGTTAAAAAGAGGGGAGCTGGGATAGATAGAGAGACTTTGTGAAAGAGAGGGGAGCTGGGATCGATAGAGAGACTGTGTTAAAGGGAGGGGTGCTGGGACTGATGGAGAGACTGTGTTAAAGAGATGGGATCTGGAATTGATAGAGAGTCTGTGTTAAAGAAAGGGGAGCAGGGATTGATAGAGAGACTGTGTGAAAGAGAGGGGAGCTGGGATTGATAGAGAGACTGTGTTACAGAGAGGGGAGCTGGGATTGAGAGAGAGACTGTGTTAAAGAGATGGGAGGCGGGATTGATAGAGAGACTGTGTTAAAGAGAGGGCAGCTGGGATTGACAGAGAGACTGTGTTAAAGAGAGGGGAGCTGGGATTGATAGACTGTGTGAAATAGAGGGGAGCTGAATTGATGGAGAGACTGTGTTAAAGAGAGGGGAGCTGGGATTGATACAGAGACTGAGTGAAAGAGAGGGTAGCTGGGATCGATCGAGAGACTGTGTTAAAGAGAGGGGTTTAGAGATTGATAGAGAGACTGTGTTAAAGAGAGGGGAGAAGAGATTGATAGAGAGACTGTGTAAAAGTGAGGGGAACTGGGATTGATAGAGAGACTGTGTTAAAGAGAGGGGAGCTGGGATCGATCGAGAGACGGTGTTAAAGAGAGGGGAGCAGGGATCGATAGAGAGACTGTGTTAAAGAAAGGGAAACTGGGATTGATAGAGAGACTGTGTGAAAGAGAGGGGAGCTGGGATTGATAGAGAGTCTGTGTTAAAGAGAGGGGAGCGGGGATTGATAGACTGTGTTAAAGAGAGGGGAGTTGGGATTGACACAGAGACTGTGTTAAAAAGAGGGAAACTGGGATTGATAGAGAGACTGTGTGAAAGAGAGAGGAGCTGGGATTGATAGAGGGACTGTGTTAAAGAGAGGGGATTACGGATTGATAGAGAGACTGTGTAAAGGAGAGGGTAGCTGGGATTGATAGAGAGAATCTGTTAAAGAGAGGGGATTAGGGATTGATAGAGAGACTGTGTAAAAGAGTGGGGAGCTGGGATTGACAGAGAGACTGTTTGAAAGAAAGGGGAGAAGGGATTGAGAGAGAGCCTGTGTTAAAGAGATGGGAGGTGGGATCGATAGAGAGACTGTGTTAAAGAGAGGGGTGCTGGGATCGATAGAGAGACTTTGTGAAAGAGAGGGGGGCTGGGATTGATAGAGAGACTGTGTTAAAGAGAGGGGAGCTGGGATTGATAGAGAGACTGTGTTAAAGGGAGGGGAGCTGGGATCGATAGAGAGACTGTGTTAAAGAGAGGGGTGCTGGGATCGATAGAGAGACTGTGTTAAAGAGAGGGGGGCTGGGATTGATAGAGAGACTGTGTTAAAGCGAGGGGAGCTGGGATTGATAGAGAGACTGTGTTAAAGGGAGGGGAGCTGGGTTTGATGGAGAGGCTGTGTTAAAGTGAGGGAAACTGGGATTGTTTGAGAGACTGTGTTAAAGAGAGGGGAGCTGGGATCGATAGAGAGACTGAGTTAAAAAGACGGTAACTGGGATTGATAGAGAGACTGTGTTAAAGTGAGGCGAGCTGGGATTGATAGAGAGACTGTGTTAAAGAGAGGGGAGCTGGGATTGATAGAGAGACTGTGTGGAAGAGAGGGGAGATGTGATTGATAGAGTGAATGTGTTAAAGCGAGGGGAGCTGGGATTGATAGACTGTGTGAAATAGAGGGGAGCTGGGAATGATCGACTGTGTTAAAGAGAGGGGAGCTGGGATTGATAAAGAGAATGTGTGAAAGAGAGGGGAGCTGGGATTGATAGAGAGACTGTGTTAAAGAGAGGGCAGCGGGGATTGAAAGACTGTTTGAAAGAGAGGGGAGTTGGGATTGACACAGAGACTGTGTTAAAGAGAGGGTAGCTGGGATTGATCGACTGTGTTAAAGAGAGGGGAGCTTGGATCGATAGAGAGACTCTGTTAAAGAGAGGGGAACTAGGATTGATATAGAGACTGTGTTAAAGAGAAGGGAGCTGGGACTGATAGAGAGACTGTGTTAAAGAGAGGGGAGCTGGGATTGATATAGAGACTGTATTAAAATGAGGGGAGCTGGGATTGATAGAGAGACTGTGTTAAAGAGAGGGGAGCTGGGATTGAGAGAGAGACTGTGTTAAAGAGATGGGAGGTGGGATTGATAGAGAGACTGTGTTAAAGAGAGGGCAGCTGGGATTGATAGAGAGACTGTGTTAAAGAGAGGGCAGCTGGGATTGATAGAGAAACTGTGATAAAGAGAGGGGAGCTAGGATTGATAGAGAGACTGTGTTAAAGAGAGGGGAGCTGTGATTGTTGGAGAGACTGTGTAAAAGAGAGGGGAGCTGGGATTGATAGAGAGACTGTGTTAAAGAGAGGGGAACTGGGATTGATATAGAGACTGTGTTAAAGAGAAGGGAGCTGGGACTGATAGAGAGACTGTGCTAAAGAGAGGGGAGCAGGGATTGATAGAGAGATGGTGTGAAAGAGAAGGGAGCTGGGATTGATAGAGAGACTGAGTTAAAGAGAGGGGAGCTGGGATTGATATAGAGACTGAATTAAAATGAGGGGAGCTGGGATTGATAGAGAGACTGTGTTAAAGAGAGGGGAGGTGGGATTGATAGAGAGACTGTGTTAAAGAGAGGGCAGCTGGGATTGATAGAGAGACTGTGTTAAAGAGAGGGCAGCTGGGATTGATAGAGAAACTGTGTTAAAGAGAGGGGAGCTGGGATTGATAGACTGTGTGAAAGAGAGGGGAGCTGCGATTGATAGAGAGACTGTGTTAAAGAGAGGGGAGCTGGGTTTGATACAGAGACTGTGTTAAAGAGAGGGGAGCTGGGATCGATCGAGAGACTGTGTTAAAGAGAGGGGAGCTGGGATTGATAGAGAGACTGTGTTAAAGTGAGGGGAACTGGGATTGATAGAGAGACTGTGTTAAAGAGAGGGGAGCTGGGATTGATAGAGAGACTGTGTGAAAGAGAGGGGAGCTGGGATCGATAGAGAGACTGTGTTAAAGAGAGGGGAGCTGGGATCGATCGAGAGACTGTGTTAAAGAGAGGGGAGCTGGGATCGATAGAGAGACTGTGTTTAAGAAAGGGAAACTGGGATTGATAGAGAGACTGTCTTAAAGAGAGGGGAGCTGGGATTGATAAAGAGACTGTGTGAAAGAGAGGGGAGCTGGGATTGATAGAGAGACTGTTTTAAAGAGAGGGGAGCGGGGATTGAAAGACTGTTTGAAAGAGAGGGGAGTTGGGATTGACACAGAGACTGTGTTAAAGAGAGGGTTGGTGGGATTGATCGACTGTGTGAAAGAGAGGGGAGCTTGGATCGATAGAGAGACTGTGTTAAAGAGAGGGGAGCTGGGATTGTTGGAGAGACTGTGTTAAAGAGAGGGGAGCTGGGACTGATAGAGAGACTGTGTTAAAGAGAGGGGAGCTGGGATTGATAGAGAGATGGTGTGAAAGAGAAGGGAGCTGGGATTGATAGAGAGACTGTGTTAAAGAGAGGGGTGCTGGGATTGATATAGAGACTGTATTAAAATGAGGGGAGCTGGTATTGATAGATAGACTGTGTTAAAAAGAGGGGAGCTGCGATTGATAGAGAGACTGTGTTAAAGATCGGGGAGCTGGGATTAATCGAGAGACTGTGTGAAAGAGAGTGGAGCTGGGATTGATAGAGACACTGTATTAAAGAGAGGGGAGCTGGGATTGATAGAGAGATCGTGTTAATGAGAGGGGAGCTGGGATCGATAGAGAGACTGTGTTAAAGAGAGGGGAGCTGGGATTGATAGAGAGACTGTGATAAAGAGAGGGGATTAGAGATTGATAGAGAGACTGTTTGAAAGAGAGGGTTGCTGGGATTGATAGAGAGACTGTGTTAAAGAGAGGGGATTAGCGATTGAGAGTGAGACTGTGTTAAAGAGATGCGAGGTGGGATTGATAGAGAGACTGTGTTCAAGAGAGTGCAGCTGGGATTGACAGAGAGACTGTGTTACAGAGAGGGGAGTTGGGATTGATAGAGAGGCTGTGATAAAGAGAGGGGAGCTGGGATTGATAGAGAGACTGTGTTAAAGAGAGGGGAGCAGGGATTGATAGAGAGACTGTGTGGAAGAGAGGGGAGATGGGATTGATAGAGTGACTGTGTTAAAGAGAGGGGAGCTGGGATTGATAGACTGTGTGAAAGAGAGGGGAGCTGGTATTGACATAGAGACTGTGTTAAAGAGAGGGTAGCTGGGATTGATCGACTGTGTGAAAGAGAGGGGATCTGGGATCGATAGAGAGACTGTGTTAAAGATAGGGGAGCTGGGATTGATGCAGATACTGTGTAAAAGAGAGGGGAGCTGGGATTGATAGAGAGACTGTGTTAAATAGAGGGGAGCTGGGATTGATAGAGAGACTCTTTTAAAGAGAGGAGAGCTGGGATTGATAGAGAGACTGTGTTAAAGAGAAGGGAGCTGGGATTGATAGAGAGTCTGTGTAAAAGAGAGGGCATCTGGAATTGATAGAGAGTCTGTGTTAAAGAGAGGTGAGCTGGGATTGATAGAGAGACTGTGTTAAAGAGAGGTGAGCTAGGATTGATCGAGATACTGTGTTAAAGAGAGGGGTGCTGGGATTGATAGAGAGTCTGTGTAAAAGAGAGGGGAGCTGCGATTGATAGAGTGTGTTTAAGAGAGGAGAGCTGGGATTGATAGAGAGACTGTGTGAAAGAGAGTGGAGCTGGGATTGATAGAGAGACTCTATTAAATTGATGGGAGCTGGGATTGATAGAGAGACTGTGTTAAAGAGAGGGGAGCTGGGGTTGATAGAGACTCTGTGTTAAAGAGAGGGGAGATGGGATCGTTAGAGAGACTGTGTAAAAAATAGGGAAACTGGGATTGATAGAGAGACTGTGTTCAAGAGAGGGGTGCTGGGATTGATAGAGAGTCTTTGTTAAAGAGAGGGTTGCAGGGACTGATAGACAGATGTAAAAGACTGGGGAGCTGGGATTGATAGAGAGACTGTGTGAAAGAGAGGGGAGCTGGGATTGATTGAGAGACTGTGTGAAAGACAGGGTAGCTGGGATTGAGAGAGTGACTGTGTTAAATAGAGGGGAGGTGGGATTGATAGAGAGACTGTGTTAAAGAGAGGGCAGCTGGGATTGATAGAGAGACTGTGTTAAAGAGAGGGCAGCTGGGATTGATAGAGAGAATGTGTTAAACAGAGGGGAGCTGGGATTGATAGAGAGACTGTGTTAAAGAGAGGGCAGCTGGGATTGATAGAGAGACTGTGTTGAAGAGAGGGGTGCTGGGATTGATAGAGAGAGTGTGTTAATAAGAGGGGAGCTGGGATAGATAGAGAGACTTTGTGAAAGAGAGGGGAGCTGGGATCGATTAGAGACTGTGTTAAAGGGAGGGGAGCTGGGATTGATGGAGAGACTGTTTAAAAGAGAGGGGAGCTGGGATTGATAGAGAGACTGAGTTAAAGTGAGGGGAGCTGGGATTGATAGAGAGAATGTGTAAAAGAGAGGGGATCTGGAATTGATAGAGAGTCTGTGTTAAAGAAAGGGATGCTGGGATTGATAGAGAGACTGTGTGAAAGAGAGGGGAGCTGGGATTGATAGAGAGACTGTGTTACAGAGAGGGGAGCTGGGATTGAGAGAGAGACTGTGTTAAAGAGATGGGAGGTGGAATTGATAGAGAGACTGTTTTAAAGAGAGGGCAGCTGGGATTGATAGAGAGACTGTGTTAAAGAGAGGGGAGCTGGGATTGATAGACTGTGTGAAATAGAGGGGAGCTGAATTGATGGAGAGACTGTGTTAAAGAGAGGGGAGCTGGGATTGATGCAGAGACTGAGTGAAAGAGAGGGGAGCTGAGATCGATCGAGATACTGTTAAAGAGAGGGGTGTAGAGATTGATAGAGAGACTGTGTTAAAGAGAGGGGAGAAGAGATTGATAGAGAGACTGTGTAAAATTGAGGGGAACTGGGATTGATAGAGAGACTGTGTGAAAGAGAGGGGAGCTGGGATCGATCGAGAGACGGTGTTAAAGAGAGGGGAGCAGGGATCGATAGAGAGACTGTGTTAAAGAAAGGGAAACTGGGATTGATAGAGAGACTGTGTGAAAGAGAGGGGAGCTGGGATTGATAGAGAGACTGTGTTAAAGAGAGGGGAGCGGGGATTGATAGACTGTGTTAAAGAGAGGGGAGTTGGGATTGACACAGAGACTGTGTTAAAAAGAGGGAAACTGGGATTGATAGAGAGACTGTGTGAAAGAGAAAGGAGCTGGGATTGATAGAGAGACTGTGTTAAGGAGAGGGTAGCTGGGATTGATAGAGAGAATCTGTTAAAGAGAGGGGATTAGGGATTGATAGAGAGACTGTGTTAAAGAGAGGGGAGCTGGGATTGATAGAGAGACTGTGTTAAAGGGAGGGGAGCTGGGATCGATAGAGAGACTGTGTTAAAGAAAGGGGAGCTGGGATCGATAGAGAGACTGAGTTAAAAAGAGGGTAACTGGGATTGATTGAGAGACTGTGTTAAAGTGAGGGGAGCTGGGATTGATAGAGAGACTGTGTTAAAGAGAGGGGAGCTGGGATTGATAAAGAGACTGTGTGGAAGAGACGGGAGATGTGATTGATAGAGTGACTGTGTTAAAGAGAGGGGATCTGGGATTGATAGACTGTGTGAAATACAGGGGAGCTGGGAATGTTCGACTGTGTGAAAGAGAGCGGAGCTGGGATCGATAGAGAGACGGTGTTAAAGAGAGGGGAGCTGGGATTGATGGAGGGACTGTGTAAAAGAGAGGGGAGCTCGGATTGATAGAGAGACTGTGTTAAATAGAGGGGAGCTGGGATTGATAGAGAGACTCTTTTAAAGAGAGGGGAGCTGGGATTGATAGAGAGACTGTGTTAAAGAGAGGGGAGCTGGGATTGATAGAGAGACTGTGTTAAAGAGAGGGGATCTGGAATTGATAGAGAGTCTGTGTTAAAGAGAGGGGAGCTGGGATTGATAGAGAGACTGTTTTAAAGAGAGGTGAGCTTGGATTGATAGAGAGTCTGTGTTAAAGAGAGGGGAGGTGGGATTGATAGACTGTGTTAAAGAGAGGGGAGCTGGGATTGATAGAGAGACTGTGTGAAAGAGAGGGGAGGTGGGATTGATAGACTGTGTTAAAGAGAGGGGAGCAGGGATTGACAGAGAGACTGTGTTAAAGAGAGGGGAGCTGGGATTGATCGACTGTGTGAAAGAGAGGGGAGCTGGGATCGATAGAGAGACTGTGTTAAAGAGAGGGGAGCTGGGATTGATAGAGAGACTGTGTTAAAGTGAGGGGAGCTGGGATTGATATAGAGACTGTGTTGAAGAGAGGGGAGCTGGGATTGATAGAGAGAATGTGTAAAAGAGAGGGGATCTGGAATTGATAGAGAGTCTGTTTTAAAGATAGGGGAGCAGGGATTGATAGAGAGACTGTGTGAATGAGAGTGGAGCTGGGATTGATAGAGACACTGTGTTACAGAGAGGGGAGCTGGGATTGAGAGAGTGACTGTGTTAAAGAGATGGGAGGTGGGATTGATAGAGAGACTGTGTTAAAGAGAGGGCAGCTGGGATTGATAGAGAGACTGTGTTAAAGAGAGGACAGCTGGGATTGATAGAGAGACTGTGTTAAAGAAAGGGGAGCTGGGATTGATAGACTGTGTGAAATAGAGGGGAGCTGCGATTGATAGAGAGACTGTGTTAAAGAGAGGGGAGCTGGCATCGATTGAGAGAATGTGTTAAAGTGAGGGGAACTGGGATTGATAGAGAGACTTTGTGAAAGAGAGGGAAGCTGGGATCGATAGAGAGACTGTGTTAAAGAGAGGGGAGCTGGGATCGATCGAGAGACTGTGTTAAAGAGAGGGGAGCTGGGATCGATAGAGAGACTGTGTTAAAGAAAGGGAAACTGGGATTGATAGAGAGACTGTGTTAAAGAGAGGGGAGCTGGGATTGATAAGGAACTGTGTGAAAGAGAGGGGAGCTGGGATTGATAGAGAGACTGTGTTAAAGAGAGGGGAGCGGGGATTGAAAGACTGTTTGAAAGAGAGGGGAGTTGGGATTGACACAGATACTGTGTTAAAGAGAGGGTAGCTGGGATTGATATAGAGACTGTATTAAAATGAGGGGAGCTGGGATTGATAGATAGACTGTGTTAAAGAGAGGGGAGCTGAGATTGATAGAGAGACTGTGTTAAAGAGAGGGGAGCAGGGATTGATAGAGAGACTGAGTTTAAGAGAGGGGAGCTGGGATTGATAGAGAGAATGTGTAAAAGAGAGGGGAGCTGGGATTGATAGAGAGACTGTGTTAATGAGAGGGTAGCTGGGATTGATAGAGAGACTGTGTTAAAGAGAGGGGATTAGCGATTGAGAGTGAGACTGTGTTAAAGAGATGGGAGGTGGGATTGATAGAGAGACTGTTCAAGAGAGGGCAGCTGGGATTGACAGAGAGACTGTGTTAAAGAGAGGGGTGCTTGCATTGATAGAGAGACTGTGTGGAAGAGAGGGGAGATGGGATTGATAGAGTGACTGTGTTAAAGAGAGAGGAGCTGGTATTGACATAGAGACTGTGTTAAAGAGAGGGTAGCTGGGATTGATCGACTGTGTGAAAGAGAGTGGAGCTGGGATCGATAGAGAGACTGTGTTAAAGAGAGGGCAGCTGGGATTGATGGAGATACTGTGTAAAAGAGAGGGGAGCTGGGATTGATAGAGAGACTGTGTGAAAGAGAGGGGAGCTGGGATTGATTGAGAGACTGTGTGAAAGAGAGGGTAGCTGGGATTGAGAGAGTGACTGTGTTAAATAGAGGGGAGGTGGGATTGATAGAGAGACTGTGTTAAAGAGAGGGCAGCTGGGATTGATAGAGAGACTGTGTTAAAGAGAGGGCAGCTGGGATTGATAGAGAGAATGTGTTAAACAGAGGGGAGCTGGGATTGATAGAGAGACTGTGTTAAAGAGAGGGCAGCTGGGATTGATAGAGAGACTGTGTTGAAGAGAGGGGTGCTGGGATTGATAGAGAGAGTGTGTTAATAAGAGGGGAGCTGGGATAGATAGAGAGACTTTGTGAAAGAGAGGGGAGCTGGGATCGATTAGAGACTGTGTTAAAGGGAGGGGAGCTGGGATTGATGGAGAGACTGTTTAAAAGAGAGGGGAGCTGGGATTGATAGAGAGACTGAGTTAAAGTGAGGGGAGCTGGGATTGATAGAGAGAATGTGTAAAAGAGAGGGGATCTGGAATTGATAGAGAGTCTGTGTTAAAGAAAGGGATGCTGGGATTGATAGAGAGACTGTGTGAAAGAGAGGGGAGCTGGGATTGATAGAGAGACTGTGTTACAGAGAGGGGAGCTGGGATTGAGAGAGAGACTGTGTTAAAGAGATGGGAGGTGGAATTGATAGAGAGACTGTTTTAAAGAGAGGGCAGCTGGGATTGATAGAGAGACTGTGTTAAAGAGAGGGGAGCTGGGATTGATAGACTGTGTGAAATAGAGGGGAGCTGAATTGATGGAGAGACTGTGTTAAAGAGAGGGGAGCTGGGATTGATGCAGAGACTGAGTGAAAGAGAGGGGAGCTGAGATCGATCGAGATACTGTTAAAGAGAGGGGTGTAGAGATTGATAGAGAGACTGTGTTAAAGAGAGGGGAGAAGAGATTGATAGAGAGACTGTGTAAAATTGAGGGGAACTGGGATTGATAGAGAGACTGTGTGAAAGAGAGGGGAGCTGGGATCGATCGAGAGACGGTGTTAAAGAGAGGGGAGCAGGGATCGATAGAGAGACTGTGTTAAAGAAAGGGAAACTGGGATTGATAGAGAGACTGTGTGAAAGAGAGGGGAGCTGGGATTGATAGAGAGACTGTGTTAAAGAGAGGGGAGCGGGGATTGATAGACTGTGTTAAAGAGAGGGGAGTTGGGATTGACACAGAGACTGTGTTAAAAAGAGGGAAACTGGGATTGATAGAGAGACTGTGTGAAAGAGAAAGGAGCTGGGATTGATAGAGAGACTGTGTTAAGGAGAGGGTAGCTGGGATTGATAGAGAGAATCTGTTAAAGAGAGGGGATTAGGGATTGATAGAGAGACTGTGTTAAAGAGAGGGGAGCTGGGATTGATAGAGAGACTGTGTTAAAGGGAGGGGAGCTGGGATCGATAGAGAGACTGTGTTAAAGAAAGGGGAGCTGGGATCGATAGAGAGACTGAGTTAAAAAGAGGGTAACTGGGATTGATTGAGAGACTGTGTTAAAGTGAGGGGAGCTGGGATTGATAGAGAGACTGTGTTAAAGAGAGGGGAGCTGGGATTGATAAAGAGACTGTGTGGAAGAGACGGGAGATGTGATTGATAGAGTGACTGTGTTAAAGAGAGGGGATCTGGGATTGATAGACTGTGTGAAATAGAGGGGAGCTGGGAATGTTCGACTGTGTGAAAGAGAGCGGAGCTGGGATCGATAGAGAGACGGTGTTAAAGAGAGGGGAGCTGGGATTGATGGAGGGACTGTGTAAAAGAGAGGGGAGCTCGGATTGATAGAGAGACTGTGTTAAATAGAGGGGAGCTGGGATTGATAGAGAGACTCTTTTAAAGAGAGGGGAGCTGGGATTGATAGAGAGACTGTGTTAAAGAGAGGGGAGCTGGGATTGATAGAGAGACTGTGTTAAAGAGAGGGGATCTGGAATTGATAGAGAGTCTGTGTTAAAGAGAGGGGAGCTGGGATTGATAGAGAGACTGTTTTAAAGAGAGGTGAGCTTGGATTGATAGAGAGTCTGTGTTAAAGAGAGGGGAGGTGGGATTGATAGACTGTGTTAAAGAGAGGGGAGCTGGGATTGATAGAGAGACTGTGTGAAAGAGAGGGGAGGTGGGATTGATAGACTGTGTTAAAGAGAGGGGAGCAGGGATTGACAGAGAGACTGTGTTAAAGAGAGGGGAGCTGGGATTGATCGACTGTGTGAAAGAGAGGGGAGCTGGGATCGATAGAGAGACTGTGTTAAAGAGAGGGGAGCTGGGATTGATAGAGAGACTGTGTTAAAGTGAGGGGAGCTGGGATTGATATAGAGACTGTGTTGAAGAGAGGGGAGCTGGGATTGATAGAGAGAATGTGTAAAAGAGAGGGGATCTGGAATTGATAGAGAGTCTGTTTTAAAGATAGGGGAGCAGGGATTGATAGAGAGACTGTGTGAATGAGAGTGGAGCTGGGATTGATAGAGACACTGTGTTACAGAGAGGGGAGCTGGGATTGAGAGAGTGACTGTGTTAAAGAGATGGGAGGTGGGATTGATAGAGAGACTGTGTTAAAGAGAGGGCAGCTGGGATTGATAGAGAGACTGTGTTAAAGAGAGGACAGCTGGGATTGATAGAGAGACTGTGTTAAAGAAAGGGGAGCTGGGATTGATAGACTGTGTGAAATAGAGGGGAGCTGCGATTGATAGAGAGACTGTGTTAAAGAGAGGGGAGCTGGCATCGATTGAGAGAATGTGTTAAAGTGAGGGGAACTGGGATTGATAGAGAGACTGTGTTAAAGAGAGGGGAGCTGGGATTGATAGAGAGACTTTGTGAAAGAGAGGGGAGCTGGGATCGATAGAGAGACTGTGTTAAAGAGAGGGGAGCTGGGATCGATCGAGAGACTGTGTTAAAGAGAGGGGAGCTGGGATCGATAGAGAGACTGTGTTAAAGAAAGGGAAACTGGGATTGATAGAGAGACTGTGTTAAAGAGAGGGGAGCTGGGATTGATAAGGAACTGTGTGAAAGAGAGGGGAGCTGGGATTGATAGAGAGACTGTGTTAAAGAGAGGGGAGCGGGGATTGAAAGACTGTTTGAAAGAGAGGGGAGTTGGGATTGACACAGATACTGTGTTAAAGAGAGGGTAGCTGGGATTGATATAGAGACTGTATTAAAATGAGGGGAGCTGGGATTGATAGATAGACTGTGTTAAAGAGAGGGGAGCTGAGATTGATAGAGAGACTGTGTTAAAGAGAGGGGAGCAGGGATTGATAGAGAGACTGAGTTTAAGAGAGGGGAGCTGGGATTGATAGAGAGAATGTGTAAAAGAGAGGGGAGCTGGGATTGATAGAGAGACTGTGTTAATGAGAGGGTAGCTGGGATTGATAGAGAGACTGTGTTAAAGAGAGGGGATTAGCGATTGAGAGTGAGACTGTGTTAAAGAGATGGGAGGTGGGATTGATAGAGAGACTGTTCAAGAGAGGGCAGCTGGGATTGACAGAGAGACTGTGTTAAAGAGAGGGGTGCTTGCATTGATAGAGAGACTGTGTGGAAGAGAGGGGAGATGGGATTGATAGAGTGACTGTGTTAAAGAGAGAGGAGCTGGTATTGACATAGAGACTGTGTTAAAGAGAGGGTAGCTGGGATTGATCGACTGTGTGAAAGAGAGTGGAGCTGGGATCGATAGAGAGACTGTGTTAAAGAGAGGGCAGCTGGGATTGATGGAGATACTGTGTAAAAGAGAGGGGAGCTGGGATTGATAGAGAGACTGTGTTAAATAGAGGGGAGCTGGGAATGATCGACTGTGTGAAAGAGAGGGGAGCTGGGATCGATAGAGAGACTGTGTTAAAGAGAGGTGAGCTGGGATTGATGGAGGGATTGTGTAAAAGAGAGGTAAGCTCGGATTGATAGAGAGACTGTGTTAAATAGAGGGGAGCTGGGATTGATAGAGAGACTCTTTTAAAGAGAGGGGAGCTGGGATTGATAGAGAGACTGTGTTAAAGAGAGGGCAGCTGGGATTGATAGAGAGACTGTGTTGAAGAGAGGGGTGCTGGGATTGATAGAGAGAGTGTGTTAATAAGAGGGGAGCTGGGATAGATAGAGAGACTTTGTGAAAGAGAGGGGAGCTGGGATCGATTAGAGACTGTGTTAAAGGGAGGGGAGCTGGGATTGATGGAGAGACTGTTTAAAAGAGAGGGGAGCTGGGATTGATAGAGAGACTGAGTTAAAGTGAGGGGAGCTGGGATTGATAGAGAGAATGTGTAAAAGAGAGGGGATCTGGAATTGATAGAGTGTCTGTGTTAAAGAAAGGGATGCTGGGATTGATAGAGAGACTGTGTGAAAGAGAGGGGAGCTGGGATTGATAGAGAGACTGTGTTACAGAGAGGGGAGCTGGGATTGAGAGAGAGACTGTGTTAAAGAGATGGGAGGTGGAATTGATAGAGAGTCTGTTTTAAAGAGAGGGCAGCTGGGATTGATAGAGAGACTGTGTTAAAGAGAGGGGAGCTGGGATTGATAGACTGTGTGAAATAGAGGGGAGCTGAATTGATGGAGAGACTGTGTTAAAGAGAGGGGAGCTGGGATTGATGCAGAGACTGAGTGAAAGAGAGGGGAGCTGGGATCGATCGAGAGACTGTTAAAGAGAGGGGTGTAGAGATTGATAGAGAGACTGTGTTAAAGAGAGGGGAGAAGAGATTGATAGAGAGACTGTGTAAAATTGAGGGGAACTGGGATTGATAGAGAGACTGTGTGAAAGAGAGGGGAGCTGGGATCGATCGAGAGACGGTGTTAAAGAGAGGGGAGCAGGGATCGATAGAGAGACTGTGTTAAAGAAAGGGAAACTGGGATTGATAGAGAGACTGTGTGAAAGAGAGGGGAGCTGGGATTGATAGAGAGACTGTGTTAAAGAGAGGGGAGCGGGGATTGATAGACTGTGTTAAAGAGAGGGGAGTTGGGATTGACACAGAGGCTGTGTTAAAAAGAGGGAAACTGGGATTGATAGAGAGACTGTGTGAAAGAGAAAGGAGCTGGGATTGATAGAGAGACTGTGTTAAGGAGAGGGTAGCTGGGATTGATAGAGAGAATCTGTTAAAGAGAGGGGATTAGGGATTGATAGAGAGACTGTGTTAAAGAGAGGGGAGCTGGGATTGATAGAGAGACTGTGTTAAAGGGAGGGGAGCTGGGATCGATAGAGAGACTGTGTTAAAGAAAGGGGAGCTGGGATCGATAGAGAGACTGAGTTAAAAAGAGGGTAACTGGGATTGATTGAGAGACTGTGTTAAAGTGAGGGGAGCTGGGATTGATAGAGAGACTGTGTTAAAGAGAGGGGAGCTGGGATTGATAAAGAGACTGTGTGGAAGAGACGGGAGATGTGATTGATAGAGTGACTGTGTTAAAGAGAGGGGATCTGGGATTGATAGACTGTGTGAAATAGAGGGGAGCTGGGAATGTTCGACTGTGTGAAAGAGAGCGGAGCTGGGATCGATAGAGAGACGGTGTTAAAGAGAGGGGAGCTGGGATTGATAGAGAGACTGTGTAAAAGAGAGGGGAGCTCGGATTGATAGAGAGACTGTGTTAAAGAGAGGGGATCTGGAATTGATAGAGAGTCTGTGTTAAAGAGAGGGGAGCTGGGATTGATAGAGAGACTGTTTTAAAGAGAGGTGAGCTTGGATTGATAGAGAGACTGTGTTAAAGAGTGGAAAACTGGGATTGATAGAGAGACTGTTTTAAAGAGATGGGATCTGGGATTGATAAAGAGACCATGTTAAAGAGAGGGGAGGTGGGATTGAAAGACTGTGTTAAAGAGAGGGGAGCTGGGATTGATAGAGAGACTGTGTGAAAGAGAGGGGAGGTGGGATTGATAGACTGTGTTAAAGAGAGGGGAGCAGGGATTGACAGAGAGACTGTGTTAAAGAGAGGGTAGCTGGGATTGATCGACTGTGTGAAAGAGAGGGGAGCTGGGATCGATAGAGAGACTGTGTTAAAGAGAGGGGAGCTGGGATTGATAGAGAGACTGTGTTTAAGAGAGGGGTGCTGGGATTGATAGAGAGAGTGTGTTAAAAAGAGGGGAGCTGGGATAGATAGAGAGACTTTGTGAAAGAGAGAGGAGCTGAGATTGATAGACTGTGTGAAATAGAGGGGCGCTGGGATTGATAGAGAGACTGTGATAAAGAGAGGGGATTTGGGATTGATACAGAGCATCTGTGAAAGAGAGGGGAGCTGGGATCGATCGAGAGACTGTGTGAAAGAGAGGGGAGCTGAGATTGATACAGAGACTGTGTTAAAGAGAGGGGAGCTGGGATCGATCGAGAGACTGTGTTAAAGACAGGGGAGCTGGGATTGATAGAGAGACTGTGTTAAAGAGAGGGGAGCTGGGATTGATAAAGAGACTGTGTTAAAGAGAGGGGAGGTGGGATTGATAGACTGTGTTAAAGAGAGGGGAGCTGGGATTGATAGAGAGACTGTGTGAAAGAGAGGGGAGGTGGGATTGATAGACTGTGTTAAAGAGAGGGGAGCTGGGATTGACAGAGAGACTGTGTTAAAGAGAGGGTAGCTGGGATTGATCGACTGTGTGAAAGAGAGGGGAGCTGGGATCGATAGAGTGTGTTAAAGGGAGGGGAGCTGGGATTGATGGAGAGACTGTTTAAAAGAGAGGGGAGCTAGGATTGTTAGAGAGACTGTGTGAAAGAGAGCGGAGCGGGGATTGATAGAGAGACTGTATTAAAATGAGGGGAGCTGGGAATGATAGAGAGACTGTGTTAAAGAGAGGGGAGATGGGATTGATAGAGAGACTGTGTTAAAGAGAGGGGAGCTGGGATTGATATAGAGACTGTGTTAAAATGAGGGGAGCTGAGATTGATAGAGAGACTGTTTTAAAGAGAGCGGAGCTGAGATTGATAGAGAGACTGTGTTAAAGATCGGGGAGCTGGGATTAATCGAGAGACTGTGTGAAAGAGAGTGGAGCTGGGATTGATAGAGACACTGTATTAAAGTGAGGGGAGCTGGGATTGATAGAGAGATCGTGTTAAAGAGAGGGGAGATGGGATCGACAGTGAGACTGTGTTAAAGAGAGGGGAGCTGGGATTGATAGAGAGACTGTGTTAAAGTGTGGGGAGCTGGGATTGATATAGAGACTGTGTTAAAGAGAGGGGAGCTGGGATTAATAGAGAGAATGTGTAAAAGAGAGGGGAGCTGGGATTGATAGAGAGACTGTGTTACAGAGAGGGGAGCTGGGATTGATAGAGAGACTGTGTTAAAGGTAGGGGAGCTGGGATTGATAGTGAGACTGCGTGAAAGAGAGGCGAGCTGGGATTGATAGAGAGACTGTGTTACAGAGAGGGCAGCTGGGATTGATAGAGAGACTGTGTTAAAGAGAGGGCAGCTGGGATTGATAGAGAGACTGTTTTAAAGAGAGGGGAGCTGGGAATGATAGACTGTGTGAAATAGAGGGGAGCTGGGATTGATAGAGAGACTGTGTTAAAGAGAGGGGAGCTGGGATTGATACAGAGACTGTGTGAAAGAGAAGGGAGCTGGGATCGATAGAGAGACTGTGTTAAAGAGAGGGGAGCTGGGATTGATGGAGATACTGTGTAAAAGAGAGGGGAGCTGGGATTGATAGAGAGACTGTGTTAAATAGAAGGGAGCTGGGATTGATAGAGAGACTCTTTCAAAGAGAGGAGAGCTGGGATTGATAGAGAGACTGTGTTAAAGAGAAGGGAGCTGGGATTGATAGAGAGACTGTGTAAAAGAGAGGGCATCTGTAATTGATAGAGAGTCTGTGTTAAAGAGAGGGGAGCTGGGATTGATAGAGAGACTGTGTTAAAGAGAGGTGAGCTAGGATTGATCGAGATACTGTGTTAAAGAGAGGGGAGCTGCGATTGATAGAGAGACTGTGTGAAAGAGAGTGCAGCTGGGATTGATAGAGAGACTCTATTAAATAGAGGGGAGCTGTGATTGATAGAGAGATTGTGTGAAAGAGAGGGGAGCTGGGGTTGATAGAGAGACTGTGTTAAAGAGAGAGGAGATGGGATCGTTAGAGAGACTGTGTAAAAAAGAGGGAAACTGGGATTGATAGAGAGACTGTGTTAAAGAGAGGGGAGCTGGGATTGATAGAGAGGCTTTGTTAAAGAGAGGGTAGCTGGGATTGATAGACAGATGTTGTAAAAGACTGGGGAGCTGGGATTGATAGAGAGACTGTGTGAAAGAGAGGGGAGCTGGGATTGATAGAGAGACTGTGTGAAAGAGAGGGCAGCTGGGATTGATAGAGAGACTGTGTTAATGGGAGGGCAGCTGGGATTGATAGAGAGACTGTGTTAAAGAGAGGTGTACTGGGATTGATAGAGAGACTGTATTGAAGAGATGGGAGCTGGGATTGATAGAGAGACTGTGTTTAAGAGAGGGGTGCTGGGATTGATAGAGAGAGTGTGTTAAAAAGAGGGGAGCTGGGATAGATAGGGAGACTTTGTGAAAGAGAGGGGAGCTGGGATTGATAGACTGTGTGAAATAGAGGGGCGCTGGGATTGATAGAGAAACTGTGATAAAGAGAGGGGACCTGGGATTGATACAGAGAATCTGTGAAAGAGAGGGGAGCTGGGATCGATCGAGAGACTGTGTTAAAGAGAGGGGAGCTGGGATTGATAATGAGACTGTGTGAAAGAGAGGGGAAGTTTGATTGATAGACTGTGTTAAAGAGAGGGGAGCTGGGATTGATAAAGAGACTGTGTTAAAGAGAGGGGAGGTGGGATTGATAGACTGTGTTAAAGAGAGGGGAGCTGGGATTGATCGACTGTGTGAAAGAGAGGGGAGCTGGGATCGATAGAGAGTCTGTGTTAAAGGTAGGGGAGCTGGGATTGATGGAGAGACTGTTTAAAAGAGAGGGGAGCTGGGATTGATAGAGAGACTGTGTTAAAGAGAGGGGAGCTGGGATTGATAGAGCGACTGTATTAAAATGAGGGGAGCTGGGATTGATAGAGAGACTGTGTTAAAGAGAGGGGAGCTGGGATTAATAGAGTGATGGTGTGAAAGAGAAGGGAGCTGGGATTGATAGAGAGACTGTGTGAAAGTTAGGGGAGCTGGGATTGATAGAGAGACAGTGTTAAATAGAGGCGAGCTGGGATTGATAGAGAGACTGTGTAACAGAGAGGGGAGCTGGGATTGAGAGAGAGACTGTGTTAAAGAGATGGGAGGTGGGACTGATAGAGAGACTGTGTTAAAGAGAGGGCAGCTGGGATTGATAGAGAGACTGTGTTAAAGAGAGGGCAGCTGGGATTGATAGAGAGACTGTGTGAAAGAGAGGGGAGCTGGGATCGATCGAGAGACTGTGTTAAAG
This sequence comes from Isurus oxyrinchus, assembly GCA_026770705.1. NCBI lineage: Eukaryota > Metazoa > Chordata > Chondrichthyes > Lamniformes > Lamnidae > Isurus > Isurus oxyrinchus. The sequence goes on from JANJGN010000238.1 coordinate 734,429, forward strand.
AGAGGGGAACTGTGATTGATAGAGAGACTGAGTTCAAGAGAGGGGAGCTGGGATCGTTCGAGAGACTGTGTTTAAGAGAGGGGAGCTGGGATCGATAGAGAGACTGTGTTAAAAAAAGGGAAACTGGGATTGATAGAGAGACTGTGTTAAAGAGTGGGGAGCTGGGATTGATAGAGAGACTGTGTAAAAGAGAGGGGATCTGGGATTGATAGATAGACTGTGTTAAAGAGAGGGGAACTGGGATTGACAGAGAGACTGTGTTAAAGAGAGGGTACCTGGGACTGATAGAGAGACTGGTTTAAAGAGAGGGGAGCTGAGATTGATAGAGAGACTGTGTTAAAGATCGGGGAGCTGGGATTAATCGAGAGACTGTGTGAGAGTGGAGCTGGGATTGATAGAGACACTGTATTAAAGAGAGGGGAGCTGGGATTGATAGAGAGATCGTGTTAAAGAGAGGGGAGCAGGGATGGTTAGAGAGACTGTGTTAAATCGAGGGGAGCTGGGATTGATAGAGAGAATGTGTAAAAGAGAGGGGAGCTGGGATTGATAGTGAGACTGTGTTAATGAGAGGGGAGCTGTGATTGATAGAGAGACTGTGTGAAAGAGAGGGGATCAGGGATTGATAGAGAGACTGTGTTAAAGAGAGGGGATTAGGGATTGATAGAGAGACTGATTTAAAGAGAGGGTTGCTGGGATTGATAGAGAGACTGTGTTAAAGAGAGGGGATTAGCGATTGAGAGTCAGACTGTGTTAAAGAGATGGGAGGTGGGATTGATAGAGAGACTGTGTTAAAGAGATTGGAGCTGGGATTGACAGAGACACTGTGTTACAGAGAGGGGAGTTGGGATTGACAGAGAGACTGTGTTACAGAGAGGGGAGTTGGGATTGATAGAGAGACTGTGATAAAGAGAGGGGAGCTGGGATTGATAGAGAGACTGTGTTAAAGAGAGGGCAGCTGGGATTGATAGAGAGACTGTGTTAAAGAGAGGGGAGCTGGGATTGATAGACTGTGTGAAATAGAGGAGAGCTTGGATTGATAGAGAGACTGTGTTAAAGAGAGGGGAGCTGGGTTTGATACAGAGACTGTGTGAAAGAGAGGGGAGCTGGGATCGATCGAGAGACTGTGTTAAAGAGAGGGGAGCTGGGATCGATAGAGAGACTGTGTTAAAGAAAGGGAAACTGGGATTGATAGAGAGACTGTGTTAAAGAGAGGTGAGCTAGGATTGATCGAGGTACTGTGTTAAAGAGAGGGTGCTGGGATTGATAGAGAGACTGTGTGAAAGAGAGTGGAGCTGGGATTGATAGAGAGACTGTGTTAAAGAGAGGGGAGCTGGGGTTGATAGAGAGAATGTGTAAAGGCGAGGGGACCTGGGATTGATACAGAGAATCTGTGAAAGAGAAGGGAGCTGGGATCGATCGAGAGACTGTGTTAAAGAGAGGGGAGCTGAGATTGATAGAGAGACTGTGTTAAAGAGAGGGGAGCTGGGTATGATAGAGAGACTGTGTTAAAGAGGCGGTTGATGGGATTGATAGACAGATGTTGTAAAAGATTGGGGAGCTGGGATTGATAGAGAGACTGTGTGAAAGAGAGGGGAGCTGGGATTGAGAGAGAGACTGTGTTAAAGAGATGGGAGGTGGGATTGATAGAGAGACTGTGTTAAAGAGAGGGCAGCTGGGATTGATAGGGAGACTGTGTTAAAGAGAGGGGAGCTGGGATTGATAGAGAGAGTGTGTTAAAAAGAGGGGAGCTGGGATTGATATAGAGACTTAGTTAAAGAGAGGGGAGCTGGGATCGATCGAGTGACTGTGTTAAAAGGTGGGGATCTGGAATTGATAGAGAGTCTGTGTTAAGGATAGGGGAGCTGGGATTGATAGAGAGACTGTGTGAAAGGGAGGGGAGCTGGGATTGATAGAGAGACTGTGTTACAGAGAGGTGAGCTGGGATTGAGAGAGAGACTGTGTTAAAGAGATGGGAGGTGGGATTGATAGAGAGACTGTGTTAAAGAGAGGGGAGCTGGGTTTGATACAGAGACTGTGTGAAAGAGAGGGGTGCTGGGATCGATCGAAAGACTGTGTTAAAGAGAGGGGAGTTGAGATTGATAGAGAGACTGTGTTAAAGAAAGGGAAACTGGGATTGATAGAGAGACTGTGTTAAAGAAAGGGAAACTGGGATTGATAGAGAGACTGTGTTAAAGAGAGGGGAGCTGGGATTGATAAAGAGACTGTGTGAAAGAGAGGGGAGCTGGGATTGATAGAGAGACTGTGTTAAAGAGAGGGGAGCTGGGATCGTTCGAGAGACTGTGTTAAAGAGAGGGAAACTGGGATTGATAGAGAGACTGTGTTAAAGAGAGGGGAGCTGTGATTGATAAAGAGACGGTGTGAAAAAGTGGGGAGCTGGGATTGATTGAGAGACTGTGTTAAAGAGAGGGGACCGGGGATTGATAGACTGTTTGAAAGAGAGAGGAGTAGGGATTGACACAGAGACTGTGTTAAAGAGAGGGTAGCTGGGATTGATCGACTGTGTGAAAGAAGGGGAGATTGGATCGATAGAGAGACTGTGTTAAAGAAGGGGAGTTGGGATTGTTGGAGAGACTGTGTAAAAGAGAAGGGAGCTGGGATTGATAGAGTGACTGTGTTAAAGAGAAGGGAGCTGGGATTGATAGAGTGATGTTGTGAAAGAGAAGGGAGCTGGGATTGATAGAGAGACTGTGTTAAAGAGAGGGGAGCTGGGAGTGATATAGAGACTGTATTAAAATGTGGGGAGCTGGGATTGATAGAGAGACTGTGTTAAAGATCGGGGAGCTGGGATTAATCGAGAGACTGTGTGAAATAGAGTGGAGCTGGGATTGATAGAGACACTGTATTAAAGAGAGGGGAGCTGGGATTGATAGAGAGATCGTGTTAAAGAGAGGGGAGCTGGGATCGATAGAGAGACTGTGTTAAAGAGAGGGGAGCTGGAAACGATAGAGAGACTATGTTAAAGAAAGGGAAACTGGGATTGATAGAGAGACTCTGTGAAAGATTGGGGAGTTGGGATTGATTGAGAGACTGTGTTAAAGAGAGGGGAGCAGGGATTGAAAAAGAGACTGTGTGAAAGAGAGGGGAGCTGGGATTGATAGAGAGACTGGATTAAAGAGAGGGGAGCGGGGATTGATAGACTGTTTGAAAGAGAGGGGAGTTGGGATTTACACAGAGACTGTCTTAAAGAGACGGTAGCTGGGATTGATCGACTGTTTGAAAGAGAGGGGAGCTTGGATCGATAGAGAGACTGTGTTAAAGAGAGGGGAGCTGGGATTGTTGGGGAGACTGTGTAAAATAGAGGGGATCTGGGATTGATAGATAGACTGTGTTAAAGAGAGGGGAGCTGGGACTCATAGAGAGACTGGGTTAAAGAGAGGGGAGCTGGGATTGATATAGAGACTGTATTGAAATGAGGGGAGCTGGGATTTATAGAGAGACTGTGTTAAAGAGAGTGGAGCTGGGATTGATAGAGACACTGTATTAAAGAGAGGGGAGCTGGGATTGATAGAGAGATCGTGTTAAAGAGAGGGGAATTGGGATCGATAGAGAGACTGTGATAAAGAGAGGGGAGCTGGGATTGATAGAGAGACTGTGTTAGAGTGCAGCTGAGATTGATAGAGAGACTGTGTTAAAGATCGGGAAGCTGGGATTAATCAAGAGACTGTGTAAAAGAGAGGGGATCTGGGATTGATAGAGACACTGTATTAAAGAGAGGGGAGCTGGGATTGATAGAGAGATCGTGTGAAAGAGAAGGGAGCTGGGATTGAGAGAGAGACTGTGTTAAAGTGAGGGGAGCTGAGATTGATAGAGAGACTGTGTTAAAGATCGGGGAGCTGGGATTAATCGAGAGACTGTGTGATAGAGAGTGGAGCTGGGATTGATAGAGACACTGTATTAAAGAGAGGGGAGCTGGGATTGATAGAGAGATCGTGTTAAAGTGAGGGGAGCTGGGATGATAGAGAGACTGTGTTAAAGAGAGGGGAGCTGGGATTGATAGAGAGAATGTGTAAAAGAGAGGGGAGCTGGGATTGACCGAGAGACTGTGTGAAAGAGAGGGGAGCTGGGATTGATAGAGAGACAGTGTTACAGAGAGGGGAGCTGGGATTGAGAGAGAGACTGTGTTAAAGAGATGGGAGGTGGGATTGAAAGAGAGACTGTGTTAAAGAGAGGGCTGCTGGGATTGATAGAGAGACTGTGTTAAAGAGAGGGGAGCTGGGATTGATAGAGAGACTGTGTTAAAGAGAGGGCAGCTGGGATTGATAGAGAGACTGTGTTAAAGAGAGGGGAGCTGGGATTGATAGACTGTGTGAAATAGAGGGGAGCTGGGATTGATAGAGAGACTGTGTTAAAGAGAGGGGAGCTGGGATTGATAGAGAGACTGTGTTAAAGAGAGGGGAGCTGGGATTGATAGAGAGACTGTGTTAAAGAGAGGGGAGCTGGGATTGATAGAGAGACTGTGTTAAAGAGAGGGGAGCTGGGATTGATAGAGAGACTGTGTTAAAGAGAGGGGAGCTGGGTTTGATACAGAGACTGTGTGAAAGAGAGTGGTGCTGGGATCGATCGAAAGACTGAATTAAAGAGAGGGGACCTGAGATTGATAGAGAGACTGTGTTAAAGAAAGGGAAACTGGGATTGATAGAGAGACTGTGTTAAAGAGAGGGGAGCTGGGATTGATAAAGAGACTGTGTTAAAGAGAGGGGAGCGGGGATTGATAGACTGTTTGAAAGAGAGGGGAGTTGGGATTGACACAGAGACTGTGTTGAAGAGAGGGGAGCTGGGATTGATCGACTGTGTGAAAGAGAGGGGAGATTGGATCGATAGAGAGACTGTGTTAAAGTGAGGGGAACTGGGATTGATAGAGAGACTGTGTTAAAGAGCGGGGAGCTGGGCTCGATCGAGAGACTGTGTTAAAGAGAGGGGAGCTGGGATTGATGGAGAGACTGTGTTAAAGAAAGGGAAACTGGGATTGATAGAGAGACTGTGTTAAAGAGAGGTGAGCTAGGATTGATCGAGATACTGTGTTAAAGAGAGGGTGCTGGGATTGATAGAGAGTCTGTGTAAAAGAGAGGGGAGCTGCGATTGATAGATTGTGTTTAAGAGAGGGGAGCTGGGATTGATAGAGAGACTGTGTGAAAGAGAGTGGAGCTGGGATTGATAGAGAGACTGTGTTAAAGAGAGGGGAGCTGGTGTTGATAGAGAGAATGTGTAAAGGAGAGGGGATCTGGGAGTGATAGAGAGACTGTGTTAAAGAGAGGGGAGATGGGATCGTTAGAGAGACTGTAAAAAAGAGGGAAACTGGGATTGATAGAGAGACTGTGTTAAAGAGAGGGGGGCTGGGATTGAAAGAGAGACTTTGTTAAACAGAGGGTTGCTGGGATTGATAGACAGATGTTGTAAAAGAGTGGGGAGCTGTGATTGATAGAGAGACTGTGTTAAAGAGAGGGCAGCTGGGATTGATAGAGAGACTGTGTTAAAGAGAGGGGAGCTGGGATTGATAGACTGTGTGAAATAGAGGAGAGCTGGGATTGATAGAGAGACTGTGTTAAAGAGCGGGGAGCTGGGTTTGATACAGAGACTGTGTGAAAGAGAGGGGAGCTGGGATCGATCGAGAGACTGTGATAAAGAGAGGGGAGCTGGGATTGATAGAGAGACTGTGTTAAAGTGAGGGGAACTGGGATTGATAGAGAGACTGTGATAAAGAGAGGGGAGCTGGGATTGATAGAGAGACTGTGTTAAAGTGAGGGGAACTGGGATTGATAGAGATACTGTGTTAAAGAGAGGGGGGCTGGGATCGATAGAGAGATTGTGTTAAAGAAAGGGAAACTGGGATTGATAGATAGACTGTGTTAAAGAGAGGGGTGCTGGGATTGACAGAGAGACTGTGTTAAAGAAAGGGAAACTGGGATTGATAGAGAGACTGTGTTAAAGAGAGGGGAGCTGGGACTGATAGAGAGACTGGGTTAAAGAGAGGGGAGCTGGGATTGATAGAGTGATGGTGTGAAAGAGAAGGGAGCTGGGATTGATAGAGAGACTGTGTTAAAGAGAGGGGAGCTGGGATTGATAAAGAGACTGTATTGAAATGTGGGGAGCTGGGATTTACAGAGAGACTGTGTTAAAGAGAGGGGAGCTGGGATTGATAGAGAGACTGTGTTAAATATAGGGGAGCTGAGATTGAAAGAGAGACTGTGTAAAGATCGGGGAGCTGGGATTAATCGAGAGACTGTGTGAAAGAGAGTGGAGCTGGGATTGATAGAGGCACTGTATTAAAGAGAGGGGAGCTGGGATTGATAGAGAGATCGTGTTAAAGAGAGGGGAGCTGGGATCGATATAGAGACTGTGATAAAGAGAGGGGAGCTGGGATTGATAGAGAGAATGTGTAAAAGAGAGGGGAGCTGGGATTGATAGTGAGACTGTGTTAATGAGAGGGGAGCTGTGATTGATAGAGAGACTGTGTGAAAGAGAGGGGAGCTGGGATTGATTGAGAGACTGAGTTAAAGAGAGGGGATCTGGGATTGATAGAGAGACTGTGTTAAAGAGAGGGGATTAGGGATTGATAGAGAGACTGTTTTAAAGAGAGGGTTGCTGGGATTGATAGAGAGACAGTGTTAAAGAGATTGGAGCTGGGATTGACAGAGAGACTGTGTTACAGAGAGGGGAGTTGGGATTGACAGAGAGACTGTGTTACAGAGAGGGGAGTTGGGATTGACAGAGAGACTGTGTTAAAGAGATTGGAGCTGGGATTGACAGAGAGACTGTGTTACAGAGAGGGGAGTTGGGATTGATTGAGAGACTGAGTTAAAGAGAGGGGATCTGGGATTGATAGAGAGACTGTGTTAAAGAGAGGGGATTAGCGATTGAGAGTCAGACTGTGTTAAAGAGATGGGAGGTGGGATTGATAGAGAGACTGTGTTAAAGAGATTGGAGCTGGGATTGACAGAGAGACTGTGTTACAGAGAGGGGAGTTGGGATTGACAGAGAGACTGTGTTACAGAGAGGGGAGTTGGGATTGACAGAGAGACTGTGTTAAAGAGATTGGAGCTGGGATTGACAGAGAGACTGTGTTACAAAGAGGGGAGTTGGGATTGATAGAGAGACTGTGATAAAGAGAGGGGAGCTGGGATTGATAGAGAGACTGTATTAAAATGAGGGGAGCTGGGAATGATAGAGAGACTGTGTTAAAGATCGGGGAGCTGGGATTAATCGAGAGACTTTGTGAAAGAGAGTGGAGCTGGGATTGATAGAGACACTGTATTAAAGAGAGGGGAGCTGGGATTGATAGAGAGATCGTGTTAAAGAGAGGGGAGCTGGGATCGATAGAGAGACTGTGATAAAGAGAGGGGAGCTGGGATTGATAGAGAGAATGTGTAAAAGAGAGGGGAGCTGGGATTGATAGTGAGACTGTGTTAATGAGAGGGGAGCTGTGATTGATAGAGAGACTGTGTGAAAGAGAGGGGAGCTGGGATTCATTGAGAGACTGTGTTAAAGAGAGGGGATCTGGGATTGATAGAGAGACTGTGTTAAAGAGAGGGGATTAGGGATTGATAGAGTGACTGTTTTAAAGAGAGGGTTGCTGGGATTGATAGAGAGACTGTGTTAAAGAGAGGGGATTAGCGATTGAGAGTCAGACTGTGTTAAAGAGATGGGAGGTGGGATTGATAGAGAGACTGTGTTAAAGAGATTGGAGCTGGGATTGACAGAGAGACTGTGTTACAGAGAGGGGAGTTGGGATTGACAGAGAGACTGTGTTACAGAGAGGGAAGTTGGGATTGACAGAGAGACGGTGTTACAGAGAGGGGAGTTGGGATTGATAGAGAGACTGTGATAAAGAGAGGGGAGCTGGGATTGATAGAGAGACTGTGTTAAAGAGAGGGCAGCTGGGATTGATAGAGAGACTGTGTGAAAGAGAGGCGAGCTGGGATTGATAGAGATACTGTGTTAAAGAGAGGGGAGCTGGGATCGATCTAGAGAATGTGTTAAAGAGAGGGGAGCTGGGATCGATAGACAGACTGTGTTAAAGAAAGGGAAACTGGGATTGATAGAGAGACTGTGTTAAAGAGAGGTGAGCTAGGATTGATCGAGATACAGTGTTAAAGAGAGGGTGCTGGGATTGATAGAGAGACTGTGTGAAAGAGAGTGGAGCTGGGATTGAAAGAGAGACTGTGTTAAAGAGAGGGGAGCTGGGGTTGATAGAGAGAATGTGTAAAGGAGAGGGGACCTGGGATTGATAGAGAGACTTTGTTAAAGAGGCGGTTGCTGGGATTGATAGACAGATGTTGTAAAAGAGTGGGGAGCTGGGATTGATAGAGAGACTGTGTTAAAGAGATGGGAGGTGGTCTTGATAGAGAGACTGTGTTAAACAGAGGGCCGCTGGGATTGATAGAGAGACTGTGTTAAAGAGAGGGCAGCTGGGATTGATAGAGAGACTGTGTTAAAGAGAGGGCAGCTGGAATTGATAGAGAGACTGTGTTTAAGAGAGGGGAGCTGGGATTGATAGAGAGACTGTGTGAAAGAGAGGGGAGCTGGGATTGAGAGAGAGACTGTGTTAAAGAGATGGGAGGTGGGATTGATAGAGAGACTGTGTTAAAGAGAGGGCAGCTGTGATTGATAGAGAGACTGTGTTAAAGAGAGGGCAGCTGGGATTGATAGAGAGACTGTGTTAAAGAGAGGGGAGCTGGGATTGATAGACTGTGTGAAATAGAGGGGAGCTGGGATTGATAGAGAGACTGTGTTAAAGAGAGGGGAGCTGGGATTGATAAAGAGACTGTGTTAAAGAAAGGGAAACTGGGATTGATAGAGAGACTGTGTTAAAGAGAGGGGAGCTGGGATTGATAAAGAGATTGTGTGAAAGAGAGGGGAGCTGGGATTGATAGAGAGACTGTGTTAAAGAGAGGGGAGCTGGGATCGTTCGAGAGACTGTGTTAAAGAGACGGGAACTGGGATCGATAGAGAGACTGTGTTAAAGAGAGGGGAGCTGGGATTGATAAAGAGACTGTGTGAAAGAGAGGGGAGCTGGGATTGATAGAGAGACTGTGTTAAAGAGAGGGGAGCGGGGATTGTTAGACTGTTTGAAAGAGAGGGGAGATGGGATTGACACAGAGACTGTGTTAAAGAGAGTGGAGCTGGGATTGATCGACTGTGTGAAAGAGAGGGGAGATTGGATCGATCGAGAGACTGTGTTAAAGAGAGGGGAGCTGGGATTGTTGGAGAGACTGTGTAAAAGAGAGGGCATCTGGGATTGATAGAGAGACTGTGTTAAAGAGAGGGGAACGGGGATTGACAGAGAGACTGTGTTAAAGAGAGGGGAGCTGGGACTGATAGAGAGACTGTGTTAAAGAGAGGGGAGCTGGGATTGATAGAGTGATGGTGTGAAAGAGAAGGGAGCTGGGATTGATAGAGAGACTGTGTTAAAGAGAGGGGAGCTGGGATTGATATAGAGACTGTATTAAAATGTGGGGAGCTGGGATTGATAGAGAGACTGTGTTAAAGAGAGGGGAGCTGGGATTAATCGAGATTCTGTGTGAAATAGAGTGGAGCTGGGATTGATAGAGACACTGTATTAAAGAGAGGGGAGCTGGGATTGATAGAGAGATCGTGTTAAAGAGAGGGGAGCTGGGATCGATAGAGAGACTGTGTTAAAGAGAGGGGAGCTGGGATTGATAGATAGAATGTGTAAAAGAGAGGGGAGCTGGGATTGATAGTGAGACTGTGTTAATGAGAGGGGAGCTGTGATTGATAGAGAGACTGTTTGAAAGAGAGGGGATCAGGGATTGATAGAGAGACTGTGTTAATGAGAGGGGAGCTGGGATTGATAGATAGACTGTGTGAAAGAGAGGGGAGCTGTGATTGATAGAGAGACTGTGTGAAAGAGAGGGGAGCTGTGATTGATAGAGAGACTGTGTTAAAGAGAGGGGATTAGGGATTGATAGAGAGACTGTTTTAAAGAGAGGGTTGCTGGGATTGATAGAGAGACTGTGTTAAAGAGAGGGGATTATCGATTGAGAGTGAGACTGTGTTAAAGAGATGGGAGGTGGGATTGATAGACAGATGTTGTAAAAGAGTGGGGAGCTGGGATTGATAGAGAGACTGTGTTACAGAGAGGGGAGTTGGGATTGATAGAGAGACTGTGATAAAGAGAGGGGAGCAGGGATTGATAGAGAGACTGTGTTAAAGAGAGGGGAGCTGGGATTGATAGACTGTGTGAAATAGAGGAGAGCTGGGATTGATAGAGAGACTGTGTTAAAGAGAGGGGAGCTGGGTTTGATACAGAGACTGTGTGAAAGAGACGGGAGCTGGGATCGATCGAGAGACTGTGTTAAAGAGAGGGGAGCTGAGATTGATAGAGAGACTGTGTTAAAGTGAGGGGAACTGGGATTGATAGAGAGACTGTGTTAAATAGAAGTGAGCTGGGCTTGATCGACAGACTGTGTTAAAGAGAGGGGAGCTGGGATTGATAGAGTGACTGTGTTAAAGAAAGGGAAACTGGGATTGATAGAGGGACTGTGTTAAAGAGAGGTGAGCTAGGATTGATCGAGATACTGTGTTAAAGAGAGGGTGCTGGGATTGATAGAGAGTCTGTGTAAAAGAGAGGAGAGCTGCGATTGATAGAGTGTGTTAAAGAGAGGGGAGCTGGGATTGATAGAGAGGCTGTGTAAAAGAGAGTGGAGCTGGGATTGATAGAGAGACTCTATTAAATAGAGGGGAGCTGGGATTGATAGAGAGACTGTGTTAAAGAGAGGGGAGCTGGGGTTGATAGAGAGAATGTGTAAAGGAGAGGGGATCTGGGATTGATAGAGAGACTGTGTTAAAGAGAGGGGAGATGGGATCGTTAGAGAGACTGTGTAAAAAAGAGGGATACTGGGATTGATAGAGAGACTGTGTTAAAGAGAGGTGAGCTAGGATTGATCGAGATACTGTGTTAAAGAGAGGGTGCTGGGATTGATAGAGAGTCTGTGTAAAAGAGAGGGGAGCTGCGATTGATAGATTGTGTTAAAGAGATGGGAGCTGGGATTGATAGAGAGACTGTGTGAAAGAGAGGGGAGCTGGGATTGATAAAGAGACTGTGTGAAAGAGAGGGGAGCTGGGATTGATAGAGAGACTGTGTTAAAGAGAGGGGAGCTGGGATCGTTCGAGAGACTGTGTTAAAGAGAGGGGAACTGGGATCGATAGAGAGACTGTGTTAAAGGAAGGGAAACTGGGATTGATAGAGAGACTGTGTTAAAGAGAGGGGAGCTGGGATTGATAAAGAGACTGTGTTAAAGAGAGGGGAGCGGGGATTGATAGACTGTTTGAAAGAGAGGGGAGTTGGGATTGACACAGAGACTGTGTTAAAGAGAGGGGAGCTGGGATTGATCGACTGTGTGAAAGAGAGGGGAGATTGGATCGATTGAGAGACTGTGTTAAAGAGAGGGGAGCTGGGATTGTTGGAGAGACTGTAAAAGAGAGGGCATCTGGGATTGATAGAGAGACTGTGTTAAAGAGAGGGGAATGGGGATTGACAGAGAGACTGTGTTAAAGAGAGGGGAGCTGGGACTGATAGAGAGACTGTGTTAAAGAGAGGGGAGCTGGGATTGATAGAGTGATGGTGTGAAAGAGAAGGGAGCTGGGATTGATAGAGAGACTTTGTTAAAGAGAGGGGAGCTGGGATTGATATAGAGACTGTATTAAAATGTGATGAGCTGGGATTGATAGAGAGACTGTGTTAAAGAGAGGGGAGCTGGGATTAATCGAGATACTGTGTGAAATAGAGTGGAGCTGGGATTGATAGAGACACTGTATTAAAGAGAGGGGAGCTGGGATCGAAAGAGAGACTGTGTTAAAGAGAGGGGAGCTGGGATTGATAGAGAGAATGTGTAAAAGAGAGGGGAGCAGGGATTGATAGTGAGACTGTGTTAATGAGAGGGGAGCTGTGATTGATAGAGAGACTGTGAAAGAGAGGGGAGCTGGGATTGATAGAGAGACTGTGTTAAAGAGAGGGGATCTGTGATTGATAGAGAGACTGCGTTAAAGAGAGGGGATTAGGGATTGATAGAGAGACTGTTTTAAAGAGAGGGTTGCTGGGATTGATAGAGAGACTGTGTTAAAGAGAGGGGAGACTGGATTGATAGAGAGACTGTGTTAAAGAGAGGGGAGCTGGGATTGATAGACTGTGTGAAATAGAGGGGAGCTGGTATTGATAGAGAGACTGTGTTAAAGAGAGGGGAGCTGGGATTGATAAAGAGACTGTGTTAAAGAAAGGGAAACTGGGATTGATAGAGAGACTGTGTTAAAGAGAGGGGAGCTGGGATTGATAAAGAGATTGTGTGAAAGAGAGGGGAGCTGGGATTGATAGAGAGACTGTGTTAAAGAGAGGGGAGCTGGGATCGTTCGAGAGACTGTGTTAAAGAGACGGGAACTGGGATCGATAGAGAGACTGTGTTAAAGAAAGGGAAACTGGGATTGATAGAGAGACTGTGTTAAAGAGAGGGGAGCTGGGATTGATAGAGAGACTGTGTTAAAGAGAGGGGAGCGGGGATTGTTAGACTGTTTGAAAGAGAGGGGAGATGGGATTGACACAGAGACTGTGTTAAAGAGAGTGGAGCTGGGATTGATCGACTGTGTGAAAGAGAGGGGAGATTGGATCGATCGAGAGACTGTGTTAAAGAGAGGGGAGCTGGGATTGTTGGAGAGACTGTGTAAAAGAGAGGGCATCTGGGATTGATAGAGAGACTGTGTTAAAGAGAGGGGAACGGGGATTGACAGAGAGACTGTGTTAAAGAGAGGGGAGCTGGGACTGATAGAGAGACTGTGTTAAAGAGAGGGGAGCTGGGATTGATAGAGTGATGGTGTGAAAGAGAAGGGAGCTGGGATTGATAGAGAGACTGTGTTAAAGAGAGGGGAGCTGGGATTGATATAGAGACTGTATTAAAATGTGGGGAGCTGGGATTGATAGAGAGACTGTGTTAAAGAGAGGGGAGCTGGGATTAATCGAGATTCTGTGTGAAATAGAGTGGAGCTGGGATTGATAGAGACACTGTATTAAAGAGAGGGGAGCTGGGATTGATAGAGAGATCGTGTTAAAGAGAGGGGAGCTGGGATCGATAGAGAGACTGTGTTAAAGATCGGGGAGCTGGGATTGATAGAGAGATTGTGTTAAAGTGATGGGAGATGGGATCGATAGAGAGACTGTGTTAAAGAGAGGGGAGCTGGGATCGATAGAGAGACTGTGTGAAAGAGAGGGGAGCTGTGATTGATAGAGAGACTGTGTTAAAGAGAGGGTGCTGGGATTGATAGAGAGACTGTGTTAAAGAGAGGGGAGCTGGGATTGATAGAGAGTCTGTGTAAAAGAGAGGGGAGCTGCGATTGATAGATTGTGTTAAAGAGATGGGAGCTGGGATTGATAGAGAGACTGTGTGAAAGAGAGGGGAGCTGGGATTGATAAAGAGACTGTGTTAAAGAAAGGGAAACTGGGATTGATAGAGAGACTGTGTTAAAGAGAGGGGAGCTGGGATTGATAAAGAGACTGTGTGAAAGAGAGGGGAGCTGGGATTGATAGAGAGAATGTGTTAAAGAGAGGGGAGCTGGGATCGTTCGAGAGACTGTGTTAAAGAGAGGGGAACTGGGATCGATAGAGAGACTGTGTTAAAGGAAGGGAAACTGGGATTGATAGAGAGACTGTGTTAAAGAGAGGGGAGCTGGGATTGATAAAGAGACTGTGTTAAAGAGAGGGGAGCGGGGATTGATAGACTGTTTGAAAGAGAGGGGAGTTGGGATTGACACAGAGACTCTGTTAAAGAGAGGGGAGCTGGGATTGATCGACTGTGTGAAAGAGAGGGGAGATTGGATCGATAGAGAGACTGTGTTAAAGAGAGGGGAGCTGGGATTGTTGGAGAGACTGTAAAAGAGAGGGCATCTGGGATTGATAGAGAGACTGTGTTAAAGAGAGGGGAACGGGGATTGACAGAGAGACTGTGTTAAAGAGAGGGGAGCTGGGACTGATAGAGAGACTGTGTTAAAGAGAGGGGAGCTGGGATTGATAGAGTGATGGTGTGAAAGAGAAGGGAGCTGGGATTGATAGAGAGACTTTGTTAAAGAGAGGGGAGCTGGGATTGATATAGAGACTGTATTAAAATGTGGGGAGCTGGGATTGATAGAGAGACTGTGTTAAAGAGAGGGGAGCTGGGATTAATCGAGATACTGTGTGAAATAGAGTGGAGCTGGGATTGATAGAGACACTGTATTAAAGAGAGGGGAGCTGGGATCGAAAGAGAGACTGTGTTAAAGAGAGGGGAGCTGGGATTGATAGAGAGAATGTGTAAAAGAGAGGGGAGCAGGGATTGATAGTGAGACTGTGTTAATGAGAGGGGAGCTGTGATTGATAGAGAGACTGTGTGAAAGAGAGGGGAGCTGGGATTGATAGAGAGACTGTGTTAAAGAGAGGGGATCTGTGATTGATAGAGAGACTGCGTTAAAGAGAGGGGATTAGGGATTGATAGAGAGACTGTTTTAAAGAGAGGGTTGCTGGGATTGATATAGAGACTGTGTTAAAGAGAGGGGAGACTGGATTGATAGAGAGACTGTGTTAAAGAGAGGGGAGCTGGGATTGATAGACTGTGTGAAATAGAGGGGAGCTGGGATTGATAGAGAGACTGTGTTAAAGAGAGGGGAGCTGGGATTGATAAAGAGACTGTGTTAAAGAAAGGGAAAGTGGGATTGATAGAGAGACTGTGTTAAAGAGAGGGGAGCTGGGATTGATAAAGAGATTGTGTGAAAGAGAGGGGAGCTGGGATTGATAGAGAGACTGTGTTAAAGAGAGGGGAGCTGGGATCATTCGAGAGACTGTGTTAAAGAGACGGGAACTGGGATCGATAGAGAGACTGTGTTAAAGAAAGGGAAACTGGGATTGATAGAGAGACTGTGTTAAAGAGAGGGGAGCTGGGATTGATAAAGAGACTGTGTGAAAGAGAGGGGAGCTGGGATTGATAGAGAGACTGTGTTAAAGAGAGGGGAGCGGGGATTGTTAGACTGTTTGAAAGAGAGGGGAGATGGGATTGACACAGAGACTGTGTTAAAGAGAGTGGAGCTGGGATTGATCGACTGTGTGAAAGAGAGGGGAGATTGGATCGATCGAGAGACTGTGTTAAAGAGAGGGGAGCTGGGATTGTTGGAGAGACTGTGTAAAAGAGAGGGCATCTGGGATTGATAGAGAGACTGTGTTAAAGAGAGGGGAACGGGGATTGACAGAGAGACTGTGTTAAAGAGAGGGGAGCTGGGACTGATAGAGAGACTGTGTTAAAGAGAGGGGAGCTGGGATTGATAGAGAGACTGTGTTAAAGAGAGGGGAGCTGGGATTGATATAGAGACTGTATTAAAATGTGGGGAGCTGGGATTGATAGAGAGACTGTGTTAAAGAGAGGGGAGCTGGGATTAATCGAGATTCTGTGTGAAATAGAGTGGAGCTGGGATTGATAGAGACACTGTATTAAAGAGAGGGGAGCTGGGATTGATAGAGAGATCGTGTTAAAGAGAGGGGAGCTGGGATCGATAGAGAGACTGTGTTAAAGAGAGGGGAGCTGGGATTGATAGATAGAATGTGTAAAAGAGAGGGGAGCTGGGATTGATAGTGAGACTGTGTTAATGAGAGGGGAGCTGTGATTGATAGAGAGACTTTGTGAAAGAGAGGGGATCAGGGATTGATAGAGAGACTGTGTTAATGAGAGGGGAGCTGGGATTGATAGATAGACTGTGTGAAAGAGAGGGGAGCTGTGATTGATAGAGAGACTGTGTGAAAGAGAGGGGAGCTGTGATTGATAGAGAGACTGTGTTAAAGAGAGGGGATTAGGGATTGATAGAGAGACTGTTTTAAAGAGAGGGTTGCTGGGATTGATAGAGAGACTGTGTTAAAGAGAGGGGATTATCGATTGAGAGTGAGACTGTGTTAAAGAGATGGGAGGTGGGATTGATAGACAGATGTTGTAAAAGAGTGGGGAGCTGGGATTGATAGAGAGACTGTGTTACAGAGAGGGGAGTTGGGATTGATAGAGAGACTGTGATAAAGAGAGGGGAGCAGGGATTGATAGAGAGACTGTGTTAAAGAGAGGGGAGCTGGGATTGATAGACTGTGTGAAATAGAGGAGAGCTGGGATTGATAGAGAGACTGTGTTAAAGAGAGGGGAGCTGGGTTTGATACAGAGACTGTGTGAAAGAGACGGGAGCTGGGATCGATCGAGAGACAGTGTTAAAGAGAGGGGAGCTGAGATTGATAGAGAGACTGTGTTAAAGTGAGGGGAACTGGGATTGATAGAGAGACTGTGTTAAATAGAGGTGAGCTGGGCTTGATCGACAGACGGTGTTAAAGAGAGGGGAGCTGGGATTGATAGAGAGACTGTGTTAAAGAAAGGGAAACTGGGATTGATAGAGAGACTGTGTTAAAGAGAGGTGAGCTAGGATTGATCGAGATACTGTGTTAAAGAGAGGGTGCTGGGATTGATAGAGAGTCTGTGTAAAAGAGAGGAGAGCTGCGATTGATAGAGTGTGTTAAAGAGAGGGTTGCTGGGATTGATAGAGAGGCTGTGTAAAAGAGAGTGGAGCTGGGATTGATAGAGAGACTCTATTAAATAGAGGGGAGCTGGGATTGATAGAGAGACTGTGTTAAAGAGAGGGGAGCTGGGGTTGATAGAGAGAATGTGTAAAGGAGAGGGGATCTGGGATTGATAGAGAGACTGTGTTAAAGAGAGGGGAGATGGGATCGTTAGAGAGACTGTGTAAAAAAGAGGGATACTGGGATTGATAGAGAGACTGTGTTAAAGAGAGGTGAGCTAGGATTGATCGAGATACTGTGTTAAAGAGAGGGTGCTGGGATTGATAGAGAGTCTGTGTAAAAGAGAGGGGAGCTGCGATTGATAGATTGTGTTAAAGAGATGGGAGCTGGGATTGATAGAGAGACTGTGTTAAAGAGAGGGGAGCTGGGATTGATAAAGAGACTGTGTTAAAGAAAGGGAAACTGGGATTGATAGAGAGACTGTGTTAAAGAGAGGGGAGCTGGGATTGATAGAGAGACTGTGTTAAAGAGAGGGGAGCTGGGATCGTTCGAGAGACTGTGTTAAAGAGAGGGGAACTGGGATCGATAGAGAGACTGTGTTAAAGGAAGGGAAACTGGGATTGATAGAGAGACTGTGTTAAAGAGAGGGGAGCTGGGATTGATAAAGAGACTGTGTTAAAGAGAGGGGAGCGGGGATTGATAGACTGTTTGAAAGAGAGGGGAGTTGGGATTGACACAGAGACTGTGTTAAAGAGAGGGGAGCTGGGATTGATCGACTGTGTGAAAGAGAGGGGAGATTGGATCGATAGAGAGACTGTGTTAAAGAGAGGGGAGCTGGGATTGTTGGAGAGACTGTAAAAGAGAGGGCATCTGGGATTGATAGAGAGACTGTGTTAAAGAGAGGGGAACGGGGATTGACAGAGAGACTGTGTTAAAGAGAGGGGAGCTGGGATTGACAGAGAGACTGTGTTAAAGAGAGGGGAGCTGGGACTGATAGAGAGACTTTGTTAAAGAGAGGGGAGCTGGGATTGATATAGAGACTGTATTAAAATGTGGGGAGCTGGGATTGATAGAGAGACTGTGTTAAAGAGAGGGGAGCTGGGATTAATCGAGATACTGTGTGAAATAGAGTGGAGCTGGGATTGATAGAGACACTGTATTAAAGAGAGGGGAGCTGGGATCGAAAGAGAGACTGTGTTAAAGAGAGGGGAGCTGGGATTGATAGAGAGAATGTGTAAAAGAGAGGGGAGCAGGGATTGATAGTGAGACTGTGTTAATGAGAGGGGAGCTGTGATTGATAGAGAGACTGTGTGAAAGAGAGGGGAGCTGGGATTGATTGAGAGACTGTGTGAAAGAGAGGGGATCTGTGATTGATAGAGAGACTGCGTTAAAGAGAGGGGATTAGGGATTGATAGAGAGACTGTTTTAAAGAGAGGGTTGCTGGGATTGATAGAGAGACTGTGTTAAAGAGAGGGGATTATCGATTGAGAGTGAGACTGTGTTAAAGAGATGGGAGGTGGGATTGATAGACAGATGTTGTAAAAGAGTGGGGAGCTGGGATTGATAGAGAGACTGTGTTACAGAGAGGGGAGTTGGGATTGATAGAGAGACTGTGATAAAGAGAGGGGAGCTGGGATTGATAGAGAGACTGTGTTAAAGAGAGGGCAGCTGGGATTGATAGAGAGACTGTGTTAAAGAGAGGGGAGCTGGGTTTGATACAGAGACTGTGTGAAAGAGAGGGGAGCTGGGATCGATCGAGAGACTGTGTTAAAGGGAGGGGAGCTGGGATTGATAGAGAGACTGTGTTAAAGAGAGGGGAGCTGGGATTGATAGAGAGGCTGTGTTAAAGAGAGGGGAGCTGGGATTGATAGAGAGACTGTGTTAAAGAAAGGGAAACTGGGATTGATAGAGAGACTGTGTTAAAGAAAGGGAAACTGGGATTGATAGAGAGACTGTGTTAAAGAGAGGGGAGCTGGGATTGATAGAGAGACTGTGTTAAAGAGAGGGGAGCTGGGGTTGATAGAGAGAATGTGTAAAGGAGAGGGGATCTGGGATTGATAGAGAGACTGTGTTAAAGAGAGGGGAGATGGGATCGTTAGAGAGACTGTGTAAAAAAGAGGGAAACTGGGATTGATAGAGAGACTGTGTTAAAGAGAGGGGAGCTGGGATTGAAAGAGAGACTTTGTTAAAGAGAGGGTTGCTAAGATTGATAGATAGATGTTGTAAAAGAGTGGGGAGCTGGGATTGATAGAGAGACTGTGTTAAAGAGAGGGCAGCTGGGATTGATAGAGGCACTGTGTTAAAGAGAGGGGAGCTGGGATTGATAGAGATACTGTGTTAAAGAGAGGGGAGCTGGGTTTGATACAGAGACTGTGTGAAAGAGAGGGGAGCTGGGATCGATCGAGAGACTGTGTTAAAGAGAGGGGAGCTGGGATCGATCGAGAGACTGTGTTAAAGAGAGGGGAGCTGGGATTGATAGAGAGACTTTGTTAAAGAGAGGGGTGGTGGGATTGATAAAGAGACTGTGTGAAAGAGGGGGGAGCTGGGATTGATAGAGAGACTGTTTGAAAGAGAGGGGAGTTGGGATTGACACAGAGACTGTGTTAAAGAGAGGGTAGCTGGCATTGATATAGAGACTGTATTAAAATGAGGGGAGCTGGGATTGATAGAGAGACTGTGTTAAAGATCGGGAAGCTGGGATTAATCGAGAGACTGTGTGAAAGAGAGGGGAGCTGGGATTGATAGAGAGTATGTGTAAAAGAGAGGGGAGCTGGGATTGATAGTGAGACTGTGTTAAAGAGACGGGAGCTGGGATTGATAGAGAGAATGTGTAAAAGAGAGGGGAGCTGGGATTGATAGTGAGACTGTGTTAATGAGAGGGGAGCTGTGATTGATAGAGAGACTGTGTGAAAGAGAGGGGAGCTGGGATTGATAGAGAGACTGTGTTAAAGAGAGGGGAGCTGGGATTGATAGAGAGATGGTGTGAAAGAGAAGGGAGCTGGGATTGATAGAGAGACTGTGTTAAAGAGAGGGGAGCTGGGATTGATATAGAGACTGTATTAAAATGAGGGGAGCTGGGATTGATAGAGAGACTGTGTTAAAGTGAGGGGAGCTGAGATTGATAGAGAGACTGTGTTAAAGATCGGGGAGCTGGGATTAATCGAGAGACTGTGTGATAGAGAGATGAGCTGGGATTGATAGAGACCCTGTATTAAAGAGAGGGGAGCTGGGATTGATAGAGAGACTGTGTTAAAGATCGGGGAGCTGGGATTAATCGAGAGACTGTGTGATAGAGAGATGAGCTGGGATTGATAGAGACCCTGTATTAAAGAGAGGGGAGCTGGGATTGATAGAGAGATCGTGTTAAAGTGAGGGGAGCTGGGATTGATAGAGAGACTTTGTTAAAGAGAGGGGAGCTGGGATTGATACAGAGAATGTGTAACAGAGAGGGGATCTGGAATTGATAGAGAGTCTGTGTTAAAGAGAGGGGAGCTGGGATTGATCGAGAGACTGTGTTAAAGAGAGGGCAGCTGATATTGTTAGAGAGACTGTGTTAAAGAGAGGGGAACTGGGATTGGTAGAGAGACTGTGTTACAGAGAGGGGAGCTGGGATTGGTAGAGAGACTGTGTTACAGAGAGGGGAGCTGGGATTGAGAGAGAGACTGTGTTAAAGAGATGGGAGGTGGGATTGATAGAGAGACTGTGTGAAAGAGAGGGCAGCGGAATTGATAGAGAGACTGTGTTAAAGAGAGGGCAGCTGATATTGTTAGAGAGACTGTGTGAAAGAGAGGGGAGCTGGGATTGATAGACTGTGTGAAATAGAGGGGAGCTGGGATTGATAGAGAGACTGTGTTAAAGAGAGGGGAGCTGGGATTGATAGAGAGACTGTGTGAAATAGAGGGGAGCTGGGATTGATAGACTGTGTTAAAGAGAGGGGAGGTGGGTTTGATACAGAGACTGTGTGAAAGAGAGGGGATCTGGGATCGATCGAGAGACTGTGTGAAAGAGAGGGGAGCTGAGATTGATAGAGAGACTGTGTTAAAGAGAGGGGAGCTGGGATTGATGGAGAGACTGTGTTAAAGTGAGGGGAGCTGGGATTGATGGAGAGACTGTGTTAAAGTGAGGGGAGCTGTGATCGTTAGAGAGATTGTGTTAAAGAGAGGGGAGCTGGGATGGATAGAGAGACTGTGTGAAAGAGAGGGGTGCTGGGATTGATAGAGAGACTGTGTTAAAGAAAGGGAAACTGGGATTTATAGAGAGACTGTGTTAAAGAGAGGTGAGCTAGGATTGATCGAGATACTGTGTTAAAGAGAGGGTGCTGGGATTGATAGAGAGTCTGTGTAAAAGAGAGGAGAGCTGTGATTGATAGAGTGTGTTAAAGAGAGGGGAGCTGGGATTGATAGAGAGGCTGTGTAAAAGAGAGTGGAGCTGGGATTGATAGAGAGACTCTATTAAATAGAGGGGAGCTGGGATTGATAGAGAGACTGTGTTAAAGAGAGGGGAGCTGGGGTTGATAGAGAGAATGTGTAAAGGAGAGGGGATCTGGGATTGATAGAGAGACTGTGTTAAAGAGAGGGGAGATGGGATCGTTAGAGAGACTGTGTAAAAAAGAGGGAAACTGGGATTGATAGAGAGACTGTGTTAAAGAGAGGTGAGCTAGGATTGATCGAGATACTGTGTTAAAGAGAGGGTGCTGGGATTGATAGAGAGTCTGTGTAAAAGAGAGGGGAGCTGCGATTGATAGATTGTGTTAAAGAGATGGGAGCTGGGATTGATAGAGAGACTGTGTGAAAGAGAGGGGAGCTGGGATTGATAAAGAGACTGTGTGAAAGAGAGGGGAGCTGGGATTGATAGAGAGACTGTGTTAAAGAGAGGGGAGCTGGGATCGTTCGAGAGACTGTGTTAAAGAGAGGGGAACTGGGATCGATAGAGAGACTGTGTTAAAGAAAGGGAAACTGGGATTGATAGAGAGACTGTGTTAATGAGAGGGGAGCTGGGATTGATAGAGAGACTGTGTGAAATAGAGGGGAGCTGGGATTGATAGACTGTGTTAAAGAGAGGGGAGGTGGGTTTGATACAGAGACTGTGTGAAAGAGAGGGGAGCTGGGATTGATAGAGAGACTTTGTGAAAGAGAGGGGATCAGGGATTGATAGAGAGACTGTGTTAATGAGAGGGGAGCTGGGATTGATAGATAGACTGTGTGAAAGAGAGGGGAGCTGTGATTGATAGAGAGACTGTGTGAAAGAGAGGGGAGCTGTGATTGATAGAGAGACTGTGTTAAAGAGAGGGGATTAGGGATTGATAGAGAGACTGTTTTAAAGAGAGGGTTGCTGGGATTGATAGAGAGACTGTGTTAAAGAGAGGGGATTATCGATTGAGAGTGAGACTGTGTTAAAGAGATGGGAGGTGGGATTGATAGACAGATGTTGTAAAAGAGTGGGGAGCTGGGATTGATAGAGAGACTGTGTTACAGAGAGGGGAGTTGGGATTGATAGAGAGACTGTGATAAAGAGAGGGGAGCAGGGATTGATAGAGAGACTGTGTTAAAGAGAGGGGAGCTGGGATTGATAGACTGTGTGAAATAGAGGAGAGCTGGGATTGATAGAGAGACTGTGTTAAAGAGAGGGGAGCTGGGTTTGATACAGAGACTGTGTGAAAGAGACGGGAGCTGGGATCGATCGAGAGACAGTGTTAAAGAGAGGGGAGCTGAGATTGATAGAGAGACTGTGTTAAAGAGAGGGGATTAGGGATTGATAGAGAGACTGTTTTAAAGAGAGGGTTGCTGGGATTGATAGAGAGACTGTGTTAAAGAGAGGGGATTATCGATTGAGAGTGAGACTGTGTTAAAGAGATGGGAGGTGGGATTGATAGACAGATGTTGTAAAAGAGTGGGGAGCTGGGATTGATAGAGAGACTGTGTTACAGAGAGGGGAGTTGGGATTGATAGAGAGACTGTGATAAAGAGAGGGGAGCAGGGATTGATAGAGAGACTGTGTTAAAGAGAGGGGAGCTGGGATTGATAGACTGTGTGAAATAGAGGAGAGCTGGGATTGATAGAGAGACTGTGTTAAAGAGAGGGGAGCTGGGTTTGATACAGAGACTGTGTGAAAGAGACGGGAGCTGGGATCGATCGAGAGACAGTGTTAAAGAGAGGGGAGCTGAGATTGATAGAGAGACTGTGTTAAAGAGAGGGGATTAGGGATTGATAGAGAGACTGTTTTAAAGAGAGGGTTGCTGGGATTGATAGAGAGACTGTGTTAAAGAGAGGGGATTATCGATTGAGAGTGAGACTGTGTTAAAGAGATGGGAGGTGGGATTGATAGACAGATGTTGTAAAAGAGTGGGGAGCTGGGATTGATAGAGAGACTGTGTTACAGAGAGGGGAGTTGGGATTGATAGAGAGACTGTGATAAAGAGAGGGGAGCAGGGATTGATAGAGAGACTGTGTTAAAGAGAGGGGAGCTGGGATTGATAGACTGTGTGAAATAGAGGAGAGCTGGGATTGATAGAGAGACTGTGTTAAAGAGAGGGGAGCTGGGTTTGATACAGAGACTGTGTGAAAGAGACGGGAGCTGGGATCGATCGAGAGACAGTGTTAAAGAGAGGGGAGTTGAGATTGATAGAGAGACTGTGTTAAAGTGAGGGGAACTGGGATTGATAGAGAGACTGTGTTAAATAGAGGTGAGCTGGGCTTGATCGACAGACGGTGTTAAAGAGAGGGGAGCTGGGATTGATAGAGAGACTGTGTTAAAGAAAGGGAAACTGGGATTGATAGAGAGACTGTGTTAAAGAGAGGTGAGCTAGGATTGATCGAGATACTGTGTTAAAGAGAGGGTGCTGGGATTGATAGAGAGTCTGTGTAAAAGAGAGGAGAGCTGCGATTGATAGAGTGTGTTAAAGAGAGGGGAGCTGGGATTGATAGAGAGGCTGTGTAAAAGAGAGTGGAGCTGGGATTGATAGAGAGACTCTATTAAATAGAGGGGAGCTGGGATTGATAGAGAGACTGTGTTAAAGAGAGGGGAGCTGGGGTTGATAGAGAGAATGTGTAAAGGAGAGGGGATCTGGGATTGATAGAGAGACTGTGTTAAAGAGAGGGGAGATGGGATCGTTAGAGAGACTGTGTAAAAAAGAGGGATACTGGGATTGATAGAGAGACTGTGTTAAAGAGAGGTGAGCTAGGATTGATCGAGATACTGTGTTAAAGAGAGGGTGCTGGGATTGATAGAGAGACTGTGTAAAAGAGAGGGGAGCTGCGATTGATAGATTGTGTTAAAGAGATGGGAGCTGGGATTGATAGAGAGACTGTGTTAAAGAGAGGGGAGCTGGGATTGATAGATTGTGTTAAAGAGATGGGAGCTGGGATTGATAGAGAGACTGTGTTAAAGAGAGGGGAGCTGGGATTGATAAAGAGACTGTGTTAAAGAAAGGGAAACTGGGATTGATAGAGAGACTGTGTTAAAGAGAGGGGAGCTGGGATTGATAAAGAGACTGTGTGAAAGAGAGGGGAGCTGGGATTGATAGAGAGACTGTGTTAAAGAGAGGGGAGCTGGGATCGTTCGAGAGACTGTGTTAAAGAGAGGGGAACTGGGATCGATAGAGAGACTGTGTTAAAGGAAGGGAAACTGGTATTGATAGAGAGACTGTGTTAAAGAGAGGGGAGCTGGGATTGATAAAGAGACTGTGTTAAAGAGAGGGGAGCGGGGATTGATAGACTGTTTGAAAGAGAGGGGAGTTGGGATTGACACAGAGACTGTGTTAAAGAGAGGGGAGCTGGGATTGATCGACTGTGTGAAAGAGAGGGGAGATTGGATCGATAGAGAGACTGTGTTAAAGAGAGGGGAGCTGGGATTGTTGGAGAGACTGTAAAAGAGAGGGCATCTGGGATTGATAGAGAGACTGTGTTAAAGAGAGGGGAACGGGGATTGACAGAGAGACTGTGTTAAAGAGAGGGGAGCTGGGATTGACAGAGAGACTGTGTTAAAGAGAGGGGAGCTGGGACTGATAGAGAGACTTTGTTAAAGAGAGGGGAGCTGGGATTGATATAGAGACTGTATTAAAATGTGGGGAGCTGGGATTGATAGAGAGACTGTGTTAAAGAGAGGGGAGCTGGGATTAATCGAGATACTGTGTGAAATAGAGTGGAGCTGGGATTGATAGAGACACTGTATTAAAGAGAGGGGAGCTGGGATCGAAAGAGAGACTGTGTTAAAGAGAGGGGAGCTGGGATTGATAGAGAGAATGTGTAAAAGAGAGGGGAGCAGGGATTGATAGTGAGACTGTGTTAATGAGAGGGGAGCTGTGATTGATAGAGAGACTGTGTGAAAGAGAGGGGAGCTGGGATTGATTGAGAGACTGTGTGAAAGAGAGGGGATCTGTGATTGATAGAGAGACTGCGTTAAAGAGAGGGGATTAGGGATTGATAGAGAGACTGTTTTAAAGAGAGGGTTGCTGGGATTGATAGAGAGACTGTGTTAAAGAGAGGGGATTATCGATTGAGAGTGAGACTGTGTTAAAGAGATGGGAGGTGGGATTGATAGACAGATGTTGTAAAAGAGTGGGGAGCTGGGATTGATAGAGAGACTGTGTTACAGAGAGGGGAGTTGGGATTGATAGAGAGACTGTGATAAAGAGAGGGGAGCTGGGATTGATAGAGAGACTGTGTTAAAGAGAGGGCAGCTGGGATTGATAGAGAGACTGTGTTAAAGAGAGGGGAGCTGGGTTTGATACAGAGACTGTGTGAAAGAGAGGGGAGCTGGGATCGATCGAGAGACTGTGTTAAAGGGAGGGGAGCTGGGATTGATAGAGAGACTGTGTTAAAGAGAGGGGAGCTGGGATTGATAGAGAGGCTGTGTTAAAGAGAGGGGAGCTGGGATTGATAGAGAGACTGTGTTAAAGAGAGGGGAGCTGGGCTTGATCGAGAGACTGTGTTAAAGAGAGGGGAGCTGGGATTGATAGAGAGACTGTGTTAAAGAAAGGGAAACTGGGATTGATAGAGAGACTGTGTTAAAGAAAGGGAAACTGGGATTGATAGAGAGACTGTGTTAAAGAGAGGGGAGCTGGGATTGATAGAGAGACTCTATTAAATAGAGGGGAGCTGGGATTGATAGAGAGACTGTGTTAAAGAGAGGGGAGCTGGGGTTGATAGAGAGAATGTGTAAAGGAGAGGGGATCTGGGATTGATAGAGAGACTGTGTTAAAGAGAGGGGAGATGGGATCGTTAGAGAGACTGTGTAAAAAAGAGGGAAACTGGGATTGATAGAGAGACTGTGTTAAAGAGAGGGGAGCTGGGATTGAAAGAGAGACTTTGTTAAAGAGAGGGTTGCTAAGATTGATAGATAGATGTTGTAAAAGAGTGGGGAGCTGGGATTGATAGAGAGACTGTGTTAAAGAGAGGGCAGCTGGGATTGATAGAGGCACTGTGTTAAAGAGAGGGGAGCTGGGATTGATAGAGATACTGTGTTAAAGAGAGGGGAGCTGGGTTTGATACAGAGACTGTGTGAAAGAGAGGGGAGCTGGGATCGATCGAGAGACTGTGTTAAAGAGAGGGGAGCTGGGATCGATCGAGAGACTGTGTTAAAGAGAGGGGAGCTGGGATTGATAGAGAGACTGTGTTAAAGAGAGGGGTGGTGGGATTGATAAAGAGACTGTGTGAAAGAGGGGGGAGCTGGGATTGATAGAGAGACTGTTTGAAAGAGAGGGGAGTTGGGATTGACACAGAGACTGTGTTAAAGAGAGGGTAGCTGGCATTGATATAGAGACTGTATTAAAATGAGGGGAGCTGGGATTGATAGAGAGACTGTGTTAAAGATCGGGAAGCTGGGATTAATCGAGAGACTGTGTGAAAGAGAGGGGAGCTGGGATTGATAGAGAGTATGTGTAAAAGAGAGGGGAGCTGGGATTGATAGTGAGACTGTGTTAAAGAGAGGGGAGCTGGGATTGATAGAGAGAATGTGTAAAAGAGAGGGGAGCTGGGATTGATAGTGAGACTGTGTTAATGAGAGGGGAGCTGTGATTGATAGAGAGACTGTGTGAAAGAGAGGGGAGCTGGGATTGATAGAGAGACTGTGTTAAAGAGAGGGGAGCTGGGATTGATAGAGAGATGGTGTGAAAGAGAAGGGAGCTGGGATTGATAGAGAGACTGTGTTAAAGAGAGGGGAGCTGGGATTGATATAGAGACTGTATTAAAATGAGGGGAGCTGGGATTGATAGAGAGACTGTGTTAAAGTGAGGGGAGCTGAGATTGATAGAGAGACTGTGTTAAAGATCGGGGAGCTGGGATTAATCGAGAGACTGTGTGATAGAGAGATGAGCTGGGATTGATAGAGACCCTGTATTAAAGAGAGGGGAGCTGGGATTGATAGAGAGATCGTGTTAAAGTGAGGGGAGCTGGGATTGATAGAGAGACTTTGTTAAAGAGAGGGGAGCTGGGATTGATACAGAGAATGTGTAACAGAGAGGGGATCTGGAATTGATAGAGAGTCTGTGTTAAAGAGAGGGGAGCTGGGATTGATCGAGAGACTGTGTTAAAGAGAGGGCAGCTGATATTGTTAGAGAGACTGTGTTAAAGAGAGGGGAACTGGGATTGGTAGAGAGACTGTGTTACAGAGAGGGGAGCTGGGATTGGTAGAGAGACTGTGTTACAGAGAGGGGAGCTGGGATTGAGAGAGAGACTGTGTTAAAGAGATGGGAGGTGGGATTGATAGAGAGACTGTGTGAAAGAGAGGGCAGCGGAATTGATAGAGAGACTGTGTTAAAGAGAGGGCAGCTGATATTGTTAGAGAGACTGTGTGAAAGAGAGGGGAGCTGGGATTGATAGACTGTGTGAAATAGAGGGGAGCTGGGATTGATAGAGAGACTGTGTTAAAGAGAGGGGAGCTGGGATTGATAGAGAGACTGTGTGAAATAGAGGGGAGCTGGGATTGATAGACTGTGTTAAAGAGAGGGGTGGTGGGTTTGATACAGATACTGTGTGAAAGAGAGGGGATCTGGGATCGATCGAGAGACTGTGTGAAAGAGAGGGGAGCTGAGATTGATAGAGAGACTGTGTTAAAGAGAGGGGAGCTGGGATTGATGGAGAGACTGTGTTAAAGTGAGGGGAGCTGTGATCGTTAGAGAGATTGTGTTAAAGAGAGGGGAGCTGGGATGGATAGAGAGACTGTGTGAAAGAGAGGGGTGCTGGGATTGATAGAGAGACTGTGTTAAAGAAAGGGAAACTGGGATTTATAGAGAGACTGTGTTAAAGAGAGGTGAGCTAGGATTGATCGAGATACTGTGTTAAAGAGAGGGTGCTGGGATTGATAGAGAGTCTGTGTAAAAGAGAGGAGAGCTGTGATTGATAGAGTGTGTTAAAGAGAGGGGAGCTGGGATTGATAGAGAGGCTGTGTAAAAGAGAGTGGAGCTGGGATTGATAGAGAGACTCTATTAAATAGAGGGGAGCTGGGATTGATAGAGAGACTGTGTTAAAGAGAGGGGAGCTGGGGTTGATAGAGAGAATGTGTAAAGGAGAGGGGATCTGGGATTGATAGAGAGACTGTGTTAAAGAGAGGGGAGATGGGATCGTTAGAGAGACTGTGTAAAAAAGAGGGAAACTGGGATTGATAGAGAGACTGTGTTAAAGAGAGGTGAGCTAGGATTGATCGAGATACTGTGTTAAAGAGAGGGTGCTGGGATTGATAGAGAGTCTGTGTAAAAGAGAGGGGAGCTGCGATTGATAGATTGTGTTAAAGAGATGGGAGCTGGGATTGATGGAGAGACTGTGTGAAAGAGAGGGGAGCTGGGATTGATAAAGAGACTGTGTGAAAGAGAGGGGAGCTGGGATTGATAGAGAGACTGTGTTAAAGAGAGGGGAGCTGGGATCGTTCGAGAGACTGTGTTAAAGAGAGGGGAACTGGGATCGATAGAGAGACTGTGTTAAAGAAAGGGAAACTGGGATTGATAGAGAGACTGTGTTAAAGAGAGGGGAGCTGGGATTGATAAAGAGACTGTGTTAAAGAGAGGG
Source organism: Isurus oxyrinchus (assembly GCA_026770705.1). NCBI lineage: Eukaryota > Metazoa > Chordata > Chondrichthyes > Lamniformes > Lamnidae > Isurus > Isurus oxyrinchus. The sequence goes on from JANJGN010000238.1 coordinate 762,965, forward strand.
GAGCGGGGATTGATAGACTGTTTGAAAGAGAGGGGAGTTGGGATTGACACAGAGACTGTGTTAAAGAGAGGGGAGCTGGGATTGATCGACTGTGTGAAAGAGAGGGGAGATTGGATCGATAGAGAGACTGTGTTAAAGAGAGGGGAGCTGGGATTGTTGGAGAGACTGTAAAAGAGAGGGCATCTGGGATTGATAGAGAGACTGTGTTAAAGAGAGGGGAACGGGGATTGACAGAGAGACTGTGTTAAAGAGAGGGGAGCTGGGACTGATAGAGAGACTGTGTTAAAGAGAGGGGAGCTGGGATTGATAGAGTGATGGTGTGAACGAGAAGGGAGCTGGGATTGATAGAGAGAATGTGTTAAAGAGAGGGGAGATGGGATCGATAGAGAGACTGTGTTAATGAAGGGGAGCTGTGATTGATAGAGAGACTGTGTGAAAGAGAGGGGAGCTGGGATTGATAGAGAGACTGTGTTAAAGAGAGGGGATCTGGGATTGATAGAGAGACTGTGTTAAAGAGAGGGGATCTGGGATTGATAGAGAGACTCTGTTAAAGAGAGGGGATTAGGGATTGATAGAGAGACTGTGTTAAAGAGAGGGGAGCTGGGATTGATAGAGAGACTTTGTTAAAGTCAGGGGATTAGCGACTGAGAGTGAGACTGTGTTAAAGAGAGGGCAGCTGGGATTGATAGACAGTGTGAAATAGAGGAGAGCTGGGATTGTTAGAGAGACTGTGTTACAGAGAGGGGACTTGGGATTGATAGAGAGACTGTGATAAAGAGAGGATGAGCTGGGATCGATAGAGAGACTGTGTTAAAGAAAGGGAAACTGGGATTGATAGACAGACTGTGTTAAAGAGAGTGGTGCTGGGATTGATAAAGAGACTGTGTGAAAGAGAGGGGAGCTGGGATTGATAGACTGTTTGAAAGAGAGGGGAGTTGGGATTGACACAGAGACTGTGTTAAAGAGAGGGTAGCTGGGATTGATCGACTGTGTGAAAGAGAGGGGGGCTTGGATCGATAGAGAGACTCTGTTAAAGAGAGGGGAGCTGGGATTGTTGGAGAGACTGAGTAAAAGAGAGGGGAGCTGGGATTGATAGAGAGACTGTGTTAAAGAGAGGGGAACTGGGATTGATAGAGAGACTGTGTTAAAGAGAGGGGATCTGGAATTGATAGAGAGTCTGTTTTAAAGATAGGGGAGCTGGGATTGATAGAGAGATTTTGTGGAAGAGAGGGGAGCTGGGATTGATAGAGAGACTTTGTTAAAGAGAGGGCAGCTGGGATTGATAGCGAGACTGTGTTAAAGAGAGGGGAGCTGGGATTGTTAGACTGTGTGAAATAGAGGGGAGTTGGGATTGATAGACTGTGTTAAAGAGTGGGGAGCTGGGTTTGATACAGAGACTGTGTGAAAGAGAGGGGAGCTGGGATCGATCGAGAGACTGTGTTAAAGAGAGGGGAGCTGGGATTGTTAGAGAGACTGAGTAAAAGAGAGGGGAGCTGGGATTGATAGGGAGACTGTGTATAAGAGAGGGCAACTGGGATTGATAGAGAGACTGTGTGAAAGAGAGGGGATCTGGAATTGATAGGGAGTCTGTTTTAAAGATAGGGGAGCTGGGATTGATAGAGAGACGTTATGAAAGAGAGGGGAGCTGGGATTGAGAGAGAGACTGTGTTAAAGGGATGGGAGGTGGGATTGATAGAGAGACTGTGTTAAAGAGAGGGCAGCTGGGATTGATAGAGAGACTGTGTTAAAGAGAGGGCAGCTGGGATTGATAGAGAGACTGTGTTAAAGAGAGGGGAGCTGGGATTGATAGAGAGACTGTGTTAAAGAGATTGGAGCTGGGTTTGATACAGAGACTGTGTGAAAGAGAGGGGAGCTGGGATCGATCGAGAGACTGTGTTAAAGAGAGGGGAGTTGAGATTGATAGAGAGATTGTGTTAAAGTGAGGGGAACTGGGATTGATAGAGAGTCTGTGTTAAAGAGAGGGGAGCTGGGATCGATCGAGAGACTGTGTTAAAGAGAGGGGACCTGGGATTGATAAAGAGACTGTGTGAAAGAGAGGGGAGCTGGGATTGATAGAGAGACTGTGTTAAAGAGATGGGAGCGGGGATTGATAGACTGTTTGAAAGAGAGGGGAGTTGGGATTGACACAGAGACTGTGTTAAAGAGAGGGTAGCTGGGATTGATCGACTGTGTGGAAGAGAGGGGAGCTTGGATCGATAGAGAGACTGTGTTAATGTGAGGGGAGCTGGGATTGTTGGAGAGACTGTGTAAAAGAGAGGGGAGCTGGGATTGATAGAGAGACTGTGTTAAAGAGAGGGGAACTGGGATTGATAGAGAGACTGTGTTAAAGAGAGGGGAGCTGGGACTGATAGCGAGACTGTGTTAAAGAGAGGGGAGCTCGGATTGATAGAGTGATGGTGTGAAAGAGAAGGGAGCTGGGATTGATAGAGAGACTGTGTTAAAGAGAGGGGAGCTGGGATTGATATAGAGACGGTATTAAAATGAGGGTAGCTGGGATTGATAGAGAGACAGTATTAAAGTGAGTGGAGCTGAGATTGATAGAGAGACTGTGTTAAAATCGGGGAGCTGGGATTAATCGAGAGACTGTGTGAAAGAGAGTGGAGCTGGGATTGATAGAGACACTGTATTAAAGAGAGGGGAGCTGGGATTGATAGAGAGATCGTGTTAAAGAGAGGGGAGCTGGGATCGATAGAGAGATTGTTTTAAAGAGAGGGGAGCTGGGATTGATAGAGAGAATGTGTAATAGATAGGGGAGCTGGGATTGATAGAGAGACTGTGTTAATGAGAGGGGAGCTGGGATTGATAGAGAGACTGTGTGAAAGAGATGGGAGCTGGGATTGATAGAGAGACTGTGTGAAAGAGAGGAGATCTCGGATTGATAGAGAGACTGTGTTAAAGAGAGGGGATTAGGGTTTGATAGAGAGACTGTTTTAAAGAGAGGGCAGCTGGGATTGATAGAGAGACTTTGTTAAAGAGAGGGCAGCTGGGATTGATAGCGAGACTGTGTTAAAGAGAGGGGAGCTGGGATTGATAGACTGTGTGAAATAGAGGGGAGTTGGGATTGATAGAGAGACTGTGTTAAAGAGAGGGGAGCTGTGTTTGATACAGAGACTGTGTGAAAGAGAGGGGAGCTGGGATCGATCGAGAGACTGTGTTAAAGAGAGGGGAGCTGGTATTGTTAGAGAGACTGAGTAAAAGAGAGGGGAGCATGGATTGATAGAGAGACTGTGTTTAAGAGAGGGCAACTGGGATTGATAGAGAGACTGTGTGAAAGAGAGGGGATCTGGAATTGATAGAGAGTCTTTTTTAAATATAGGGGAGCTGGGATTGATAGAGAGACTTTGTGAAAGAGAGGGGAGCTGTGATTGAGAGAGAGACTGTGTTAAAGAGATGTGAGGTGGGATTGATAGAGAGACTGTGTTAAAGAGAGGGCAGCTGGGATTGATAGAGAGACTGTGTTAAAGAGAGGGCAGCTGGGATTGATAGAGAGACTGTGTTAAAGAGAGGGGAGCTGGGATTGATAGACTGTGTGAAATAGAGGGGAGCTGGGATTGATAGAGAGACTGTGTTAAAGAGATTGGAGCTGGGTTTGATACAGAGACTGTGTGAAAGAGAGGGGAGCTGGGATCGATCGAGAGACTGTGTTAAAGAGAGGGGAGTTGAGATTGATAGAGAGATTGTGTTAAAGTGAGCGGAACTGGGATTGATAGAGAGTCTGTGTTAAAGAGAGGGGAGCTGGGATCGATCGAGAGACTGTGTTAAAGAGAGGGGACCTGGGATTGATAAAGAGACTGTGTGAAAGAGAGGGGAGCTGGGATTGATAGAGAGACTGTGTTAAAGAGAGGGGAGCGGGGATTGATAGACTGTTTGAAAGAGAGGGGAGTTGGGATTGACACAGAGACTGTGTTAAAGAGAGGGTAGCTGGGATTGATCGACTGTGTGGAAGAGAGGGGAGCTTGGATCGATAGAGAGACTGTGTTAATGTGAGGGGAGCTGGGATTGTTGGAGAGACTGTGTAAAAGAGAGGGGAGCTGGGATTGATAGAGAGACTGTGTTAAAGAGAGGGGAACTGGGATTGATAGAGAGACTGTGTTAAAGAGAGGGGAGCTGGGACTGATAGCGAGACTGTGTTAAAGAGAGGGGAGCTGGGATTGATAGAGTGATAGTGTGAAAGAGAAGGGAGCTGGGATTGATAGAGAGACTGTGTTAAAGAGAGGGGAGCTGGGATTGATATAGAGACGGTATTAAAATGAGGGGAGCTGGGATTGATAGAGAGACTGTATTAAAGTGAGTGGAGCTGAGATTGATAGAGAGACTGTGTTAAAATCGGGGAGCTGGGATTAATCGAGAGACTGTGTGAAAGAGAGTGGAGCTGGGATTGATAGAGACACTGTATTAAAGAGAGGGGAGCTGGGATTGATAGAGAGATCGTGTTAAAGAGAGGGGAGCTGGGATTGATAGAGAGAATGTGTAATAGATAGGGGAGCTGGGATTGATAGAGAGACTGTGTTAATGAGAGGGGAGCTGGGATTGATAGAGAGACTGTGTGAAAGAGATGGGAGCTGGGATTGATAGACTGTGTGAAATAGATGGGAGTTGGGATTGATAGAGAGACTGTGTTAAAGAGAGGGGAGCTGTGTTTGATACAGAGACTGTGTGAAAGAGAGGGGAGCTGGGATTGATAGAGTGATGGTTTGAAAGAGAAGGGAGCTGGGATTGATAGAGAGTCTGTGTTAAAGAGAGGGGAGCTGGGATTGATATAGAGACGGTATTAAAATGAGGGGAGCTGGGATTGATAGAGAGACTGTATTAAAGTGAGGGGAGCTGAGATTGATAGAGAGACTGTGTTAAAATCGGGGAGCTGGGATTAATCGAGAGACTGTGTGAAAGAGAGTGGAGCTGGGATTGATAGAGAGATCGTGTTAAAGACAGGGGTGCTGGGATCGATAGAGAGACTGTGTTAAAGAGAGGGGAGCTGGGATTGATAGAGAGAATGTGTAAAAGAGAGGGGAGCTGGGATTGATAGTGAGACTGTGTTAATGAGAGGGGAGCTGTGATTGATAGAGAGACTGTGTGAAAGAGAGGGGAGCTGGGATTGATAGAGAGACTGTGTTAAAGAGAGGGGAGCTGGGATTGATAGAGAGATGGTGTGAAAGAGAAGGGAGCTGGGATTGATAGAGAGACTGTGTTAAAGAGAGGGGAGCTGGGATTGATATAGAGACTGCATTAAAATGAGGGGAGCTGGGATTGATAGAGAGACTGTGTTAAAGATCGGGGAGCTGGGATTGATAGAGAGATTGTGTTAAAGTGATGGGAGATGGGATCGATAGAGAGACTGTGTTAAAGAGAGGGGAGCTGGGATTGATAGAGAGACTGTGTTAAAGTGAGGGGAGCTGGGATTGATAGAGAGACTGTGTGAAAGAGAGGGGAGCTGGGATTGATCGAGAGACTGTGTGAAAGAGCGGGGAGCTGGGATTGGTAGAGAGACTGTGTTACAGAGAGGGGAGCTGGGATTGAGAGAGAGACTGTGTTAAAGAGATGGGAGGTGGGATTGATAGAGAGACTGTGTTAAAGAGAGGGCAGCTGATATTGTTAGAGAGACTGTGTTAAAGAGAGGGGAGCTGGGATTGATAGAGATACTATGTGAAAGAGAGGAGTGCTGGGATTGATAGAGAGACTGTGTTAAAAAGAGGGGTCGAGCTGGGATTGATAGAGAGACTGTGTTAAAGAGAGGGAGCTGGGATTGATCGAGAGACTGTGTTAATGAGAGGGGAGCTGGGATTAATTAGAGACTGTGTTAAAGAGAGAAGAGCTGGGATTGATAGATGGACTGTGTTAAAGAGAGGGGAGCTGGGATTGATAGAGAGACTGTGAAAGTGAGGGGAGCTGGGATTGATAGTGAGACTGTGTTAAAGAAATGGGAGCTGGGATTGATAGAGAGAGTGTATTAAAGAGAGGGGAGCTGGGATTGATGGACTCTGTGTAAGAGAGGTGAGCTGGGATTGATAGAGAAACTGTGTTAAAGAGAGGGAGCTGGGATTGATAGAGAGACTGTGTTAAAGAGAGGGGTGCTGGGATTGATAGAGAGATTCTGTGAAAAAGAGGGGAGCTGGGATTGATAGAGAGACTGTGTGAAAGAGAGGGGAGCTGGGATTGATAGAGAGACTGTGTTAAAGAGAGGGGAGCTGGGATTGATAGAGAGATTGTGTTAAAGACAGGGGAGCTTGGATTTATAGAGAGAATGTTTGAAAGAGAGGGGTGCTGGGATTGATAGAGAGACTGTGTTAAAGAGAGGGGAGCTGGAATTGATAGAGAGACTGTGTTAAAGAGAGGGGAGCTGGGATTGATGGACTGTGTGAAAGAGAGGGGAGCTGGGATTGATAGAGAGTCTGAGTTAAAGAGAGGGGAGCTGGGATTGATAGAGAGACTGTGTTAAAGAGACGGGAGCTGGGATTGATAGAGAGATTGTGTTAAAGAGATTGGAGCTGGGATTGATAGAGAGAATGTGTGAAAGAGAGGGGAGATGGGATTGACAGAGAGACTGTGTTAAAGAGATGGGAGCTGGGATTGATAGAGAGACTGTGTGAAAGAGAGGGGAGCTGGTATTGATGGACCTTGTGAAAGAGAGGGGTGCTGGGATTGATAGAGAGTCTGTGTTAAAGAGGTGGGAGCTGGGATTGATAGAGAGACTATGTGAAAGAGAGGGGTGCTGGGATTGATAGAGAGACTGTGTTAAAGAGAGGGGAATTGGGATTGAAAGACGGTGTGAAAGGGAGGGGAGCAGGGATTGATCGAGAGACTGTGTTAAAGAGAGGGGAGCTGGGATTGATGGAGAGAATGTTAAAGATTGGGGAGCTGGGATTGATAGAGAGACTTTGTTAAAGAGAGGGGAGCTGGGATTGATGGAGAGACATTTTGAAAGAGAGGGGAGCTGAGATTGATAGAGAGACTGTGTGATAGAGAGGGGAGCTGGGATTGATAGAGAGTCTGTGTGAAAGAGAAGGGAGCTGGGAACGATAGAGAGACTGTGTTAGAGAGGGGAGCTTGGATTGATAGACTGTGTTAAAGAGATGGGAGCTGGGATTTACAGAGAGACTGTGTTAAAGAGAGGGGAGCTGGGATCGATAGAGAGGCTGTGTTAAAGAGAGGGGAGCTGGGATTGATAGAGAGACTGTGTGAAAGAGAGGGGAGCTGGGATTGATATACTGTGTTAAAGAGATAGGTGCTGATATCGAGAGAGAGACTGTGATAAAGAGAGGGGAGCTTGGAACGATAGAGAGACAGTGTTTAAGAGAGGGGAGTGGGATCGATAGAGAGACTGTGTGAAAGAGAGGGGAGCTGGGATTGAAAGAGGGACTATGTGAAAGAGAGGGGTGCTGGGATTGATAGAGAGACTATGTGAAAGAGAGGGGTGCTGGGATTGATAGAGAGACTGTGTTAAAGAGAGGGGAGCTGGGATTGATAGAGAGACTGTGTTAAAGAGAGGGGAGCTGGGATTGATAGTGAGACTGTGTTAAAGAGAGGGGAGCTGGGATTGATAGAGAGAATGTATTAAAGAGAGGGGAGCTGGGATTGATGGTCTCTGTGTAAGAGAGGTGAGCTGCGATTGATAGAGAGACTGTGTTAAAGAGAAGGAGCTGGGATTGATAGAGAGACTGTGAAAGTGAGGGGAGCAGGGATTGATATAGAGACTGTGTTAAAGAGAGGGGTGCTGGGATTCATGGAGAGACTGTATTAAAGAGAGTGGAGCTGGGATTGATAGTCAGTGTTAAAGAGAGGGGAGCAGGGATTGATGGAGAGACTGTGTTAAAGAGAGGGGAGCTGGGATTGATAGTGAGACTGTGTTAAAGAGAGGGGAGCTGGGATTGATAGACAGACTGTGTTCAAGAGAGGGAGCTGGGATTGATAGAGAGACTGTGTTAAAGAGAGGGGTGCTGGGATTGATAGAGAGGGGAGCTGGGATTGATAGAGAGACTGTTTTAAAGAGAGGGGAGCTGGGATTGATAGAGAGATTGTGTTAAAGACAGGGGAGCTTGGATTTATAGAGAGAATGTTTGAAAGAGAGGGTTGCTGGGATTGATAGAGAGACTGTGTTAAAGAGAGGGGAGCTGGGATTGATGGACTGTGTGAAAGAGAGGGGAGCTGGGATTGATAGAGAGTCTGAGTTAAAGAGAGGGGAGCTGGGATTGATAGAGAGACTGTGTTAAAGAGATGGGAGCTGGGATTGATGGAGAGATTGTGTTAAAGAGAGTGCAGCTGTGATTGATAGAGAGAATGTGTGAAAGAGAGGGGAGCTGGGATTGATAGAGAGACTGTGTTAAAGAGATGGGAGCTGGGATTGATAGAGAGACTGTGTGAAAGAGAGGGGAGCTGGTATTGATGGACTGTGTGAAAGAGAGGGGTGCTGGGATTGATAGAGAGTCTGTGTTAAAGAGGTGGGAGCTGGGATTGATAGAGTGACTATGTGAAAGAGAGGGGTGCTGGGATTGATAGAGAGACTGTGTTAGAGAGGGGAGCTTGGATTGATAGACTGTGTTAAAGAGATGGGAGCTGGGATTTACAGAGAGACTTTGTTAAAGAGAGGGTAGCTGGGATCGATAGAGAGGCTGTGTTAAAGAGAGGGGAGCTGGGATTGATAGAGAGACTGTGTGAAAGAGGGGAGCTGGGATTGCTAGACTGTGTTAAAGAGATGGGTGCTGATATCGATAGAGAGACTTTGTTAAAGAGAGGGGAGCTGGGATCGATAGAGAGACAGTGTTAAAGAGAGGGGAGCTGGGATCGATAGAGAGACTGTGTGAAAGAGAGGGGAGCTGGGATTGAAAGAGAGACTTTGTTACAGAGAGGGCTGCTGGGATTGATAGAGAGACTGTGTTAAAGAGATGGGAGCTGGGATTGATAGAGAGATTGTGTTAAAGAGAGGGGAGCTGGGATTTATAGAGAGAATGTTTGAAAGAGAGGGGTGCTGGGATTGATAGAGATACTGTGTTAAAGATCGGGGAGCTGGAATTGATAGACTGTGTTAAAGAGAGGGGAGCTGGGATTGATGGACTGTGTGAAAGAGAGAGGAGCTGGGATTGATAGAGAGTCTGAGTTAAAGAGAGGGGAGCTGGGATTGATAGAGAGACTGTGTTAAACAGAGCGGAGCTGGGATTGATAGAGAGATTGTGTTAAAGAGAGTGGAGCTGGGATTGATAGAGAGAATGTGTTAAAGAGATGGGAGCTGGGATTGATATAGAGACTGTGTGAAAGAGAGGGGAGCTTGTATTGATGGACTGTGTGAAGGAGAGGGGTGCTGGGATTGATAGAGAGGCTGTGTTAAAGAGGTGGGAGCTGGGATTGATAGAGAGACTATGTGAAAGAGAGGGGTGCTGGGATTGATAGAGAGACTGTGTTAAAGAGAGGGGAGCTGGGATTGATAGAGAGACTGTGTTAAAGAGAGGGGAGCTGGGATTCATCGAGAGACTGTGTTAAAGAGAGGGGAGCTGGGATTGATATAGAGACTGTGTTAAAGAGAGAAGAGCTGGGATTGATAGATGGACTGTGTTAAAGAGAGGGGAGCTGGGATTGATAGAGAGACTGTGAAAGTGAGGGGAGCAGGGATTGATATAGAGACTGTGTTAAAGATAGGGGTGCTGGGATTCATGGAGAGACTGTATTAAAGAGAGTGGAGCTGGGATTGATAGTCTGTGTTAAAGAGAGGGGAGCAGGGATTGATGGAGAGACTGTGTTAAAGAGAGGGGAGCTGGGATTGATAGAGGGAATGTGTGAAAGAGAGTGGAGCTGGGATTGATGGACTTTGTGTAAGAGAGGTGAGCTGGGATTGATAGAGAGACTGTGTGAAAGAGATGGGAGCTGGGGTTGATAGAGAGTCTGTGTGAAAGAGAGGGGAGCTGGGAACGATAGAGAGACTGTGTTAGAGAGGGGAGCTTGGATTGATAGACTGTGTTAAAGAGATGGGAGCTGGGATTTACAGAGAGACTGTGTTAAAGAGAGGGGAGTTGGGATCGATAGAGAGACTGTTTTAAAGAGAGGGGAGCTGGGATTGATAGAGAGACTGTGTGAAAGAGAGGGGAGCTGGGATTGATAGACTGTGTTAAAGAGATGGGTGCTGACATCGATAGAGAGACAGTGTTAAAGAGAGGGGAGCTGGGATCGATAGAGAGACAGTGTTAAAGAGAGGGGAGCTGGGATCGAATGAGAGACTGTGTGAAAGAGAGGGGAGCTGGGATTGAAAGAGAGACTTTGTTACAGAGAGGGGAGCTGGGATTGAAAGAGAGACTTTGTTACAGAGAGGGAAACTGGGATTGATAGAGAGACTGTGTTAAAGACAGGGGTGCTGGGATTGATAGAGAGACTGTGTTAAAGAGAGGGGAGCTGGGATTGATAGAGAGACTGTGTTAAAGAGAGGGGAGCTGGGATTGATAGAGAGATTGTGTTAAAGAGTGGGGAGCTGGGATTTATAGAGAGAATGTTTGAAAGAGAGGGGTGCTGGGATTGATAGAGAGAATGTGTTAAAGATCGGGGAGCTGGAATTGATAGAGAGACTGTGTTAAAGAGAGGGGAGCTGGGATTGTTGGACTGTGTGAAAGAGAGGGGAGCTGGGATTGATAGAGAGTCTGAGTTAAAGAGAGGGGAGCTGGGATTGATAGAGAGACTGTGTTAAACAGAGATGCGCTGGGATTGATAGTGAGATTGTGTTAAAGAGAGTGGAGCTGGGATTGATAGAGAGAATGTGTGAAAGAGAGGGGAGCAGGGATTGATAGAGAGACTGTGTTAAAGAGATGGGAGCTGGGATTGATATAGAGACTGTGTGAAAGAGAGGGGAGCTTGTATTGATGGACTGTGTGAAAGAGAGGGGTGCTGGGATTGATAGAGAGGCTGTGTTAAAGAGGTGGGAGCTGGGATTGATAGAGAGACTATGTGAAAGAGAGGAGTGCTGGGATTGATAGAGAGACTGTGTTAAAGAGAGGGGAGCTGGGATTGATCGAGAGACTGTGTTAAAGAGAGGGGAGCTGGGATTGATTAGAGACTGTGTTAAAGAGAGGGGAGCTGGGATTGATAGATGGACTGTGTTAAAGAGAGGGGAGCTGGGATTGATAGAGAGACTGTGAAAGTGAGGGGAGCTGGGATTGATATAGAGACTGTGTTAAAGAGAGGGGTGCTGGGATTCATGGAGAGACTGTATTAAAGAGAGTGGAGCTGGGATTGATAGTGAGACTGTGTTAAAGAGATGGGAGCTGGGATTGATAGAGAGAGTGTATTAAAGAGAGGGGAGCTGGGATTGATGGACTCTGTGTAAGAGAGGTGAGCTGGGATTGATAGAGAAATTGTGTTAAAGAGAGGGAGCTGGGATTGATAGAGAGACTGTGTTAAAGAGAGGGGTGCTGGGATTGATAGAGAGATTCTGTGAAAAAGAGGGGAGCTGGGATTGATAGAGAGACTGTGTGAAAGAGAGGGGAGCTGGGATTGATAGAGAGACTGTGTTAAAGAGAGAGGAGCTGGGATTGATAGAGAGATTGTGTTAAAGACAGGGGAGCTTGGATTTATAGAGAGAATGTTTGAAAGAGAGGGGTGCTGGGTTTGATAGAGAGACTGTGTTAAAGAGAGTGGAGCTGGGATTGATGGACTGTGTGAAAGAGAGGGGAGCTGGGATTGATAGAGAGTCTGAGTTAAAGAGAGGGGAGCTGGGATTGATAGAGAGACTGTGTTAAAGAGAGGGGAGCTGGGATTGATAGAGAGATTGTGTTAAAGAGAGTGGAGCTGGGATTGATAGAGAGAATGTGTGAAAGAGAGGGGAGATGGGATTGATAGAGAGACTGTGTTAAAGAGATGGGAGTTGGGATTGATAGAGAGACTGTGTGAAAGAGAGGGGAGCTGGTATTGATGGACCTTGTGAAAGAGAGGGGTGCTGGGATTGATAGAGAGTCTGTGTTAAAGAGGTGGGAGCTGGGATTGATAGAGAGACTATGTGAAAGAGAGGGGTGCTGGGATTGATAGAGAGACTGTGTTAAAGAGAGGGGAATTGGGATTGAAAGACTGTGTGAAAGGGAGGGGAGCAGGGATTGATCGAGAGACTGTGTTAAAGAGAGGGGAGCTGGGATTGATGGAGAGAATGTTAAAGATTGGGGAGCTGGGATTGATAGAGAGACTTTGTTAAAGAGAGGGGAGCTGGGATTGATGGAGAGACATTTTGAAAGAGAGTGGAGCTGAGATTGATAGAGAGTCTGTGTGAAAGAGAAGGGAGCTGGGAACGATAGAGAGACTGTGTTAGAGAAGGGAGCTTGGATTGATAGACTGTGTTAAAGAGATGGGAGCTGGGATTTACAGAGAGACTGTGTTAAAGAGAGGGGAGCTGGGATCGATAGAGAGGCTGTGTTAAAGAGAGGGGAGCTGGGATTGATAGAGAGACTGTGTGAAAGAGAGGGGAGCTGGGATTGATAGACTGTGTTAAAGAGATAGGTGCTGATATCGAGAGAGAGACTGTGATAAAGAGAGGGGAGCTTGGATTGATAGAGAGACAGTGTTAAAGAGAGGGGAGCTGGGATCGATAGAGAGACTGTGTGAAAGAGAGGGGAGCTGGGATTGAAAGAGAGACTTTGTTACAGAGAGGGGAGCTGGGATTGATAGAGAGACTATGTGAAAGAGAGGGGAGCTGGGATTGATAGAGAGACTGTGTTAAAGAGAGGGGAGCTGGGATTGATAGTGAGATTGTGTTAAAGAGAGGGGATCTGGGATTTATAGAGAGAATGTTTGAAAGAGAGGGGTGCTCTGATTGATAGAGAGACTGTGTTAAAGATCGGGGAGCTGGAATTGATTGAGAGACTGTGTTAAAGAGAGGGGAGCTGGGATTGATGGACTGTGTGAAAGAGAGGGGAGCTGGGATTGATAGAGAGTCTGAGTTAAAGAGATGGGAGCTGGGATTGATAGAGAGACTGTGTTAAACAGAGCGGAGCTGGGATTGATAGAGAGATTGTGTTAAAGAGAGTGGAGCTGGGATTGATATAGAGAATGTGTGAAAGAGAGGGGAGCTGGGATTGATAGAGAGACGGTGTTAAAGAGATGGGAGCTGGGATTGATATAGAGACTGTGTTAAAGAGAGAAGAGCTGGGATTGATAGATGGAGTGTGTTAAAGAGAGGGGAGCTGGGATTGATAGAGAGACTGTGTTAAAGAGAGGGGAGCTGGGATTGATAGAGAGATTGTGTTAAAGAGAGTGGAGCTGGGATTGATAGAGAGAATGTGTGAAAGAGAGGGGAGCTGGGATTGATAGAGAGACTGTGTGAAAGAGATGGGAGCTGGGGTTGATAGAGAGTCTGTGTGAAAGAGAGGGGAGCTGGGAACGATAGAGAGACTGTGTTAGAGAGGGGAGCTTGGATTGATAGACTGTGTTAAAGAGATGGGAGCTGGGATTTACAGAGAGACTGTGTTAAAGAGAGGGGAGCTGGGATCGATAGAGAGACTGTGTTAAAGAGAGGGGAGCTGGGATTGATAGAGAGACTGTGTGAAAGAGAGGGGAGCTGGGATTGATAGACTGTGTTAAAGAGATGGGTGCTGACATCGATAGAGAGACTGTGTTAAAGAGAGTGCAGCTGGGATTGATAGAGAGAATGTGTTAAAGTGAGGGGAGCTGGGATTGATAGAGAGACTGTGTTAAAGAGAGGGGAGCTGGGATTGATAGAGAGACTGTGTTAAACAGAGAGGCGCTGGGATTGATAGAGAGATTGTGTTAAAGAGAGTGGAGCTGGGATTGATAGAGAGAATGTGTGAAAGAGAGGGGAGCAGGGATTGATAGAGAGACTGTGTTAAAGAGATGGGAGCTGGGATTGATATAGAGACTGTGTGAAAGAGAGGGGAGCTTGTATTGATGGACTGTGTGAAAGAGAGGGGTGCTGGGATTGATAGAGAGGCTGTGTTAAAGAGGTGGGAGCTGGGATTGATAGAGATACTATGTGAAAGAGAGGAGTGCTGGGATTGATAGAGAGACTGTGTTAAAAAGAGGGGTCGAGCTGGGATTGATAGAGAGACTGTGTTAAAGAGAGGGAGCTGGGATTGATCGAGAGACTGTGTTAATGAGAGGGGAGCTGGGATTAATTAGAGACTGTGTTAAAGAGAGAAGAGCTGGGATTGATAGATGGACTGTGTTAAAGAGAGGGGAGCTGGGATTGATAGAGAGACTGTGAAAGTGAGGGGAGCTGGGATTGATAGTGAGACTGTGTTAAAGAAATGGGAGCTGGGATTGATAGAGAGAGTGTATTAAAGAGAGGGGAGCTGGGATTGATGGACTCTGTGTAAGAGAGGTGAGCTGGGATTGATAGAGAAACTGTGTTAAAGAGAGGGAGCTGGGATTGATAGAGAGACTGTGTTAAAGAGAGGGGTGCTGGGATTGATAGAGAGATTCTGTGAAAAAGAGGGGAGCTGGGATTGATAGAGAGACTGTGTGAAAGAGAGGGGAGCTGGGATTGATAGAGAGACTGTGTTAAAGAGAGGGGAGCTGGGATTGATAGAGAGATTGTGTTAAAGACAGGGGAGCTTGGATTTATAGAGAGAATGTTTGAAAGAGAGGGGTGCTGGGATTGATAGAGAGACTGTGTTAAAGAGAGGGGAGCTGGAATTGATAGAGAGACTGTGTTAAAGAGAGGGGAGCTGGGATTGATGGACTGTGTGAAAGAGAGGGGAGCTGGGATTGATAGAGAGTCTGAGTTAAAGAGAGGGGAGCTGGGATTGATAGAGAGACTGTGTTAAAGAGACGGGAGCTGGGATTGATAGAGAGATTGTGTTAAAGAGATTGGAGCTGGGATTGATAGAGAGAATGTGTGAAAGAGAGGGGAGATGGGATTGACAGAGAGACTGTGTTAAAGAGATGGGAGCTGGGATTGATAGAGAGACTGTGTGAAAGAGAGGGGAGCTGGTATTGATGGACCTTGTGAAAGAGAGGGGTGCTGGTATTGATAGAGAGTCTGTGTTAAAGAGTTGGGAGCTGGGATTGATAGAGAGACTATGTGAAAGAGAGGGGTGCTGGGATTGATAGAGAGACTGTGTTAAAGAGAGGGGAATTGGGATTGAAAGACGGTGTGAAAGGGAGGGGAGCAGGGATTGATCGAGAGACTGTGTTAAAGAGAGGGGAGCTGGGATTGATGGAGAGAATGTTAAAGATTGGGGAGCTGGGATTGATAGAGAGACTTTGTTAAAGAGAGGGGAGCTGGGATTGATGGAGAGACATTTTGAAAGAGAGGGGAGCTGAGATTGATAGAGAGACTGTGTGATAGAGAGGGGAGCTGGGATTGATAGAGAGTCTGTGTGAAAGAGAAGGGAGCTGGGAACGATAGAGAGACTGTGTTAGAGAGGGGAGCTTGGATTGATAGACTGTGTTAAAGAGATGGGAGCTGGGATTTACAGAGAGACTGTGTTAAAGAGAGGGGAGCTGGGATCGATAGAGAGGCTGTGTTAAAGAGAGGGGAGCTGGGATTGATAGAGAGACTGTGTGAAAGAGAGGGGAGCTGGGATTGATATACTGTGTTAAAGAGATAGGTGCTGATATCGAGAGAGAGACTGTGATAAAGAGAGGGGAGCTTGGAACGATAGAGAGACAGTGTTTAAGAGAGGGGAGTGGGATCGATAGAGAGACTGTGTGAAAGAGAGGGGAGCTGGGATTGAAAGAGAGACTATGTGAAAGAGAGGGGTGCTGGGATTGATAGAGAGACTATGTGAAAGAGAGGGGTGCTGGGATTGATAGAGAGACTGTGTTAAAGAGAGGGGAGCTGGGATTGATAGAGAGACTGTGTTAAAGAGAGGGGAGCTGGGATTGATAGTGAGACTGTGTTAAAGAGAGGGGAGCTGGGATTGATAGAGAGAATGTATTAAAGAGAGGGGAGCTGGGATTGATGGTCTCTGTGTAAGAGAGGTGAGCTGCGATTGATAGAGAGACTGTGTTAAAGAGAAGGAGCTGGGATTGATAGAGAGACTGTGAAAGTGAGGGGAGCAGGGATTGATATAGAGACTGTGTTAAAGAGAGGGGTGCTGGGATTCATGGAGAGACTGTATTAAAGAGAGTGGAGCTGGGATTGATAGTCAGTGTTAAAGAGAGGGGAGCAGGGATTGATGGAGAGACTGTGTTAAAGAGAGGGGAGCTGGGATTGATAGTGAGACTGTGTTAAAGAGAGGGGAGCTGGGATTGATAGACAGACTGTGTTCAAGAGAGGGAGCTGGGATTGATAGAGAGACTGTGTTAAAGAGAGGGGTGCTGGGATTGATAGAGAGAATGTGTTAAAGAGATGGGAGCTGGGATTGATATAGAGACTGTGTGAAAGAGAGGGGAGCTTGTATTGATGGACTGTGTGAAGGAGAGGGGTGCTGGGATTGATAGAGAGGCTGTGTTAAAGAGGTGGGAGCTGGGATTGATAGAGAGACTATGTGAAAGAGAGGGGTGCTGGGATTGAAAGAGAGACTGTGTTAAAGAGAGGGGAGCTGGGATTGATAGAGAGACTGTGTTAAAGAGAGGGGAGCTGGGATTCATCGAGAGACTGTGTTAAAGAGAGGGGAGCTGGGATTGATATAGAGACTGTGTTAAAGAGAGAAGAGCTGGGATTGATAGATGGACTGTGTTAAAGAGAGGGGAGCTGGGATTGATAGAGAGACTGTGAAAGTGAGGGGAGCAGGGATTGATATAGAGACTGTGTTAAAGATAGGGGTGCTGGGATTCATGGAGAGACTGTATTAAAGAGAGTGGAGCTGGGATTGATAGTCTGTGTTAAAGAGAGGGGAGCAGGGATTGATGGAGAGACTGTGTTAAAGAGAGGGGAGCTGGGATTGATAGAGGGAATGTGTGAAAGAGAGTGGAGCTGGGATTGATGGACTTTGTGTAAGAGAGGTGAGCTGGGATTGATAGAGAGACTGTGTGAAAGAGATGGGAGCTGGGGTTGATAGAGAGTCTGTGTGAAAGAGAGGGGAGCTGGGAACGATAGAGAGACTGTGTTAGAGAGGGGAGCTTGGATTGATAGACTGTGTTAAAGAGATGGGAGCTGGGATTTACAGAGAGACTGTGTTAAAGAGAGGGGAGTTGGGATCGATAGAGAGACTGTTTTAAAGAGAGGGGAGCTGGGATTGATAGAGAGACTGTGTGAAAGAGAGGGGAGCTGGGATTGATAGACTGTGTTAAAGAGATGGGTGCTGACATCGATAGAGAGACAGTGTTAAAGAGAGGGGAGCTGGGATCGATAGAGAGACAGTGTTAAAGAGAGGGGAGCTGGGATCGAATGAGAGACTGTGTGAAAGAGAGGGGAGCTGGGATTGAAAGAGAGACTTTGTTACAGAGAGGGGAGCTGGGATTGAAAGAGAGACTTTGTTACAGAGAGGGAAACTGGGATTGATAGAGAGACTGTGTTAAAGACAGGGGTGCTGGGATTGATAGAGAGACTGTGTTAAAGAGAGGGGAGCTGGGATTGATAGAGAGACTGTGTTAAAGAGAGGGGAGCTGGGATTGATAGAGAGATTGTGTTAAAGAGTGGGGAGCTGGGATTTATAGAGAGAATGTTTGAAAGAGAGGGGTGCTGGGATTGATAGAGAGAATGTGTTAAAGATCGGGGAGCTGGAATTGATAGAGAGACTGTGTTAAAGAGAGGGGAGCTGGGATTGTTGGACTGTGTGAAAGAGAGGGGAGCTGGGATTGATAGAGAGTCTGAGTTAAAGAGAGGGGAGCTGGGATTGATAGAGAGACTGTGTTAAACAGAGATGCGCTGGGATTGATAGTGAGATTGTGTTAAAGAGAGTGGAGCTGGGATTGATAGAGAGAATGTGTGAAAGAGAGGGGAGCAGGGATTGATAGAGAGACTGTGTTAAAGAGATGGGAGCTGGGATTGATATAGAGACTGTGTGAAAGAGAGGGGAGCTTGTATTGATGGACTGTGTGAAAGAGAGGGGTGCTGGGATTGATAGAGAGGCTGTGTTAAAGAGGTGGGAGCTGGGATTGATAGAGAGACTATGTGAAAGAGAGGAGTGCTGGGATTGATAGAGAGACTGTGTTAAAGAGAGGGGAGCTGGGATTGATCGAGAGACTGTGTTAAAGAGAGGGGAGCTGGGATTGATTAGAGACTGTGTTAAAGAGAGGGGAGCTGGGATTGATAGATGGACTGTGTTAAAGAGAGGGGAGCTGGGATTGATAGAGAGACTGTGAAAGTGAGGGGAGCTGGGATTGATATAGAGACTGTGTTAAAGAGAGGGGTGCTGGGATTCATGGAGAGACTGTATTAAAGAGAGTGGAGCTGGGATTGATAGTGAGACTGTGTTAAAGAGATGGGAGCTGGGATTGATAGAGAGAGTGTATTAAAGAGAGGGGAGCTGGGATTGATGGACTCTGTGTAAGAGAGGTGAGCTGGGATTGATAGAGAAATTGTGTTAAAGAGAGGGAGCTGGGATTGATAGAGAGACTGTGTTAAAGAGAGGGGTGCTGGGATTGATAGAGAGATTCTGTGAAAAAGAGGGGAGCTGGGATTGATAGAGAGACTGTGTGAAAGAGAGGGGAGCTGGGATTGATAGAGAGACTGTGTTAAAGAGAGAGGAGCTGGGATTGATAGAGAGATTGTGTTAAAGACAGGGGAGCTTGGATTTATAGAGAGAATGTTTGAAAGAGAGGGGTGCTGGGTTTGATAGAGAGACTGTGTTAAAGAGAGGGGAGCTGGAATTGATAGAGAGACTGTGTTAAAGAGAGTGGAGCTGGGATTGATGGACTGTGTGAAAGAGAGGGGAGCTGGGATTGATAGAGAGTCTGAGTTAAAGAGAGGGGAGCTGGGATTGATAGAGAGACTGTGTTAAAGAGACGGGAGCTGGGATTGATAGAGAGATTGTGTTAAAGAGAGTGGAGCTGGGATTGATAGAGAGAATGTGTGAAAGAGAGGGGAGATGGGATTGATAGAGAGACTGTGTTAAAGAGATGGGAGTTGGGATTGATAGAGAGACTGTGTGAAAGAGAGGGGAGCTGGTATTGATGGACCTTGTGAAAGAGAGGGGTGCTGGGATTGATAGAGAGTCTGTGTTAAAGAGGTGGGAGCTGGGATTGATAGAGAGACTATGTGAAAGAGAGGGGTGCTGGGATTGATAGAGAGACTGTGTTAAAGAGAGGGGAATTGGGATTGAAAGACTGTGTGAAAGGGAGGGGAGCAGGGATTGATCGAGAGACTGTGTTAAAGAGAGGGGAGCTGGGATTGATGGAGAGAATGTTAAAGATTGGGGAGCTGGGATTGATAGAGAGACTTTGTTAAAGAGAGGGGAGCTGGGATTGATGGAGAGACATTTTGAAAGAGAGTGGAGCTGAGATTGATAGAGAGACTGTGTGATAGAGAGGGGAGCTGGGATTGATAGAGAGTCTGTGTGAAAGAGAAGGGAGCTGGGAACGATAGAGAGACTGTGTTAGAGAAGGGAGCTTGGATTGATAGACTGTGTTAAAGAGATGGGAGCTGGGATTTACAGAGAGACTGTGTTAAAGAGAGGGGAGCTGGGATCGATAGAGAGGCTGTGTTAAAGAGAGGGGAGCTGGGATTGATAGAGAGACTGTGTGAAAGAGAGGGGAGCTGGGATTGATAGACTGTGTTAAAGAGATAGGTGCTGATATCGAGAGAGAGACTGTGATAAAGAGAGGGGAGCTTGGATTGATAGAGAGACAGTGTTAAAGAGAGGGGAGCTGGGATCGATAGAGAGACTGTGTGAAAGAGAGGGGAGCTGGGATTGAAAGAGAGACTTTGTTACAGAGAGGGGAGCTGGGATTGATAGAGAGACTATGTGAAAGAGAGGGGAGCTGGGATTGATAGAGAGACTGTGTTAAAGAGAGGGGAGCTGGGATTGATAGTGAGATTGTGTTAAAGAGAGGGGATCTGGGATTTATAGAGAGAATGTTTGAAAGAGAGGGGTGCTCTGATTGATAGAGAGACTGTGTTAAAGATCGGGGAGCTGGAATTGATTGAGAGACTGTGTTAAAGAGAGGGGAGCTGGGATTGATGGACTGTGTGAAAGAGAGGGGAGCTGGGATTGATAGAGAGTCTGAGTTAAAGAGATGGGAGCTGGGATTGATAGAGAGACTGTGTTAAACAGAGCGGAGCTGGGATTGATAGAGAGATTGTGTTAAAGAGAGTGGAGCTGGGATTGATATAGAGAATGTGTGAAAGAGAGGGGAGCTGGGATTGATAGAGAGACGGTGTTAAAGAGATGGGAGCTGGGATTGATATAGAGACTGTGTTAAAGAGAGAAGAGCTGGGATTGATAGATGGAGTGTGTTAAAGAGAGGGGAGCTGGGATTGATAGAGAGACTGTGAAAGTGAGGGGAGCAGGGATTGATATAGAGACTGTGTTAAAGAGAGCGGTGCTGGGATCATGGAGAGACTGTATTAAGGAGAGGGGAGCTGGGATTGATAGAGAGATTGTGTTAAAGAGAGGGGAGCTTGGATTTATAGAGAGAATGTTTGAAAGAGAGGGGTGCTGGGATTGACAGAGAGACTGTGTTATAGATCGGGGAGCTGGAATTGATAGAGAGACTGTGTTAAAGAGAGGGGAGCTGGGATTGATGGACTGTGTGAAACAGAGGGGAGCTGGGATTGATAGAGAGTCTGAGTTAAAGAGAGGGGAGCTGGGATTGATAGAGAGATTGTGTTAAAGAGAGGGGAGCTGGGATTGATGGAGAGAATGTTTGAAAGAGAGGGGAGCAGGGATTGATAGAGAGACTGTGTTAAAGAGAGGGGTGCTGGGATTCATAGAGACACTGTATTAAAGAGAGTGGAGCTGTGATTGATATTCTGTGTTAAAGAGAGGGGGGCAGGGATTGATGGAGAGACTGTTTTAAAGAGAGGGCAGCAGGGATTGATAGTGACTCTGTGTTAAAGAGAGGGGAGCTGGAATTGATCGAGAGAATGTGTGAAAGAGAGGGGAGCTGGGATTGATGGACTCTGTGTAAGAGAGGTGAGCTGGGATTGATAGAGAGACTGTGTTAAAGAGAGGGAGCTGGGATTGATGCAGAGACTGTGTGAAAGAGGGGAGCAGGGATTGATAGAGAGACTGTGTTAAAGAGAGGGGAGCTGGGATTGATAGAGAGATTGTGTTAAAGAGAGGGGAGCTTGGATTTATAGAGAGAATGTTGGAAAGAGAGGGGTGCTGGGATTGATAGAGAGACTGTGTTAAAGATCGGGGAGCTGGAATTGATAGAGAGACTTTGATAAAGAGAGGGGAGCTGGGATTGATGGACTGTGTGAAAGAGAGGGGAGCTGGGATTGATAGAGAGTCTGAGTTAAAGAGAGGGGAGCTGGGATTGATAGAGAGACTGTGTTAAACAGAGTGGAGCTGGGATTGATAGAGAGATTGTGTTAAAGAGAGTGGAGCTGGGATTGATAGAGAGAATGTGTGAAAGAGAGGGGAGCTGCGATTGATAGAGAGACAGTGTTAAAGAGATGGGAGCTGGGATTGATATAGAGACTGTGTGAAAGAGAGGGGAGCTTTTATTGATGGACTTTGTGAAAGAGAGGGGTGCTGGGATTGATCGAGAGACTGTGTTAAAGAGAGGGGAGCTGGGATTGATACAGAGAATGTTAAAGATTGGGGAGCTGGGATTGATAGAGAGACTTTGTTAAAGAGAGGGGAGCTGGGATTGATGGAGAGACATTTTGAAAGAGAGGGGAGCTGAGATTGATAGAGAGACTGTGTGATAGAGAGGGGAGCTGGGATTGATAGAGAGTCTGTGTGAAAGAGAAGGGAGCTGGGAACGATAGAGAGACTGTGTTAGAGAGGGGAGCTTGGATTGATAGACTGTGTTAAAGAGATGGGAGCTGGGATTTACAGAGAGACTGTGTTAAAGAGAGGGGAGCTGGGATCGATAGAGAGGCTGTGTTAAAGAGAGGGGAGCTGGGATTGATAGAGAGACTGTGTGAAAGAGAGGGGAGCTGGGATTGATAGACTGTGTTAAAGAGATAGGTGCTGATATCGAGAGAGAGACTGTGATAAAGAGAGGGGAGCTTGGATCGATAGAGAGACAGTGTTAAAGAGAGGGGAGCTGGGATCGATAGAGAGACTGTGTGAAAGAGAGGGGAGCTGGGATTGAAAGAGAGACTTTTTTACAGAGAGGGGAGCTGGGATTGATAGAGAGACTACGTGAAAGAGAGGGGTGCTGGGATTGATAGAGAGACTGTGTTAAACAGAGGGGAGCTGGGATTGATAGAGAGACTGTGTTAAAGAGAGGGGAGCTCGGATTGATAGTGAGATTGTGTTAAAGAGAGGGGATCTGGGATTTATAGAGAGAATGTTTGAAAGAGAGGGGTGCTCTGATTGATAGAGAGACTGTGTTAACGAACGGGGAGTTGGAATTGATAGAGAGACTGTGTTAAAGAGAGGGGAGCTGGGATTGATGGACTGTGTGAAAGAGAGGGGAGCTGGGATTGATAGAGAGTCTGAGTTAAAGAGATGGGAGCTGGGATTGATAGAGAGACTGTGTTAAACAGAGCGGAGCTGGGATTGATAGAGAGATTGTGTTAAAGAGAGTGGAGCTGGGATTGATATAGAGAATGTGTGAAAGAGGGGAGCTGGGATTGATAGAGAGACTGTGTTAAAGAGATGGGAGCTGGGATTGATATAGAGACTGTGTGAAAGAGAGGGGAGCTTGTATTGATGGACTTTTTGAAAGAGAGGGGTGCTGGGATTGATAGAGAGGCTGTGTTAAAGAGGTGGGAGCTGGGATTGATAGAGAGACTATGTGAAAGAGAGGGTGCTGGGATTGATAGAGAGACTGTGTTAAAGAGAGGTGAGCTGGGATTGATAGAGAAACTGTGTTAAAGAGAGGGGAGCTGGGATTGATAGAGAGACTGTGTTAAAGAGAGGGGAGCTGGGATTGATCGAGAGACTGTGTTAAAGAGAGGGGAGCTGGGATTGATATAGAGACTGTGTTAAAGAGAGAAGAGCTGGGATTGATAGATGGACTGTGTTAAAGAGAGGGGAGCTGGGATTGATAGAGAGACTGTGAAAGTGAGGGGAGCAGGGATTGATATAGAGACTGTGTTAAAGAGAGCGGTGCTGGGATTCATGGAGAGACTGTATTAAGGAGAGGGGAGCTGGGATTGATAGAGAGATTGTGTTAAAGAGAGGGGAGCTTGGATTTATAGAGAGAATGTTTGAAAGAGAGGGGTGCTGGGATTGATAGAGAGACTGTGTTATAGATCGGGGAGCTGGAATTGATAGAGAGACTGTGTTAAAGAGAGGGGAGCTGGGATTGATGGACTGTGTGAAAGAGAGGGGAGCTGGGATTGATAGAGAGTCTGAGTTAAAGAGAGGGGAGCTGGGATTGATAGAGAGATTGTGTTAAAGAGAGGGGAGCTGGGATTGATAGAGAGAATGTTTGAAAGAGAGGGGAGCAGGGATTGATAGAGAGACTGTGTTAAAGAGATGGGAGCTGGGATTGATTGAGAGTCTGTGTGAAAGAGAGGGGAGCTGGGAACAATAGAGAGACTGTGTTAGAGAGGGGAGCTTGGATTGATAGACTGTGTTAAAGAGATGGGAGCTGGGATTTACAGAGAGACTGTGTTAAAGAGAGGGGAGCTGGGATCGATAGAGACTGTGTTAAAGAGAGGGGAGCTGGGATTGATAGACTGTGTGAAAGAGAGGGGAGCTGGGATTGATAGAGAGACAGTGTTAAAAAGAGGGGAGCTGGGATCGATAGAGAGACTGTGTGAAAGAGAGGGGAGCTGGGATTGAAAGAGAGACTATGTTACAGAGAGGGGAGCTGGGATTGATAGAGAGACTATGTGAAAGTGAGGGGTGCTGGGATTGATAGAGAGACTGTGTTAAAGAGAGGGGAGCTGGGATTGAAAGAGGGACTGTGTTAAAGAGAGGGGAGCTGGGATTGATAGAGAGATTGTGTTAAAGAGAGGGGAGCTGGGATTGATAGAGAGACTGTGTTAAAGAGAGGGGTGCAGGGATTGATGGACTGTGTGAAAGAGAGGGGAGCTGTGATTGATAGAGAGTCTGAGTTAAAGAGAGGGGAGCTGGGATTGATAGAGAGACTGTGTTAAACAGAGCGGAGCAGGGATTGATAGAGAGATTGTGTGAAAGAGAGGGGTGCTGGAATTGATAGAGAGGCTGTGTTAAAGAGGTGGGAGCTGGGATTGATAGAGAGACTTTGTGAAAGAGAGGGGTGCTGGGATTGATAGAGAGACTGTGTTAAAGAGAGGGGAGCTGGGATTGATCGAGAGACTGTGTTAAAGAGAGGGGAGCTGGGATTGATAGAGCGACTTTGTTAAAGAGAGGGGAGCTGGGATTGATCGAGAGACTGTTTTAAAGAGAGGGGAGCTGTGATTGATATAGAGACTGTGTTAAAGAGAGAAGAGCTGGGATTGATAAATGGACTGTGTTAAAGAGAGGGGAGCTGGGATTGATAGAGAGACTGTGAAAGTGAGGGGAGCTGGGATTGATATAGAGACTGTGTTAAAGAGAGGGGTGCTGGGATTCATGGAGACACTGTATTAAAGAGAGTGGAGCTGGGATTGATAGAGAGACTGTGTTAAAGAGAGGGGAGCTGGGATTGATAGAGAGACTGTGTTAAAGATCGGGGAGCTGGAATTGATAGAGAGACTGTGTTAAAGAGAGGGGAGCTGGGATTGATAGAGAGACTGTGTGAAAGAGAGGGGAGCTGGGATTGATAGAGAGACTGTGTTAAAGAGAGGGGAGCTGGGATTGATGGAGAGACTGTGTTAAAGAGAGGGTAGCTGGGATTGATTGAGAGACTGTGTTAAAGAGAGTGGAGCTGGGATTGATAGAGAGACTGTGTTAAAGAGATGGGAGCTGGGATTGATAGAGAGACTGTGTTAAAGAGAGGGGAGCTGGGATTGATAGAGAGACTGTGTTAAATAAAGGGGAGCTGGGATTGATATAGAGACTGTGTAAAAGAGAGAGGAGCTGGGATTGATAGATGGACTGTGTTAAAGAGAGGGGAGCTGGGATTGATAGAGAGACTGTGAAAGTGAGGGGAGCTGGGATTGGTATAGAGACTGTGTTAAAGAGAGGGGAGCTGGGATTGATAGAGTGACTGTGTGAAAGAGAAGGGAGGTGGGATTGATCGAGAGACTGTGTTAAAGAGAGGGGAGCTGGGATTGATGGAGAGAATGTTAAAGAGAGGGGAGCTGGGATTGAAAGAGAGACTTTGTTACAGAGAGGGGTGCTGGGATTGATGGAGAGACTGTGTTAAAGAGAGGGGAGCTGGGATTGATAGGGAGACTGTGTTAAAGAGAGGGGAGCTGGGATTGATGGAGTGACTGTGTTACAGAGAGGGGAGCTGGGATTGATAGTGAGACTGTGTTAAAGAGAGGGGAGTTGGGATCGATAGAGAGACTGTGTTAAAGAGAGCGGAGCTGGGATTGATAGAGAGACAGTGTTAAAGAGAGGGGAGCTGGGATTGATAGACTGTGAGAAAGAGAGGGGAGCTGGGATTGAAAGAGAGACTTTGTTACAGAGAGGGGTGCTGG
The DNA here is from genome assembly GCA_026770705.1 of Isurus oxyrinchus. Classification (NCBI taxonomy): domain Eukaryota; kingdom Metazoa; phylum Chordata; class Chondrichthyes; order Lamniformes; family Lamnidae; genus Isurus; species Isurus oxyrinchus. The sequence continues at coordinate 788,466 of JANJGN010000238.1, forward strand.
GATTGATGGAGAGACTGTGTTAAAGAGAGGGGAGCTGGGATTGATAGGGAGACTGTGTTAAAGAGAGGGGAGCTGGGATTGATGGAGTGACTGTGTTACAGAGAGGGGAGCTGGGATTGATAGTGAGACTGTGTTAAAGAGAGGGGAGTTGGGATCGATAGAGAGACTGTGTTAAAGAGAGCGGAGCTGGGATTGATAGAGAGACAGTGTTACAGAGAGGGGAGCTGGGATCGATAGAGAGACTGTGTTAAAGAGAGGGTAGCTGGGATTGATAGAGAGACTGTGTTAAAGAGAGGGGAGCTGGGATTGATAGAGAGACTGTGTGAAAGAGAGGGGAGCTGGGATTGATAGACTGTGTTAAAGAGAGGGGAGCTGGGATTGATAGAGAGACTGTGTGAAAGAGAGGGGAGCTGGGATTGATAGACTGTGTTAAAGAGAGGGGAGCTGGGATTGATAGAGAGACTTTGTTGAAGAGAAGGGAGCTGGGATCGATAGAGAGACTGTGTTGAAGAGAAGGGAGCTTGGATCGATAGAGAGACTGTGTTAAAGAGAGGGGAGCTGGGATCGATAGAGAGACACTGTTAAAGAGAGGGGAGCTGGGATCGACAGAGAGACTGTGTTAAAGAGAGAGGAGCTGGCATTGATACAGACACTGTGTTAAAGAGAGGGGTGCTGGGATTGATAGACTGTGTTAAAGAGAGGAGAGCTGGGATTGGAAGACAGACTGTGTTAAAGAGGGGGATCTGGGATTGATAGAGAGACTGTGTTAAAGACAGGGGAGCTGGGATTGAAAGACAGACTGTGTGAAAGAGACGGGAGCTGGGATTGAAGGACTGTGTGAAAGAGAGGTTTGCTGGTATCGACAGAGAGACTGTGTGAAAGAGAGGGTAGCTGGGATTGATGGACTGTGTGAAAGATAGGTGAGCTGGGATCGATAGAGAGACTGTGTTAAAGAGAGGGGAGCTGAGTTTGAAAGAGATACAGTGTTAAAGAGAGGGGAGCTGGGATTGATAGAGAGACTGTGCTAAAGAGAGGGGAGCTGGGATTGATAGAAAGACTGTGTTAAAGAGAGGGGAGTTGGGATCGATAGAGAGACTGTGTTAAAGTGAAGGGAGCTGGGATCGATAGAGAGACTGTGTTAAAGAGAGCGGAGCTGGGATCGATAGAGAGTCAGTATTAAAGAGAGGGGAGCTGGGATCGATAGAGAGACTGTGTTAAAGAGAGGGGAGCCGGGATTGATAGACTGTGTTAAAGAGAGGGGAGCTGAGATCGATAGAGAGACTGTGTTAAAGAGAAGGGAGCTGGGATCGATAGAGAGACTGTGTTAAAGAGAGGGGAGCTGGGATTAATGGACAGACTGTGTTAAAGAGAGGGGAGCAGGGATTGATAGAGAGACTGTGTTAAAGAGAGGGGAGACTGGATTGATAGAGAGACTGTGTGAAAGAGAGGGGAGCTGGGATTGAAAGAGTGTGTTAAAGAGAGGGGAGATGGGATTGAAAGAGAGACAATGTTAAAGAGGGGGAGCTGGGATTGATAGAGAGACTGTGTTAAAGACAGGGGAGCTGCGATCGATCGAGAGACTGTGAAAGAGAGGGGAGCTGCGATTGATAGAGAGACTGTGTTAAAGAGAGGGACATTGGATTGATAGAGAGACTGTGTTAAAGAGAGGAGAGCTGGGATCGATAAAGAGTCTGTGGTAAAGACAGGGGAACTGAGATTGAAAGAGAGACTGTGTTATTGAGAGGGGAGCTGGGATTGATAGAGAGACTGTGCTAAAGAGAGGGGAGCAGGAATCTATAGAGAGACTGTGTTAGAGCGAGGGGAGCTGCGATTGATTGAGAGACTGTGTGAAAGATAGGGGAGCTGGGATTGATAGAGAGACCGTGTTAAAGAGAGGGGAGCTGGGATCGATTGATTGACTGTGTTAAAGAGAGCTGATCTGGGATCGATATAGCGTCTGTGTTAAAGCGAGTGGAGCTGGGATCGGTAGAAAGCCTGTGTTAAAGATAGGGGAGCTGGGATTGATAGAGGGACTGTGTTAAAGGCAGGGGAGCAGGGATTGATAGAGAGACTTTGTTAAAGAGAGGGGAGCTGGGATTGATAAAGAGACTGTGTTAAAGAGAGGGGAGCTGGGATTGATAGAGAGACTGTGTTAAAGAGAGGGGAGCCGGGATTGATAGAAAGACTGTGTTAAAGAGAGGGGAGCTGGGATTGATAGAGAGACTGTGTTAAAGAGAGGGGAGCTGGGATCGATAGAGAGACTGTGTTAAAGAGAGGGGTGCTGGGATTGATAGAGAGACTGTGTTAAAGAGAGGGGAGCTGGGATTAATCGAGGGACTGTTTGAAAGAGAGGGGAACTGGGATTGATGGACTGTGTGAAAGAGAGGGGAGCTGGGATTGATATAGAGACTGTGTTAAAGAGAGGGGAGCTGGGATTGATTGAGAGACTGTGTTAAAGAGAGGGGAGCTGGGATTGATAGAGGGACTGTGTTAAAGAGAGGGTAGCTGGGATTGATAGAGAGACTGTGTTAAAGAGAGGGGAGCTGGGATCGATAGAGAGACTGTGTGAAAGAGAGGGGAGCTGTGATTGATAGAGACACTGTGTTAAAGAGAGGGGAGCTGGGATTGATAGAGAGACTGTGTGAAAGAGAGGGGAGCTGGGATTGATGGACTGTGTGAAAGAGAGGGGAGCTGGGATTGATAGACTGTGTGAAAGAGAGGGGAGCTGGGTTTGATAGAGAGTCTGTCTTAAAGAGAGGGGAGCTGGGATTGATAGAGAGACTGTGTTAAAGAGAGGGGAGCTGGGATTGATAGAGAGAATGTGGTAAAGAGAGTGGAGCTGGGATTGATAGAGAGACTGTGTTAAAGAGCGCGGTGCTGGGATTGATGGAGTGACTGTGTTAAAGAGAGGGGAGCTGGGATTGATAGAGAGACTGTGTTAAAGAAAGGGGAGCTGGGATTGATAGAGAGACTGTGTTAAAGAGAGGGGAGCTGGTATTGATAGATAGACTGTGTTAAAGAGAGGGTAGCTGGGATTGATAGCGAGGCTGTGTTAAAGAGTGTGGAGCTGGGATCGATAGAGAGACTGTGTTAAAGATAGGGGCGCTGGGATTGATAGACTGTGTTAAACAGAGGGGTGCTGGGATTGATAGGGAGACTGTGTGAAAGGGAGGGGAGCTGGGATTGATAGACTGTGTTAAAGAGAGGGGAGCTGGGATCGATAGAGAGGCTGTGTTAGACAGAGGGGAGCTGGGATCGATAGAGAGACTGTGTTAGAGAGGGGAGCTGGGTTTGATGGAGAGACTGTGTTAAAGAGAGAGGATCTGGGATCGATAGAGAGACTGTGTTAAAGAGAGGGGAGCTGCGATTAATGGAGAGATTGTGTTTAAGAGAGGGTAGCTGGGATTGATAGAGACACTGTGTTTAAGAGAGAGGAGCTGGGATCGATAGAGAGACTGTGTTCGAGAAAGGGGAGCTGCGATTGATAGAGAGACTGTGTGAAAGATAGGGGAGCTGGGATTGATAGAGAGACTGTGTTAAAGAGAGGGGAGCTGGGATTGATAGAGTGACTTTGTAAAAGAGAGGGGAGCTGGGATTGATAGAGAGACTGTGTTAAAGAGAGGGGAGCTGGGATCGATAGAGAGACTGTGTTAAAGAGAGGGGACCTGGGATCGATAGAGAGACTGTTTTAAAGAGAGGGAATCTGGGATTGATAGACTGTGTTAAAGAGAGGGGAGCTGGGATTGATAGAGAGACTGTGTTAAAGAGAGGGGAGCTGGGATTGATAGAGAGACTGTGTTAAAGAGAGGGGAGCTGGGATTGTGAGAGAGACTGTGTTAAAGTGAGGGGAGCTGGGATTAATGGAGAGACTGTGTTAAAGAGAGGGGAGCTGAATTTGATAGAGAGACTTTGTTAAAGAGAGGGGAGCTGGGATTAATGGAGAGACTGTGTTAAAGAGAGGGGAGCAGGGATTGATAGAGAGACTGTGTTAAAGAGACGGGAGCTGGGATTGATAGAGGGACTGTGTTAATGACAGGGGAGCTGGGATTGATAGAGAGACTGTCTGACAGAGAGGGGAGATGGGATTGATAGAGAGACTGTGTGAAAGAGAGGGAAACTGGGATTAATAGAGAGACTGTGTTAATGAGAGGGGAGTTGGATTGATAGAGAGACTGTGTTAAAGAGAGGGGAGCTGGGATTGATAGAGAGACTGTGTGAAAGCGAGTGGAGCTGGGATCGATAGAGAGACTGTTTTAAAGAGAGGGGAGCTGGGATTGTTAGAGAGACTGTGTTAAAGAGAGGGGAGCTGGGATTGATGGAGAGATTGTGTTAAAGAGAGGTTAGCTGTGATCGATAGAGAGACTGTGTCAAAGAGAGGGGAGCTGGGATTGATAGAGAGACTGTGTTAAAGAGAGGGGAGCTGGGATTGATAGCGAGACTGTGTGATAGAGAGGGGAGCTGGGATTGATGGTCTGTGCGAAAGAGAGGGGAGCTTGGTTTGATAGAGAGACTGTGTTCAAGAGAGGGGAGCTGGGATTGATAGAGAGACTGTGTTCAAGAGAGGTGAGCTGGGATTGATAGAGAGACTGTGTTGAAGAGAGGGGAGCTGGGATTGATAGAGAGCCTGTGTAAAAGAGAGTGGAGCTGGGATTGATAGAGAGACTGTGTTAAAGAACGGGGTGCTGGGATTGATGGAGAGACTGTGTTAAAGAGAGGGGAGCTGGGATTGATAGAGAGACTGTGTTAAAGAAAGGGGAGCTGGGATTGATAGAGAGACTGTATTAAAGAGAGCGGAGCTGGTATTGATAGAGAGACTGTGTTAAAGAGAGGGTAGCTGGGATTGATAGCGAGGCTGTGTGAAAGGGAGGGGAGCTGGGATTGATAGACTGTGTTAAAGAGAGGGGAGCAGGGATCGATAGAGAGACTGTGTTAGAGAGAGGGGAGCTGGGATCGATAGAGTGACTGTGTTAGAGAGGGGAGCTGGGATTGATGGAGACACTGTGTTAAAGAGAGGGATCTGGGATCGATAGAGAGACTGTGTTAAAGAGAGGGGAGCTGGGATTAATGGAGAGATTGTGTTAAAGAGAGGGGAGCTGGGATTGATAGAGAGACTGTGTTAAAGAGAGGGGAGCTGCGATTGATAGAGAGACTGTGTGAAAGATAGGGGAGCTGGGATTGATAGAGAGACTGTGTTAAAGAAAGGGGAGCTGGGATTGCTAGAGAGACTGTATTAAAGAGAGGGGAGCTGGTATTGATAGACTGTGTTAAAGAGAGGGTAGCTGGGATGGATAGCGAGGCTGTGTTAAAGAGAGGGGAGCTGGGATTGATAGACTGTGTTAAAGAGAGGGGAGCTGGGATTGATAGAGAGACTGTGTGAAAGGGAGGGGAGCTGGGATTGATAGACTGTGTTAAAGAGAGGGGAGCTGGGATCGATAGAGAGACTGTGTTAGAGAGAGGGGAGCTGGGATCGATAGAGAGACTGTGTTAGAGAGGGGAGCTGGGAATGATGGAGAGACTGTGTTAAAGAGAGGGATCTGGGATCGATAGAGAGACTGTGTTAAAGAGAGGGGAGCTGGGATTAATGGAGAGATTGTGTTAAAGAGAGGGGAGCTGGGATTGATAGAGTGACTGTGTTAAAGAGAGGGGAGCTGCGATTGATAGAGAGACTGTGTGAAAGATAGAGGAGCTAGTATTGATAGAGAGACTGTGTGAAAGATAGGGGAGCTGGGATTGATAGAGAGACTCTGTTAAAGCGAGGGGAGCTGGGATTGATAGAGAGACTTTGTTAAAGTGAGGGGAGCTGGGATTGATAGAGAGACTGTGTTAAAGAGAGGGGAGCTGGGATTGACAGAGAGACTGTGTTAAAGAGAGGGGATCTGGGATCAGTAGAGAGACTGTGTTAAAGAGAGGGAAACTGGGATTAATAGAGAGACTGTGTGAAAGGGAGGGGAGCTGGTATTGATAGAGAGACTGTGTTAAAGAAAGGGTAGCTGGGATTGATAGAGAGACTGTGTTAAAGAGAGGGGAGCTGGGAATGATGGAGAGACTGTGTTAAAGAGAGGGGAGCTGGGATCGATAGAGAGACTGTGTTAAAGAGAGGGGAGCTGGGTTTCATAGAGAGACTGTGTTAAAGAGAGGGGAGCTGGGATTGATCGAGAGACTGTTTGAAAGAGAGGGGAACTGGGATTGATGGACTGTGTGAAAGAGAGGGGAGCTGGGATTGATTTAGAGACTGTGTTAAAGAGACGGGAGCTGGGATTGATAGAGGGACTGTGTTAAAGAGAGGGGAGCTGGGATTGATAGACTGTGTTAAAGAGAGGGGTGCTGGGATCGATAGAGAGACTGTGTGAAAGAGAGGGGGCTGTGATTGATAGAGAGACTGTGTTAAAGAGAGGGGAGCTGGGATTGATAGAGAGACTGTGTGAAAGAGAGGGGAGCTGGGATTGATGGACTGTGTGAAAGAGAGGGGAGCTGGGATTGATAGATAGACTGTGTGAAAGAGCGGGGAGCTGGGTTTGATAGAGAGACTGTGTTAAAGAGAGGGGAGCTGGGACTGATAGAGACACTGTGTTAAAGAGAGGGGAGCTGGGATTGATAGAGAGACTGTGTTAAGGAGCGTGGAGCTGGGATTGATAGAGAGACTGTGTTAAAGAGCGGGGAGCTGGGATTGTTAGAGAGACTGTGCGAAAGAGAGGGGAGCTTGGGTTGATAGAGAGACTGTGTTAAAGAGAGGGGAGCTGGGATTGATAAAGAGACTGTGCGAAAGAGAGGGGAGCTGGGATTGATAGAGAGAATGTGTTAAATAGAGTGGAGCTGGGACTGATAGAGAGACTGTGTTAAAGAGTGTGGAGCTGGGATTGATAGAGAGACTGTGTTAAAGAGAGGGGAGCTGGGATTGATAGACTGTGTTAAAGAGAGGGGAGCTGGGATTGATAGAGAGACTGTGTTAAAGTGAAGGTAGCTGGGATTGATAGAGAGACTGTGTTAATGAGAGGGGAGCTGGGATTGATAGAGAGACTGTGTGAAAGAGAGGGGAGCTGGGATTGATATACTATGACATAGAGAGCAGAGCTGGGATTGATAGAGAGACTGTGTTAAAGAGAGGGGTGTGGGATTGATAGACTGTGTTAAAGAGAGGGGTTCTGGGTTTGTGTGAGAGAGTGTGTTAAAGAGAGGGGAGCTGGGATTGATAGAGAGACGTTGTTAAAGAGAGGGGAGACTGGATTGATAGAGAGACTGTGTGAAAGAGAGGGGAGCTGGGATTGAAACAGTGTGTTAAAGAGAGGGGAGATGGGATTGAAAGAGAGACAATGTTAAAGAGGGGGAGCTGGGATTGATAGAGAGACGTTGTTAAAGAGAGGGGAGACTGGATTGATAGAGAGACTGTGTGAAAGAGAGGGGAGCTGGGATTGAAAGAGTGTGTTAAAGAGAGGGGAGATGGGATTGAAAGAGAGACAATGTTAAAGAGGGGGAGCTGGGATTGATAGAGAGACTGTGTTAAAGACAGGGGAGCTGCGATCGATCGAGAGACTGTGAAAGAGAGGGGAGCTGCGATTGATAGAGAGACTGTGTTAAAGAGAGGGAGATTGGATTGATAGAGAGACTGTGTTAAAGAGAGGAGAGCTGGGATCGATAGAGAGTCTGTGGTAAAGACAGGGGAACTGAGATTGAAAGAGAGACTGTGTTATTGAGAGGGGAGCTGGCATTGATAGAGAGACTGTGCTAAAGAGAGGGTACTGGGATCGATAGAGAGACTGTGTTAGAGTGGGAGCTGGGATTGATAGAGAGACTGTGTTAAAGAGACGGGACCTGGGATTTATAGAGAGACTGTGTGAAAGAGAGGGGAGCTGGGATTGATAGAGAGACTGTGTGAAAGAGAGGAGAGCTGGGATTGATAGTGAAACTGTGAAAGAGAGGGGAGCTGGGATTGATGGAGAGACTGGGTTAAAGAGAGGGGAGCTCGGGTTGACAGAGAGACTGTGTTAAAGAGAGGGGAGCTGGGATTGATAGAGAGACTGTTAAAGATAGGGGAGCTGGGATTGATAGAAAGACTGTGTTAAAGAGATGGGAGCTGGGATTGATAGAGAGACTGTGTTAAAGAGAGGGGTGCTGGGATTGATGGAGATACTGTGTTAAAGTGAGGGGAGCTGGGATTGATGGAGAGACTGTGTGAAAGAGAGGGGAGCTGGGGTTGAGTGAGAGACTGTGTTAAAGACAGGGGAGCTGGGATTGATAGATTGACTGTGTTAAAGAGAGGGGATCTGGGATCGATAGACAGACTGTGTTAAAGCGAGTGGAGCTGGGATCGATAGAGAGACTGTGTTAAAGAGAGGGAAACTGCGATTGATAAGAGACAGTGTTAAAGAGAGGAGAGCTGGGATTGATAGAGAGACTGTGTTAAAGATAGGGGAGCCAGGATTGATAGAGAGACTGTGTGAAAGAGAGGGGAGCTGGGATCGATAGAGAGACTGTGTTAAAGAGAGGGGAGCTGGGATTGATAGAGAGACTGTGTTAAAGAGAGGGGTCCTGGGATCGATAGATTGACTGTGTTAAAGAGAGCGGATCTGGGATCGATAGACAGACTGTGTTAAAGCGAGTGGAGCTGGGATCGATAGAGAGACTGTGTTAAAGAGAGGGAAACTGGGATTGATTAGAGACAGTGTTAAAGAGAGGAGATCTGGGATTGATAGAGAGACTGTGTTAAAGAGAGGGGAGCAGGGATTGATAGAGAGACTGTGTTAAAGAGAGGGGAGCTGCGATTGATAGAAAGACTGTGTTAAAGACAGGGGAGCTGGGATTGATAGAGAGACTCTATGAAAGAGCGGGGAGCTGGGATTGATAGAGGGACTGTGTGAAAGAGAGGGGAGCTGGGATTGATGGACTGTGTGAAAGAGAGGGGAGCTGGGATTGATAGAGAGACTGTGTTAAAGAGAGGGGAGCTGGGATTGATAGAGAGACTGTGTTAAAGAGAGGGGAGCTGGGATCGATAGAGAGACTGTGTTAAAGAGAGGGGTGCTGGGATTGATAGAGAGACTTTGTTAAAGAGAGGGGAGCTGGGATTAATCGAGGGACTGTTTGAAAGAGAGGGGAGCTGGGATTGATATAGAGACTGTGTTAAAGAGAGGGGCGCTGGGATTGATTGAGAGACTGTGTTAAAGAGAGGGGAGCTGGGATTGATAGAGGGACTGTGTTAAAGAGAGGGTAGCTGGGATTGATAGAGAGACTGTGTTAAAGAGAGGGGAGCTGGGATCGATAGAGAGACTGTGTGAAAGAGAGGGGAGCTGGGATTGATAGAGAGACTGTGTTAAAGAGAGGGGAGCTGGGATTGATAGAGGGACTGTGTTAAAGAGAGGGGAGCTGGGATTGATAGAGAGACTGTGTGAAAGAGAGGGGAGCTGGGATTGATGGACTGTGTGAAAGAGAGGGGAGCTGGGATTGATAGACTGTGTGAAAGAGAGGGGAGCTGGGTTTGATAGAGAGTCTGTCTTAAAGAGAGGGGAGCTGGGATTGATAGAGAGACTGTGTTAAAGAGAGGGAAGCTGGGATTGATAGAGAGACTGTTTTCAAGAGAGGGGAGCTGGGATTGATAGAGAGACTGTGGTAAAGAGAGTGGAGCTGGGATTGATAGAGAGACTGTGTTAAAGAGCGGGGTGCTGGGATTGATAGAGAGAATGTGGTAAAGAGAGTGGAGCTGGGATTGATAGAGAGACTGTGTTAAAGAGAGGGGAGCTGGGATTGATAGAGAGAATGTGGTAAAGAGAGTGGAGCTGGGATTGATAGAGAGACTGTGTTAAAGAGCGGGGTGCTGGGATTGATGGAGTGACTGTGTTAAAGAGAGGGGAGCTGGGATTGATAGAGAGACTGTGTTAAAGAAAGGGGAGCTGGGATTGATAGAGAGACTGTGTTAAAGAGAGGGGAGCTGGTATTGATAGATAGACTGTGTTAAAGAGAGGGTAGCTGGGATTGATAGCGAGGCTGTGTTAAAGAGTGTGGAGCTGGGATCGATAGAGAGACTGTGTTAAAGAGAGGGGCGCTGGGATTGATAGACTGTGTTAAACAGAGGGGTGCTGGGATTGATAGAGAGGCTGTGTTAGACAGAGGGGAGCTGGGATCGATAGAGAGACTGTGTTAGAGAGGGGAGCTGGGTTTGATGGAGAGACTGTGTTAAAGAGAGGGGAGCTGCGATTAATGGAGAGATTGTGTTTAAGAGAGGGTAGCTGGGATTGATAGAGAGACTGTGTTTAAGAGAGAGGAGCTGGGATCGATAGAGAGACTGTGTTCGAGAAAGGGGAGCTGCGATTGATAGAGAGACTGTGTGAAAGATAGGGGAGCTGGGATTGATAGAGAGACTGTGTTAAAGAGAGGGGAGCTGGGATTGATAGAGAGACTGTGTTAAAGAGCGGGGTGCTGGGATTGATGGAGTGACTGTGTTAAAGAGAGGGGAGCTGGGATTGATAGAGAGACTGTGTTAAAGAAAGGGGAGCTGGGATTGATAGAGAGACTGTGTTAAAGAGAGGGGAGCTGGTATTGATAGATAGACTGTGTTAAAGAGAGGGTAGCTGGGATTGATAGCGAGGCTGTGTTAAAGAGTGTGGAGCTGGGATCGATAGAGAGACTGTGTTAAAGAGAGGGGCGCTGGGATTGATAGACTGTGTTAAACAGAGGGGTGCTGGGATTGATAGGGAGACTGTGTGAAAGGGAGGGGAGCTGGGATTGATAGACTGTGTTAAAGAGAGGGGAGCTGGGATCGATAGAGAGGCTGTGTTAGACAGAGGGGAGCTGGGATCGATAGAGAGACTGTGTTAGAGAGGGGAGCTGGGTTTGATGGAGAGACTGTGTTAAAGAGAGAGGATCTGGGATCGATAGAGAGACTGTGTTAAAGAGAGGGGAGCTGCGATTAATGGAGAGATTGTGTTTAAGAGAGGGTAGCTGGGATTGATAGAGACACTGTGTTTAAGAGAGAGGAGCTGGGATCGATAGAGAGACTGTGTTCGAGAAAGGGGAGCTGCGATTGATAGAGAGACTGTGTGAAAGATAGGGGAGCTGGGATTGATAGAGAGACTGTGTTAAAGAGAGGGGAGCTGGGATTGATAGAGTGACTTTGTAAAAGAGAGGGGAGCTGGGATTGATAGAGAGACTGTGTTAAAGAGAGGGGAGCTGGGATCGATAGAGAGACTGTGTTAAAGAGAGGGGACCTGGGATCGATAGAGAGACTGTTTTAAAGAGAGGGAATCTGGGATTGATAGACTGTGTTAAAGAGAGGGGAGCTGGGATTGATAGAGAGACTGTGTTAAAGAGAGGGGAGCTGGGATTGATAGAGAGACTGTGTTAAAGAGAGGGGAGCTGGGATTGTGAGAGAGACTGTGTTAAAGTGAGGGGAGCTGGGATTAATGGAGAGACTGTGTTAAAGAGAGGGGAGCTGAATTTGATAGAGAGACTTTGTTAAAGAGAGGGGAGCTGGGATTAATGGAGAGACTGTGTTAAAGAGAGGGGAGCAGGGATTGATAGAGAGACTGTGTTAAAGAGACGGGAGCTGGGATTGATAGAGGGACTGTGTTAATGACAGGGGAGCTGGGATTGATAGAGAGACTGTCTGACAGAGAGGGGAGATGGGATTGATAGAGAGACTGTGTGAAAGAGAGGGAAACTGGGATTAATAGAGAGACTGTGTTAATGAGAGGGGAGTTGGATTGATAGAGAGACTGTGTTAAAGAGAGGGGAGCTGGGATTGATAGAGAGACTGTGTGAAAGCGAGTGGAGCTGGGATCGATAGAGAGACTGTTTTAAAGAGAGGGGAGCTGGGATTGTTAGAGAGACTGTGTTAAAGAGAGGGGAGCTGGGATTGATGGAGAGATTGTGTTAAAGAGAGGTTAGCTGTGATCGATAGAGAGACTGTGTCAAAGAGAGGGGAGCTGGGATTGATAGAGAGACTGTGTTAAAGAGAGGGGAGCTGGGATTGATAGCGAGACTGTGTGATAGAGAGGGGAGCTGGGATTGATGGTCTGTGCGAAAGAGAGGGGAGCTTGGTTTGATAGAGAGACTGTGTTCAAGAGAGGGGAGCTGGGATTGATAGAGAGACTGTGTTCAAGAGAGGTGAGCTGGGATTGATAGAGAGACTGTGTTAAAGAGAGTGGAGCTGGGATTGATAGAGAGACTGTGTTAAAAAACGGGGTGCTGGGATTGATGGAGAGACTGTGTTAAAGAGAGGGGAGCTGGGATTGATAGAGAGACTGTGTTAAAGAAAGGGGAGCTGGGATTGATAGAGAGACTGTATTAAAGAGAGCGGAGCTGGTATTGATAGAGAGACTGTGTTAAAGAGAGGGTAGCTGGGATTGATAGCGAGGCTGTGTGAAAGGGAGGGGAGCTGGGATTGATAGACTGTGTTAAAGAGAGGGGAGCAGGGATCGATAGAGAGACTGTGTTAGATAGAGGGGAGCTGGGATCGATAGAGTGACTGTGTTAGAGAGGGGAGCTGGGATTGATGGAGACACTGTGTTAAAGAGAGGGATCTGGGATCGATAGAGAGACTGTGTTAAAGAGAGGGGAGCTGGGATTAATGGAGAGATTGTGTTAAAGAGAGGGGAGCTGGGATTGATAGAGAGACTGTGTTAAAGAGAGGGGAGCTGCGATTGATAGAGAGACTGTGTGAAAGATAGGGGAGCTGGGATTGATAGAGAGACTGTGTTAAAGAAAGGGGAGCTGGGATTGCTAGAGAGACTGTATTAAAGAGAGGGGAGCTGGTATTGATAGACTGTGTTAAAGAGAGGGTAGCTGGGATGGATAGCGAGGCTGTGTTAAAGAGAGGGGAGCTGGGATTGATAGACTGTGTTAAAGAGAGGGGAGCTGGGATTGATAGAGAGACTGTGTGAAAGGGAGGGGAGCTGGGATTGATAGACTGTGTTAAAGAGAGGGGAGCTGGGATCGATAGAGAGACTGTGTTAGAGAGAGGGGAGCTGGGATCGATAGAGAGACTGTGTTAGAGAGGGGAGCTGGGAATGATGGAGAGACTGTGTTAAAGAGAGGGATCTGGGATCGATAGAGAGACTGTGTTAAAGAGAGGGGAGCTGGGATTAATGGAGAGATTGTGTTAAAGAGAGGGGAGCTGGGATTGATAGAGTAACTGTGTTAAAGAGAGGGGAGCTGCGATTGATAGAGAGACTGTGTGAAAGATAGAGGAGCTAGTATTGATAGAGAGACTGTGTGAAAGATAGGGGAGCTGGGATTGATAGAGAGACTCTGTTAAAGCGAGGGGAGCTGGGATTGATAGAGAGACTTTGTTAAAGTGAGGGGAGCTGGGATTGATAGAGAGACTGTGTTAAAGAGAGGGGAGCTGGGATTGACAGAGAGACTGTGTTAAAGAGAGGGGATCTGGGATCAGTAGAGAGACTGTGTTAAAGAGAGGGAAACTGGGATTAATAGAGAGACTGTGTGAAAGGGAGGGGAGCTGGTATTGATAGAGAGACTGTGTTAAAGAAAGGGTAGCTGGGATTGATAGAGAGACTGTGTTAAAGAGAGGGGAGCTGGGAATGATGGAGAGACTGTGTTAAAGAGAGGGGAGCTGGGATCGATAGAGAGACTGTGTTAAAGAGAGGGGAGCTGGGTTTCATAGAGAGACTGTGTTAAAGAGAGGGGAGCTGGGATTGATCGAGAGACTGTTTGAAAGAGAGGGGAACTGGGATTGATGGACTGTGTGAAAGAGAGGGGAGCTGGGATTGATTTAGAGACTGTGTTAAAGAGACGGGAGCTGGGATTGATAGAGGGACTGTGTTAAAGAGAGGGGAGCTGGGATTGATAGACTGTGTTAAAGAGAGGGGTGCTGGGATCGATAGAGAGACTGTGTGAAAGAGAGGGGGCTGTGATTGATAGAGAGACTGTGTTAAAGAGAGGGGAGCTGGGATTGATAGAGAGACTGTGTGAAAGAGAGGGGAGCTGGGATTGATGGACTGTGTGAAAGAGAGGGGAGCTGGGATTGATAGATAGACTGTGTGAAAGAGCGGGGAGCTGGGTTTGATAGAGAGACTGTGTTAAAGAGAGGGGAGCTGGGACTGATAGAGACACTGTGTTAAAGAGAGGGGAGCTGGGATTGATAGAGAGACTGTGTTAAGGAGCGTGGAGCTGGGATTGATAGAGAGACTGTGTTAAAGAGCGGGGAGCTGGGATTGTTAGAGAGACTGTGCGAAAGAGAGGGGAGCTTGGGTTGATAGAGAGACTGTGTTAAAGAGAGGGGAGCTGGGATTGATAAAGAGACTGTGCGAAAGAGAGGGGAGCTGGGATTGATAGAGAGAATGTGTTAAATAGAGTGGAGCTGGGACTGATAGAGAGACTGTGTTAAAGAGTGTGGAGCTGGGATTGATAGAGAGACTGTGTTAAAGAGAGGGGAGCTGGGATTGATAGACTGTGTTAAAGAGAGGGGAGCTGGGATTGATAGAGAGACTGTGTTAAAGTGAAGGTAGCTGGGATTGATAGAGAGACTGTGTTAATGAGAGGGGAGCTGGGATTGATAGAGAGACTGTGTGAAAGAGAGGGGAGCTGGGATTGATATACTATGACATAGAGAGCAGAGCTGGGATTGATAGAGAGACTGTGTTAAAGAGAGGGGTGTGGGATTGATAGACTGTGTTAAAGAGAGGGGTTCTGGGTTTGTGTGAGAGAGTGTGTTAAAGAGAGGGGAGCTGGGATTGATAGAGAGACGTTGTTAAAGAGAGGGGAGACTGGATTGATAGAGAGACTGTGTGAAAGAGAGGGGAGCTGGGATTGAAAGAGTGTGTTAAAGAGAGGGGAGATGGGATTGAAAGAGAGACAATGTTAAAGAGGGGGAGCTGGGATTGATAGAGAGACTGTGTTAAAGACAGGGGAGCTGCGATCGATCGAGAGACTGTGAAAGAGAGGGGAGCTGCGATTGATAGAGAGACTGTGTTAAAGAGAGGGAGATTGGATTGATAGAGAGACTGTGTTAAAGAGAGGAGAGCTGGGATCGATAGAGAGTCTGTGGTAAAGACAGGGGAACTGAGATTGAAAGAGAGACTGTGTTATTGAGAGGGGAGCTGGCATTGATAGAGAGACTGTGCTAAAGAGAGGGTACTGGGATCGATAGAGAGACTGTGTTAGAGTGGGAGCTGGGATTGATAGAGAGACTGTGTTAAAGAGACGGGACCTGGGATTTATAGAGAGACTGTGTGAAAGAGAGGGGAGCTGGGATTGATAGAGAGACTGTGTGAAAGAGAGGAGAGCTGGGATTGATAGTGAAACTGTGAAAGAGAGGGGAGCTGGGATTGATGGAGAGACTGGGTTAAAGAGAGGGGAGCTCGGGTTGACAGAGAGACTGTGTTAAAGAGAGGGGAGCTGGGATTGATAGAGAGACTGTTAAAGATAGGGGAGCTGGGATTGATAGAAAGACTGTGTTAAAGAGATGGGAGCTGGGATTGATAGAGAGACTGTGTTAAAGAGAGGGGTGCTGGGATTGATGGAGATACTGTGTTAAAGTGAGGGGAGCTGGGATTGATGGAGAGACTGTGTGAAAGAGAGGGGAGCTGGGGTTGAGTGAGAGACTGTGTTAAAGACAGGGGAGCTGGGATTGATAGATTGACTGTGTTAAAGAGAGGGGATCTGGGATCGATAGACAGACTGTGTTAAAGCGAGTGGAGCTGGGATCGATAGAGAGACTGTGTTAAAGAGAGGGAAACTGCGATTGATAAGAGACAGTGTTAAAGAGAGGAGAGCTGGGATTGATAGAGAGACTGTGTTAAAGATAGGGGAGCCAGGATTGATAGAGAGACTGTGTGAAAGAGAGGGGAGCTGGGATCGATAGAGAGACTGTGTTAAAGAGAGGGGAGCTGGGATTGATAGAGAGACTGTGTTAAAGAGAGGGGTCCTGGGATCGATAGATTGACTGTGTTAAAGAGAGCGGATCTGGGATCGATAGACAGACTGTGTTAAAGCGAGTGGAGCTGGGATCGATAGAGAGACTGTGTTAAAGAGAGGGAAACTGGGATTGATTAGAGACAGTGTTAAAGAGAGGAGATCTGGGATTGATAGAGAGACTGTGTTAAAGAGAGGGGAGCAGGGATTGATAGAGAGACTGTGTTAAAGAGAGGGGAGCTGCGATTGATAGAAAGACTGTGTTAAAGACAGGGGAGCTGGGATTGATAGAGAGACTCTATGAAAGAGCGGGGAGCTGGGATTGATAGAGGGACTGTGTGAAAGAGAGGGGAGCTGGGATTGATGGACTGTGTGAAAGAGAGGGGAGCTGGGATTGATAGAGAGACTGTGTGAAAGAGAGGGGAGCTGGGATTGATAGAGAGACTGTGTTAAAGAGAGGGGAGCTGGGATCGATAGAGAGACTGTGTTAAAGAGAGGGGTGCTGGGATTGATAGAGAGACTTTGTTAAAGAGAGGGGAGCTGGGATTAATCGAGGGACTGTTTGAAAGAGAGGGGAACTGGGATTGATGGACTGTGTGAAAGAGAGGGGAGCTGGGATTGATATAGAGACTGTGTTAAAGAGAGGGGAGCTGGGATTGATTGAGAGACTGTGTTAAAGAGAGGGGAGCTGGGATTGATAGAGGGACTGTGTTAAAGAGAGGGTAGCTGGGATTGATAGAGAGACTGTGTTAAAGAGAGGGGAGCTGGGATCGATAGAGAGACTGTGTGAAAGAGAGGGGAGCTGTGATTGATAGAGAGACTGTGTTAAAGAGAGGGGAGCTGGGATTGATAGAGAGACTGTGTGAAAGAGAGGGGAGCTGGGATTGATGGACTGTGTGAAAGAGAGGGGAGCTGGGATTGATAGACTGTGTGAAAGAGAGGGGAGCTGGGTTTGATAGAGAGACTGTGTTAAAGAGAGGGAAGCTGGGATTGATAGAGAGACTGTGTTAAAGAGCGTGGAGCTGGGATTGATAGAGAGACTGTGATAAAGAGCGGGGAGCTGGGATTGATAGAGAGACTGTGATAAAGAGAGGGGAGCTGGGTTTGATAGAGAGTCTGTCTTAAAGAGAGGGGAGCTGGGATTGATAGAGAGACTGTGTTAAAGAGAGGGGAGCTGGGATTGATAGAGAGACTGTGTTAAAGAGAGGGGAGCTGGGATTGATAGAGAGACTGTGTTAAAGAGCGTGGAGCTGGGATTGATAGAGAGACTGTGATAAAGAGCGGGGAGCTGGGATTGATAGAGAGACTGTTTTCAAGAGAGGGGAGCTGGCATTGATAGAGAGACTGTGTTAAAGAGAGGGGAGCTGGGATTGATAGAGAGAATGTGGTAAAGAGAGTGGAGCTGGGATTGATAGAGAGACTGTGTTAAAGAGCGGGGTGCTGGGATTGATGGAGTGACTGTGTTAAAGAGAGGGGAGCTGGGATTGATAGAGAGACTGTGTTAAAGAAAGGGGAGCTGGGATTGATAGAGAGACTGTGTTAAAGAGAGGGGAGCTGGTATTGATAGATAGACTGTGTTAAAGAGAGGGTAGCTGGGATTGATAGCGAGGCTGTGTTAAAGAGTGTGGAGCTGGGATCGATAGAGAGACTGTGTTAAAGAGAGGGGCGCTGGGATTGATAGACTGTGTTAAACAGAGGGGTGCTGGGATTGATAGAGAGGCTGTGTTAGACAGAGGGGAGCTGGGATCGATAGAGAGACTGTGTTAGAGAGGGGAGCTGGGTTTGATGGAGAGACTGTGTTAAAGAGAGGGGAGCTGCGATTAATGGAGAGATTGTGTTTAAGAGAGGGTAGCTGGGATTGATAGAGAGACTGTGTTTAAGAGAGAGGAGCTGGGATCGATAGAGAGACTGTGTTCGAGAAAGGGGAGCTGCGATTGATAGAGAGACTGTGTGAAAGATAGGGGAGCTGGGATTGATAGAGAGACTGTGTTAAAGAGAGGGGTGCTGGGATTGATAGAGTGACTTTGTTAAAGAGAGGGGAGCTGGGATTGATAGAGAGACTGTGTTAAAGAGAGGGGAGCTGGGATCGATAGAGAGACTGTGTTAAAGAGAGGGGACCTGGGATCGATAGAGAGACTGTTTTAAAGAGAGGGAATCTGGGATTGATAGACTGTGTTAAAGAGAGGGGAGCTGGGATTGATAGAGAGACTGTGTTAAAGAGAGGGGAGCTGGGATTGATAGAGAGACTGTGTTAAAGAGAGGGGAGCTGGGATTGTGAGAGAGACTGTGTTAAAGTGAGGGGAGCTGGGATTAATGGAGAGACTGTGTTAAAGAGAGGGGAGCTGAATTTGATAGAGAGACTTTGTTAAAGAGAGGGGTCCTGGGATTAATGGAGAGACTGTGTTAAAGAGAGGGGAGCTGGGATTGATAGAGAGACTGTGTTAAAGAAAGGGGAGCTGGGATTGATAGAGAGACTGTATTAAAGAGAGCGGAGCTGGTATTGATAGAGAGACTGTGTTAAAGAGAGGGTAGCTGGGATTGATAGCGAGGCTGTGTGAAAGGGAGGGGAGCTGGGATTGATAGACTGTGTTAAAGAGAGGGGAGCTGGGATCGATAGAGAGACTGTGTTAGAGGGGAGCTGGGATCGATAGAGTGACTGTGTTAGAGAGGGGAGCTGGGATTGATGGAGACACTGTGTTAAAGAGAGGGATCTGGGATCGATAGAGAGACTGTGTTAAAGAGAGGGGAGCTGGGATTAATGGAGAGATTGTGTTAAAGAGAGGGGAGCTGGGATTGATAGAGAGACTGTGTTAAAGAGAGGGGAGCTGCGATTGATAGAGAGACTGTGTGAAAGATAGGGGAGCTGGGATTGATAGAGAGACTGTGTTAAAGAAAGGGGAGCTGGGATTGCTAGAGAGACTGTATTAAAGAGAGGGGAGCTGGTATTGATAGAGAGACTGTGTTAAAGAGAGGGGAGCTGGGATTGATAGAGAGACTGTGTTAAAGAGAAGGGAGCTGGGATTGATAGGGAGACTGTGTGAAAGGGAGGGGAGCTGGGATTGATAGACTGTGTTAAAGAGAGGGGAGCTGGGATCGATAGAGAGACTGTGTTAAAGAGAGGGGAGCTGGGATTGATAGAGAGACTGTGTAAAAGAGAGGGGATCTGGGATCGATAGAGAGACTGTGTTAAAGAGAGGGGAGCTGGGATTAATGGAGAGATTGTGTTAAAGAGAGGGGAGCTGGGATTGATAGAGAGACTGTGTTTAAGAGAGAGGAGCTGGGATCGATAGAGAGACTGTGTTAGAGAGAGGGGAGCTGCGATTGATAGAGAGACTGTGCGAAAGATAGGGGAGCTGGGATTGATAAAGAGACTGTGTTAAAGAGAGGGGAGCTGGGATTGATAGAGAGACTTTTTTAAAGAGAGGGGAGCTGGGATTGATAGAGAGACTGTGTTAAATAGAGGGGAGCTGGGATCGATAGAGAGACTGTGTTAAAGAGAGGGAAACTGGGATTGATAGACTGTGTTAAAGAGAGGGGAGCTGGGATTGATCGAGAGACTGTGTTCAAGAGAGGGGAGCTGGGATTGATAGAGAGACTGTGTTAAAGAGAGGGGAGCTGGGATTGTGAGAGAGACTGTGTTAAAGTGAGGGGAGCTGGGATTAATGGAGAGACTGTGTTAAAGAGAGGGGAGCTGAATTTGATAGAGAGACTTTGTTAAAGAGAGGGGTCCTGGGATTAATGGAGAGACTGTGTTAAAGAGAGGGGAGCTGGGATTGATAGAGAGACTGTGTTAAAGAAAGGGGAGCTGGGATTGATAGAGAGACTGTATTAAAGAGAGCGGAGCTGGTATTGATAGAGAGACTGTGTTAAAGAGAGGGTAGCTGGGATTGATAGCGAGGCTGTGTGAAAGGGAGGGGAGCTGGGATTGATAGACTGTGTTAAAGAGAGGGGAGCTGGGATCGATAGAGAGACTGTGTTAGAGGGGAGCTGGGATCGATAGAGTGACTGTGTTAGAGAGGGGAGCTGGGATTGATGGAGACACTGTGTTAAAGAGAGGGATCTGGGATCGATAGAGAGACTGTGTTAAAGAGAGGGGAGCTGGGATTAATGGAGAGATTGTGTTAAAGAGAGGGGAGCTGGGATTGATAGAGAGACTGTGTTAAAGAGAGGGGAGCTGCGATTGATAGAGAGACTGTGTGAAAGATAGGGGAGCTGGGATTGATAGAGAGACTGTGTTAAAGAAAGGGGAGCTGGGATTGCTAGAGAGACTGTATTAAAGAGAGGGGAGCTGGTATTGATAGAGAGACTGTGTTAAAGAGAGGGGAGCTGGGATTGATAGAGAGACTGTGTTAAAGAGAAGGGAGCTGGGATTGATAGAGAGACTGTGTGAAAGGGAGGGGAGCTGGGATTGATAGACTGTGTTAATGAGAGGGGAGCTGGGATCGATAGAGAGACTGTGTTAAAGAGAGGGGAGCTGGGATTGATAGAGAGACTGTGTAAAAGAGAGGGGATCTGGGATCGATAGAGAGACTGTGTTAAAGAGAGGGGAGCTGGGATTAATGGAGAGATTGTGTTAAAGAGAGGGGAGCTGGGATTGATAGAGAGACTGTGTTTAAGAGAGAGGAGCTGGGATCGATAGAGAGACTGTGTTAGAGAGAGGGGAGCTGCGATTGATAGAGAGACTGTGCGAAAGATAGGGGAGCTGGGATTGATAAAGAGACTGTGTTAAAGAGAGGGGAGCTGGGATTGATAGAGAGACTTTTTTAAAGAGAGGGGAGCTGGGATTGATAGAGAGACTGTGTTAAATAGAGGGGAGCTGGGATCGATAGAGAGACTGTGTTAAAGAGAGGGAAACTGGGATTGATAGACTGTGTTAAAGAGAGGGGAGCTGGGATTGATCGAGAGACTGTGTTCAAGAGAGGGGAGCTGGGATTGATAGAGAGACTGTGTTAAAGAGAGGGGAGCTGGGATTAATGGAGAGACTGTGTTAAAGAGAGGGGAGCTGGGATTGATAGAGAGACTGTGTTAAAGAGAGGGATGCTGGGATTGATGGAGATACTGTGTTAAAGTGAGGGGAGCTGGGATTGATGGAGAGACTGTGTGAAAGAGAGGGGAGCTGGGGTTGAGTGAGAGACTGTGTTAAAGACAGGGGAGCTGGGATTGATAGATTGACTGTGTTAAAGAGAGGGGATCTGGGATCGATAGACAGACTGTGTTAAAGCGAGTGGAGCTGGGATCGATAGAGAGACTGTGTTAAAGAGAGGGAAACTGCGATTGATAAGAGACAGTGTTAAAGAGAGGAGAGCTGGGATTGATAGAGAGACTGTGTTAAAGATAGGGGAGCCAGGATTGATAGAGAGACTGTGTGAAAGAGAGGGGAGCTGGGATCGATAGAGAGACTGTGTTAAAGAGAGGGGAGCTGGGATTGATAGAGAGACTGTGTTAAAGAGAGGGGTCCTGGGATCTATAGATTGACTGTGTTAAAGAGAGCGGATCTGGGATCGATAGACAGACTGTGTTAAAGCGAGTGGAGCTGGGATCGATAGAGAGACTGTGTTAAAGAGAGGGAAACTGGGATTGATTAGAGACAGTGTTAAAGAGAGGAGATCTGGGATTGATAGAGAGACTGTGTTAAAGAGAGGGGAGCAGGGATTGATAGAGAGACTGTGTTAAAGAGAGGGGAGCTGCGATTGATAGAAAGACTGTGTTAAAGACAGGGGAGCTGGGATTGATAGAGAGACTCTATGAAAGAGCGGGGAGCTGGGATTGATAGAGGGACTGTGTGAAAGAGAGGGGAGCTGGGATTGATGGACTGTGTGAAAGAGAGGGGAGCTGGGATTGATAGAGAGACTGTGTGAAAGAGAGGGGAGCTGGGATTGACAGACTGTGTTAAAGACAAGGGAGCTGTGATTGATAGAGAGATTGTGTTAAAGAGAGGCGAGCTGGGATTGATAGAGGTACTGTGTTAAAGAGTGGGGAGCTGGGATTGATAGAGAGACTGTGTTAAAGAGAGGGTAGCTGGGATCGATAGACAGAATGTGTGAAAGAGAGAGGAGCTGGGATTGATAGAGAGACTGTGTTAAAGAGAGGGGATGCGGGATTGATAGAGAGACTGTGTGTTAGGGAGGGGAGCAGGTATCGATAGAGAGACTGTGTTAGAGAGAGGGGAGCTGGGATCGATAGAGAGACTTTGTTAGAGAGGGGAGCTGGGATTTTTGGAGAGACTGTGTTAAAGAGAGGGGAGCTGGGATCGATAGAGAGACTGTGTTAAAGAGAGGGGAGATGGGATTGATAGACTGTGTTAAAGAGAGGGGAGCTGCGATTGATAGAGAGACTGTGTGAAAGAGAGGGGAGCAGGAATCTATAGAGAGACTGTGTTAGAGCGAGGGGAGCTGCGATTGATTGAGAGACTGTGTGAAAGATAGGGGAGCTGGGATTGATAGAGAGACCGTGTTAAAGAGAGGGGAGCTGGGATCGATTGATTGACTGTGTTAAAGAGAGCTGATCTGGGATCGATATAGCGTCTGTGTTAAAGCGAGTGGAGCTGGGATCGGTAGAAAGCCTGTGTTAAAGATAGGGGAGCTGGGATTGATAGAGGGACTGTGTTAAAGGCAGGGGAGCTGGGATTGATAGAGAGACTTTGTTAAAGAGAGGGGAGCTGGGATTGATAAAGAGACTGTGTTAAAGAGAGGGGAGCTGGGATTGATAGAGAGACTGTGTTAAAGAGAGGGGAGCTGGGATTGATAGAGAGACTGTGTTAAAGAGAGGGGAGCTGGGATTGATAGAGAGACTGTGTTAAAGAGAGGGGAGCTGGGATCGATAGAGAGACTGTGTTAAAGAGAGGGGTGCTGGGATTGATAGAGAGACTTTGTTAAAGAGAGGGGAGCTGGGATTAATCGAGGGACTGTTTGAAAGAGAGGGGAACTGGGATTGATGGACTGTGTGAAAGAGAGGGGAGCTGGGATTGATATAGAGACTGTGTTAAAGAGAGGGGAGCTGGGATTGATTGAGAGACTGTGTTAAAGAGAGGGGAGCTGGGATTGATAGAGGGACTGTGTTAAAGAGAGGGTAGCTGGGATTGATAGAGAGACTGTGTTAAAGAGAGGGGAGCTGGGATCGATAGAGAGACTGTGTGAAAGAGAGGGGAGCTGTGATTGATAGAGAGACTGTGTGAAAGAGAGGGGAGCTGGGATTGATAGAGAGACTGTGTGAAAGAGAGGGGAGCTGTGATTGATAGAGAGACTGTGTGAAAGAGAGGGGAGCTGGGATTGATAGAGAGACTGTGTGAAAGAGAGGGGAGCTGGGATTGATAGACTGTGTGAAAGAGAGGGGAGCTGGGTTTGATAGAGAGTCTGTCTTAAAGAGAGGGGAGCTGGGATTGATAGAGAGACTGTGTTAAAGAGCGTGGAGCTGGGATTGATAGAGAGACTGTGATAAAGAGCGGGGAGCTGGGATTGATAGAGAGACTGTTTTCAAGAGAGGGGAGCTGGCATTGATAGAGAGACTGTGTTAAAGAGAGGGGAGCTGGGATTGATAGAGAGAATGTGGTAAAGAGAGTGGAGCTGGGATTGATAGAGAGACTGTGTTAAAGAGCGGGCTGCTGGGATTGATGGAGTGACTGTGTTAAAGAGAGGGGAGCTGGGATTGATAGAGAGACTGTGTTAAAGAAAGGGGAGCTGGGATTGATAGAGAGACTGTGTTAAAGAGAGGGGAGCTGGTATTGATAGATAGACTGTGTTAAAGAGAGGGTAGCTGGGATTGATAGCGAGGCTGTGTTAAAGAGTGTGGAGCTGGGATCGATAGAGAGACTGTGTTAAAGAGAGGGGCGCTGGGATTGATAGACTGTGTTAAACAGAGGGGTGCTGGGATTGACAGAGAGGCTGTGTTAGACAGAGGGGAGCTGGGATCGATAGAGAGACTGTGTTAGAGAGGGGAGCTGGGTTTGATGGAGAGACTGTGTTAAAGAGAGGGGATCTGGGATCGATAGAGAGACTGTGTTAAAGAGAGGGGAGCTGCGATTAATGGAGAGATTGTGTTTAAGAGAGGGTAGCTGGGATTGATAGAGAGACTGTGTTTAAGAGAGAGGAGCTGGGATCGATAGAGAGACTGTGTTCGAGAAAGGGGAGCTGCGATTGATAGAGAGACTGTGTGAAAGATAGGGGAGCTGGGATTGATAGAGAGACTGTGTTAAAGAGAGGGGAGCTGGGATTGATAGAGTGACTTTGTTAAAGAGAGGGGAGCTGGGATTGATAGAGAGACTG
Organism: Isurus oxyrinchus; assembly: GCA_026770705.1. Classification (NCBI taxonomy): domain Eukaryota; kingdom Metazoa; phylum Chordata; class Chondrichthyes; order Lamniformes; family Lamnidae; genus Isurus; species Isurus oxyrinchus. Next base: position 812,585 of record JANJGN010000238.1, read on the forward strand.
TGTTAAAGAGAGGGGAGCTGGGATCGATAGAGAGACTGTGTTAAAGAGAGGGGACCTGGGATCGATAGAGAGACTGTTTTAAAGAGAGGGAATCTGGGATTGATAGACTGTGTTAAAGAGAGGGGAGCTGGGATTGATAGAGAGACTGTGTTAAAGAGAGGGGAGCTGGGATTGATAGAGAGACTGTGTTAAAGAGAGGGGAGCTGGGATTGTGAGAGAGACTGTGTTAAAGTGAGGGGAGCTGGGATTAATGGAGAGACTGTGTTAAAGAGAGGGGAGCTGAATTTGATAGAGAGACTTTGTTAAAGAGAGGGGTCCTGGGATTAATGGAGAGACTGTGTTAAAGAGAGGGGAGCTGGGATTGATAGAGAGACTGTGTTAAAGAAAGGGGAGCTGGGATTGATAGAGAGACTGTATTAAAGAGAGCGGAGCTGGTATTGATAGAGAGACTGTGTTAAAGAGAGGGTAGCTGGGATTGATAGCGAGGCTGTGTGAAAGGGAGGGGAGCTGGGATTGATAGACTGTGTTAAAGAGAGGGGAGCTGGGATCGATAGAGAGACTGTGTTAGAGGGGAGCTGGGATCGATAGAGTGACTGTGTTAGAGAGGGGAGCTGGGATTGATGGAGACACTGTGTTAAAGAGAGGGATCTGGGATCGATAGAGAGACTGTGTTAAAGAGAGGGGAGCTGGGATTAATGGAGAGATTGTGTTAAAGAGAGGGGAGCTGGGATTGATAGAGAGACTGTGTTAAAGAGAGGGGAGCTGCGATTGATAGAGAGACTGTGTGAAAGATAGGGGAGCTGGGATTGATAGAGAGACTGTGTTAAAGAAAGGGGAGCTGGGATTGCTAGAGAGACTGTATTAAAGAGAGGGGAGCTGGTATTGATAGAGAGACTGTGTTAAAGAGAGGGGAGCTGGGATTGATAGAGAGACTGTGTTAAAGAGAAGGGAGCTGGGATTAATCGAGGGACTGTTTGAAAGAGAGGGGAACTGGGATTGATGGACTGTGTGAAAGAGAGGGGAGCTGGGATTGATATAGAGACTGTGTTAAAGAGAGGGGAGCTGGGATTGATTGAGAGACTGTGTTAAAGAGAGGGGAGCTGGGATTGATAGAGGGACTGTGTTAAAGAGAGGGTAGCTGGGATTGATAGAGAGACTGTGTTAAAGAGAGGGGAGCTGGGATCGATAGAGAGACTGTGTGAAAGAGAGGGGAGCTGTGATTGATAGAGAGACTGTGTGAAAGAGAGGGGAGCTGGGATTGATAGAGAGACTGTGTGAAAGAGAGGGGAGCTGGGATTGATAGACTGTGTGAAAGAGAGGGGAGCTGGGTTTGATAGAGAGTCTGTCTTAAAGAGAGGGGAGCTGGGATTGATAGAGAGACTGTGTTAAAGAGAGGGAAGCTGGGATTGATAGAGAGACTGTGTTAAAGAGCGTGGAGCTGGGATTGATAGAGAGACTGTGATAAAGAGCGGGGAGCTGGGATTGATAGAGAGACTGTTTTCAAGAGAGGGGAGCTGGCATTGATAGAGAGACTGTGTTAAAGAGAGGGGAGCTGGGATTGATAGAGAGAATGTGGTAAAGAGAGTGGAGCTGGGATTGATAGAGAGACTGTGTTAAAGAGCGGGCTGCTGGGATTGATGGAGTGACTGTGTTAAAGAGAGGGGAGCTGGGATTGATAGAGAGACTGTGTTAAAGAAAGGGGAGCTGGGATTGATAGAGAGACTGTGTTAAAGAGAGGGGAGCTGGTATTGATAGATAGACTGTGTTAAAGAGAGGGTAGCTGGGATTGATAGCGAGGCTGTGTTAAAGAGTGTGGAGCTGGGATCGATAGAGAGACTGTGTTAAAGAGAGGGGCGCTGGGATTGATAGACTGTGTTAAACAGAGGGGTGCTGGGATTGATAGAGAGGCTGTGTTAGACAGAGGGGAGCTGGGATCGATAGAGAGACTGTGTTAGAGAGGGGAGCTGGGTTTGATGGAGAGACTGTGTTAAAGAGAGGGGATCTGGGATCGATAGAGAGACTGTGTTAAAGAGAGGGGAGCTGCGATTAATGGAGAGATTGTGTTTAAGAGAGGGTAGCTGGGATTGATAGAGAGACTGTGTTTAAGAGAGAGGAGCTGGGATCGATAGAGAGACTGTGTTCGAGAAAGGGGAGCTGCGATTGATAGAGAGACTGTGTGAAAGATAGGGGAGCTGGGATTGATAGAGAGACTGTGTTAAAGAGAGGGGAGCTGGGATTGATAGAGTGACTTTGTTAAAGAGAGGGGAGCTGGGATTGATAGAGAGACTGTGTTAAAGAGAGGGGAGCTGGGATCGATAGAGAGACTGTGTTAAAGAGAGGGGACCTGGGATCGATAGAGAGACTGTTTTAAAGAGAGGGAATCTGGGATTGATAGACTGTGTTAAAGAGAGGGGAGCTGGGATTGATAGAGAGACTGTGTTAAAGAGAGGGGAGCTGGGATTGATAGAGAGACTGTGTTAAAGAGAGGGGAGCTGGGATTGTGAGAGAGACTGTGTTAAAGTGAGGGGAGCTGGGATTAATGGAGAGACTGTGTTAAAGAGAGGGGAGCTGAATTTGATAGAGAGACTTTGTTAAAGAGAGGGGTCCTGGGATTAATGGAGAGACTGTGTTAAAGAGAGGGGAGCTGGGATTGATAGAGAGACTGTGTTAAAGAAAGGGGAGCTGGGATTGATAGAGAGACTGTATTAAAGAGAGCGGAGCTGGTATTGATAGAGAGACTGTGTTAAAGAGAGGGTAGCTGGGATTGATAGCGAGGCTGTGTGAAAGGGAGGGGAGCTGGGATTGATAGACTGTGTTAAAGAGAGGGGAGCTGGGATCGATAGAGAGACTGTGTTAGAGGGGAGCTGGGATCGATAGAGTGACTGTGTTAGAGAGGGGAGCTGGGATTGATGGAGACACTGTGTTAAAGAGAGGGATCTGGGATCGATAGAGAGACTGTGTTAAAGAGAGGGGAGCTGGGATTAATGGAGAGATTGTCTTAAAGAGAGGGGAGCTGGGATTGATAGAGAGACTGTGTTAAAGAGAGGGGAGCTGCGATTGATAGAGAGACTGTGTGAAAGATAGGGGAGCTGGGATTGATAGAGAGACTGTGTTAAAGAAAGGGGAGCTGGGATTGCTAGAGAGACTGTATTAAAGAGAGGGGAGCTGGTATTGATAGAGAGACTGTGTTAAAGAGAGGGGAGCTGGGATTGATAGAGAGACTGTGTTAAAGAGAAGGGAGCTGGGATTGATAGAGAGACTGTGTGAAAGGGAGGGGAGCTGGGATTGATAGACTGTGTTAAAGAGAGGGGAGCTGGGATCGATAGAGAGACTGTGTTAAAGAGAGGGGAGCTGGGATTGATAGAGAGACTGTGTAAAAGAGAGGGGATCTGGGATCGATAGAGAGACTGTGTTAAAGAGAGGGGAGCTGGGATTAATGGAGAGATTGTGTTAAAGAGAGGGGAGCTGGGATTGATAGAGAGACTGTGTTTAAGAGAGAGGAGCTGGGATCGATAGAGAGACTGTGTTAGAGAGAGGGGAGCTGCGATTGATAGAGAGACTGTGCGAAAGATAGGGGAGCTGGGATTGATAAAGAGACTGTGTTAAAGAGAGGGGAGCTGGGATTGATAGAGAGACTTTTTTAAAGAGAGGGGAGCTGGGATTGATAGAGAGACTGTGTTAAATAGAGGGGAGCTGGGATCGATAGAGAGACTGTGTTAAAGAGAGGGAAACTGGGATTGATAGACTGTGTTAAAGAGAGGGGAGCTGGGATTGATCGAGAGACTGTGTTCAAGAGAGGGGAGCTGGGATTGATAGAGAGACTGTGTTAAAGAGAGGGGAGCTGGGATTAATGGAGAGACTGTGTTAAAGAGAGGGGAGATGGGATTGATAGACTGTGTTAAAGAGAGGGGAGCTGCGATTGATAGAGAGACTGTGTGAAAGAGAGGGGAGCAGGAATCTATAGAGAGACTGTGTTAGAGCGAGGGGAGCTGCGATTGATTGAGAGACTGTGTGAAAGATAGGGGAGCTGGGATTGATAGAGAGACCGTGTTAAAGAGAGGGGAGCTGGGATCGATTGATTGACTGTGTTAAAGAGAGCTGATCTGGGATCGATATAGCGTCTGTGTTAAAGCGAGTGGAGCTGGGATCGGTAGAAAGCCTGTGTTAAAGATAGGGGAGCTGGGATTGATAGAGGGACTGTGTTAAAGGCAGGGGAGCTGGGATTGATAGAGAGACTTTGTTAAAGAGAGGGGAGCTGGGATTGATAAAGAGACTGTGTTAAAGAGAGGGGAGCTGGGATTGATAGAGAGACTGTGTTAAAGAGAGGGGAGCTGGGATTGATAGAGAGACTGTGTTAAAGAGAGGGGAGCTGGGATTGATAGAGAGACTGTGTTAAAGAGAGGGGAGCTGGGATCGATAGAGAGACTGTGTTAAAGAGAGGGGTGCTGGGATTGATAGAGAGACTTTGTTAAAGAGAGGGGAGCTGGGATTAATCGAGGGACTGTTTGAAAGAGAGGGGAACTGGGATTGATGGACTGTGTGAAAGAGAGGGGAGCTGGGATTGATATAGAGACTGTGTTAAAGAGAGGGGAGCTGGGATTGATTGAGAGACTGTGTTAAAGAGAGGGGAGCTGGGATTGATAGAGGGACTGTGTTAAAGAGAGGGTAGCTGGGATTGATAGAGAGACTGTGTTAAAGAGAGGGGAGCTGGGATCGATAGAGAGACTGTGTGAAAGAGAGGGGAGCTGTGATTGATAGAGAGACTGTGTTAAAGAGAGGGGAGCTGGGATTGATAGAGAGACTGTGTGAAAGAGAGGGGAGCTGGGATTGATGGACTGTGTGAAAGAGAGGGGAGCTGGGATTGATAGACTGTGTGAAAGAGAGGGGAGCTGGGTTTGATAGAGAGTCTGTCTTAAAGAGAGGGGAGCTGGGATTGATAGAGAGACTGTGTTAAAGAGAGGGGAGCTGGGATTGATAGAGAGACTGTGTTAAAGAGAGGGGAGCTGGGATTGATAGAGAGACTGTGTTAAAGAGAGGGAAGCTGGGATTGATAGAGAGACTGTGTTAAAGAGCGTGGAGCTGGGATTGATAGAGAGACTGTGATAAAGAGCGGGGAGCTGGGATTGATAGAGAGACTGTTTTCAAGAGAGGGGAGCTGGCATTGATAGAGAGACTGTGTTAAAGAGAGGGGAGCTGGGATTGATAGAGAGAATGTGGTAAAGAGAGTGGAGCTGGGATTGATAGAGAGACTGTGTTAAAGAGCGGGCTGCTGGGATTGATGGAGTGACTGTGTTAAAGAGAGGGGAGCTATGATTGATAGAGAGACTGTGTGAAAGATAGGGGAGCTGGGATTGATAGAGAGACTGTGTTAAAGAGAGGGGAGCTGGGATTGATAGAGTGACTTTATTAAAGAGAGGGGAGCTGGGATTGATAGAGAGACTGTGTTAAAGAGAGGGGAGCTGGGATCGATAGAGAGACTGTGTTAAAGAGAGGAGACCTGGGATCGATAGAGAGACTGTTTTAAAGAGAGGGAAACTGGGATTGATAGACTGTGTTAAAGAGAGGGGAGCTGGGATTGATAGAGAGACTGTGTTAAAGAGAGGGGAGCTGGGATTGATAGAGAGACTGTGTTAAAGAGAGGGGAGCTGGGATTGTGAGAG